>CM051355.1:54386109-54872535 GCA_028015215.1 Gynostemma pentaphyllum
TTAGGGTTGTGTTTATGCCAATGTAAGGGCTTGAGGGTTTGACGTAGGATAATTAAAAAATTTCCTTTTATTGGTATATTTTAATTAGTGATTTAAAGTGTGGTAAATTATTTTTCTATGTGTATTTTGGTTAATTAGAAAATAACCATTGTTAATTTAACCATGGGTGGTGAAATAAATAAAAAGGGGAAGTTGTAACCATGGTTAGTTTAGTGGAGAGGATTGGTTAGCAAAAGAATTAAAGGGCAAGGGCTTGTTAGCAAAAGAAATTGGGTGGAGGAACTTTAATTAGTTATTGGAGGTGGAAGGGTTTAGTGGTTAAATTTAGGAGGTGGAGGGGTTAAAAGGAAATTATATTTTAGTTATTAATTGTAATTATGGAAATTAAAAGTATATAAAGGGGAATTAAGGGAAAAAGGAAAATAAAATGAAAACCTCTTTTCATTTTCTCTCCCCCTCTCCAAACCCGTGAGCCCCTTCCCCTTCATCCCCTCCATTTTTTCTATTCCTCCTTCATTCTAGCTTGGTGTTGGTGGGTTAATCCAAGAGGATTCTTTTTTATTCATGAGGGATTCAACATATAGGAAGCTTATTACAAGTTTTAAGTGGAATTAGCTCAAATTCAAGGTAAATCCTCATCCTAGGGTTTATGGTTTTTAAGGGTTTCCATGGAGTTGTTTTGGGGTTTTCTTAATTGGTCTTTAAGTTGTGTTGTGTGGGTGTTCTTCTTTGTTTAATTTCTGGAAATTAAGATATGAAAGTGTTGTTATCAATTTTAAAAAAGTCAAGTTATGTCCAAGTGTAGTTGGGGAGTTACGGTTAAAAGGTTGGTTTGAAACCTCCATTAATGGAGTGTTCTAGCTTTTGTATTATGAGCTTTGTGGTGATTTGTATGGAGGGGCTATGATGTCTGGAATTTTGGTGCTGTTATATGCATGTATTGTACAAGGAAAACTCATTAGAAGTTTATTTGGGGAAGTTTATGATTAAGCCCATTTTTGCCGAAATTGACACCCTAAAATCATGATGTTTCGGGATTTTTTCCTCCTAGCGGGTGTGGGGTTTTGTGTTAATATTATAAAATTGTTTGTGATGTTAATATTAACCTATATTTGGGTGGATTAACTTGTTGTAGGACAAGGACGAGCAACTATCCACGGGGCCAATTACGAAGGTGAGAGCATACAGAATCGGAAGGGTGTTGGCGATGTGAATCTCGGTTCTTTTCCGAGTTATCTTGGAAGTGGGTGTTTATGGTTGTGAGTAGTGGTGGCTTGTGATGTATGGTTAGTAAGGTGATGAAAGTACGAGGAGGTAACGAGAAGTGGAGAATGACTCTGACGTTGATTTAAAGAGCCCCGACGAGCTAGTAGCTTAAAACCGATATGCTTTATGATTAGTTGCTTTTATGAGCATGCTTACTTGATGTTTATTTTTATGTTCTTAGTCCATGATCGAGTCATTTGTTGAATTGGGGCTATTACCTTGAATACGTGAATGATTACTTGTTATGCTATCGGTTATTGCCCAATGAAAGAATGTGAATGTGCTATTAAGAAGTAAAACGTGAATTGTGAATTATATGCTTATGTGAATATTGAGCAAGATGAGAATTGGGGCTAGATGCATAAACACTTGTTACGTTATTATGGGTGCCTAGTAAATAACACGCGAATGTGATTAAATACTTTAAGCTTAAAATGTGTCTTACATGTATCATGTGGAAATAGTATGAGATGTGATTTATGATAGAGTCATATACTATTTGGAGGAATTGTCCTAACCATGCTCAATGAGCTGAGATTGATATGATGACAGTTATTAGTAAGCATGGTTACTCATTCATTTTCATATCATTTCATTCATGCATTTCATATACATAATGAATGGCCATGGGGTTGTAACTCGTGTAATGCTGAGTAGTTGTTGGACGTTACACATGGTTACCGTGGTGGTGATGTTGTGTAGCTCCGTGGCGCTGTATGGTGTAAGGCCTGGATGCTAGTGATTATTGTGATAGCCTGAGAGTTGTTAGAGCTTCAGCTTGGATGATGTGAAGTGAGCTACGGCTCAGATGTTGTTTGGCAATGTGAAATGAGCTGCGGCTCGAGTGTGATATGTGGTAATTCTTGATTTATGCGTAGTGAGATGCGGGTTGTAAGTAAGGTACCAAATGATGGTTTAAAGGCAAAGAGAAAAGTGGAAACGGCTTATGCATTAATGTTCAGTGAAATCTTAAACTTGAAAACTGATTACGTGCATAAGCATTCATGTTATGTGTTGAGCATATTTATGCATCCATGTTTTGCTAACTCTTATTCTTGAAAGGTACGTATTAAGAAGTGGATGCGTGGTGATGAATAAAAGGGATTCGGAAAGTGAATGGAATGTGGTAATAGTTGTCTAAAGCTTTATGTATAGCCAGGGAGTGTAATACATTAAGAGCTATGGCTCGGGTACTGATTAATGATTGTATGTGTATAGGGCGTAGGGATTTTGTGATGAGAAGGTTCGTGGACTAAGAGGAAATGGTAAATGTGATACTTGAAATTTGTTACTGGCTAGACGATAGTGCGGGTTTGAAAGGTTTACGGTTTGAACATGTTATCTATCTACTTTGTAATGCTCGTTTATTTGCACACCTAAGTATATCATTCTGCTTGTGCATTATGTTGTGAACATTCTGCATCACTGTTCATATTCTTTTTTTTTTCACTGAGTGTCATGCTCAAAGGTGTCTTATATCACCTTTCAGGTGTTGCTCGAGAACGAGGGCGTGGAGTGGCAGGTGGTGCTCGTTGACGTACAAGATGAGAACTCTGGATAGGCCACAAGACACGCGAGTCACGGCTTCGGGTTGTGTAGTTTTGTTTTGTTTATATGATAAACTCCTTTATATAAATATTTTTGGAATGATATGTTTTGTAATAACTTTATCGTGGTGCACCACGACTTTTACTACGTGTTTTAGAACCCTAAAACTTTACTTATTGATATGAAACAGCCGACGAGCTAGGTTATTCTTTGAAAACTAAGCAGGTTTATTAAGAAGTTATGAACAATTCATGTCTGGTTTTCTAATGTCTTGTGTTACGGTCATTTGAACAAAACACGGTCCTTGCTTCCGTTTGCGTACTCGCGTACTAGGCTTATGTGATAAGCCGGGTCGTCACAGTCAAACAGAAGGGTAGATGCTCTAGAAGAGCAAGTGCGAGGTATGAATCAAGATCTTGCTAAATTACTCAAAATTCTCACACAAAAATCTTATCATCATGGCCTCGCTGACAACCAAGAATTAAGATCCAAGAAGCGCAAAGAAAAAGAGCCTATAGAGGGTATAAAAGATTCACGGAATCATGAGAAGTGTGGTTCGAAGGGAAGTCAAGGCTAAATACTCGAGACACTTCCTCTACTTCCTATAAGTCTTCTCCCAACAGGGATCCCAGTATGAAACGAAGGTTTAACCTCTAAGAAGTACTCAATCAAAAGAGAAAAACACGTGCAGATGTTTTGAAGTCTACTGATTAAAATGTCTAGCCTTGGGCGCCAGAGTTGAAAAATCTACAAGATTAACATGTCATATGAAGAAAAAGTATAGAAGAAAGGCTTCCCTTGCACTAGAAGATCTCCTCGAGAAAACTAAGCTTCCATTCACTAATGATATAATGGAGGTGGAGCTTCCCACCAAGTTCAAAATGCCAACTATGACCACGTATGATGGTTCACAGGATCAAGTCAAGCATGTTGATACGTTTCAAACCTAGATAGAGCTCTAGGGAGTCTGAGATGCTATCAAGTGTAGGGCATTCTCCCTTACATTAGGAGGCCCTACACGCGATTGGTACACGTAACTAAAGCAAAGGTCCATCTTTTCATTTAAACACCTCACCCGATCTTTTATAACTCAGTTCCTTAGTGGAAGGGATCATAAGAAACTTGTCACGCACCTTTTAACTGTGCATTAGAAGTCAGAGGAGAGACTCTGAGACTATGTACTGAGATTTAATAGTGAGGCGTTGAAGGTAAAAGGTTACAGTGATGACATAGATCTAACTGCTATGATGTCCGGCTTGAAAGTGAAAAATTCTTATGGTCACATGGCAAGAAGACACCTACTACGTACACTGAGCTTCTTTCTAGGGCACAAAAGTACATGAGCGCCAGATAGTTTCTGAGCGCAATAAAAACTCTAGATGAATGAGGTAGTAATAGAAATTCTGAGCATAAAAGAGAGATCTTAACAGAAGACTGATTTTCACGAAAATGACAAGAAAAAGAGGTCGAGAGACCAACCTGAGAAATAGAGTCTTCTTCCATGTAAATTTCAAAAGTACACTCCCACCACGGTCCCAATAGAGCAACTACTCATGAAAATTCAAAACAAAAATTTATTGAAATGGTTAGCAAATACGAAGGTGACAACAAACAAAAGAAATAAGGACAAATATTTTCTTTTGCTCACGGACCATGGTTATACAACCTCAGAGTGTTTCGACCTAAAAGAAGAAATTGAAACTCTCATTAAGAGAGGTTACTTGAAGGAATTTGTGAGAAGTAGAGGATCTCACCACGATACTAAATCTGATAAGGAAGACCAAGACCATAACAATTAAGATTTCCCAACTGAATAAATAAAAACCATCTTTAGGGACCCGACTAGTGAAGTCAAGCCCAAGTAGAGAACGACGCCTTAGAAAGAATCGTGTTAGATCACTCAAATTGTAGGTCGAGACATCAACATGTTATTCAACCTCAATTTAAAGGTTCTAATACAACCTATGAATTTCCAAATGTCATATGTTTTATTTCAGTAATTTTTAATTATAGTTTTCTTTTCCAATAAAGTTTCTTATTGTAAGAATTTTGAAATTCAATAAAATGAGAACACATCCTTTCTACTTTTTAAATTATATGTATAGAATAGATGGGAGGAGTGAGGAAAAGAACTCTCACGCAAGAAGTCACTTAGCTAAGCTCAGGTAAACATATTGTAAGAATCCTTAAACTAGAGCTCAACTTCAAGATTTGGAGTTCTACTCGAATGGGGGCCAATTATGTGATTACAATACAATAGCATAAAAGAGTTCTAACTTTGCCAAGGTGGAAGAGTGAAAATAAAAAAGTTCTAATTCCACCAAGGTGGAAGAGCAAAATAAAAATTCTAAGTCTACTAGGGAGTGCAGGGCTCTTACCAGCCGCACCTCGTAGAATAGTTTAAAATAAAAAAAATTTAAGTCTACTAGGGAGTGTAGGGCTCCCACGAGCTGCACCTAGTAGAAGAATTTAAAATGAGAAAAAAATCTAAGTCTACTTGGGAGTGCATGCTGAGCCGCACCTACTAGAAGAATTTAAAACTTTTAAATTCTATATCTACTTGGGAGTGCAAGGCTTGCATGAGTCGCATCTCGTAGAAGAATTTAAAATGAGAAAAATATCTAAGTCTTTTTGGGAGTGTAGGGCTCGCACGAGCCGCATCTCGTAGAAGAATTTAAAATGAGAAATTTTTTTAAGTCTACTTGGGAGTACAAGGCTCACACGAGCCAAACCTCGTAGAAGAATTTTAAATAAGAAAAAAAAATTCTAAGTATACTTGAGAGTGTAGCGCTCACACGAGCCGCACCTCATAGCAAAATTCAAAATGAGGAACAAATTCTAAGTCTACTAGAGATTGTGGGCTCGCAGGAGCTATACCTCGTAGAAGATTTTAAAATGAGTAAAAATTCTCAATCTACTAGGGAGGCACCTCTAAAAGAATTTTAAATGAGAAAAGATTCTAGGTCTACTAGGGAGTGCAAAGCTCGCACGAGGCGAACCTAGTAGAAGAATTTTAAATGAGAAAAAATAATAATTCAAAGTCTACTTGGGAGTGCAGGGCTAACACGAGCCGCACCTGGTAGAATAAATTAAAATGAAAAAAAATTATAAGTCTACTAGGGAGTGCAGGGTTCCCACGAGCAGCTCCTGGTAGAAGAAATTAAAATGAGAAAAAATTATAAGTCTACTAGGGAGTGCAGGACTTCCATGAACCACACCTTGTAGAAGAATTTTAAATGAGAAAAAAATTCTATGTCTATTAAGGAGTGTAGGGCTCTCACGAGACGCACCTCATAAAAGAATTTTAAATGAGAAAAAAAATTCTAAGTCTATTTGGGAGTGCAGGACTCGCATGAGCTGTGCCTCATATAAGAATTTAAAATCAGAAAAATTCTAAATCTACGAGGGAGTGCATGGCTCCCATGAGTCGCATATAGTAGATGAATTTAAAACTTGAAAATTTTAAGTCTACCAAGATTGGAGGGTTCGTAGGAGAATTAAGAAAAAATCTAAGTCTACCAGGAGTTTAGGGATCTCACAAACCACACCAACAAAGCAACACTTAGAGAAGAGTTGAAGTCAAACCAATCAATCTTGGGTCAAGACTTAATGAAAAATCAATTTTTAGTTTGGAAAAAAAAAGTCATAGGTCAACAAGTCGAAGGTCAGCGGTCATCGGGTCGAAAGACAACTGGTCAAAGGACAGGGAAAAGATTTGCAAAGCTCTGATGACAAGACTCTGATGACAAGGCCCTGGTGACAACGCCCAAATGATAAGGCCTTAATGACAAGGCCCTGGTGACAAGGCCATAGTGAAATGTCCTGATGACAAGGCCCTAATGAAAAGATAATAATGACAAGGCTCTAAAGACAAAGCCTAGAATGACAACGTCTTGATTGACAGTGCCTCGTATAACAACACCCTGAATGACAGCGACCGAAATTGGAACGCCCCAAACGACAGCACAAAAATTGACAAAGGAAGACCAAGTTCAAAGACGACACGACAATAAAAGAAAGAAAGAAAAAAAATTTGCCCAACAACAAGGCAAAAAAAAAGTGAAATGTGCAAAGGTACTGAAGCCTCATATTTATTATTTGATTTCAAGAGAATTATACTCTAAAAATCAAAGTGGGCAGAATGTATCCGATGATGGAACCAACAACACCAAAATTTGTTTCTACTCTATGTGAACGATGAGAACACAAGTTTGTGATCATCTAAAATTGAACACATCAAGACATATTATCCAGCTACAACACTTCATGTTTTTCTCAATATTTTTAGGACGACCAAGACAAAAAGTCAAGCTATGAGGCTACAACACTAGTGTGTTTTCTCAAAAAAAGTTACGAGAATTAAGGCAGAAAATTCAAACTACCAAGCACTGACACTTGTGAAATTTTATGAAAATGATAGAGGCATAAACTCCACCTTAAAGTATACTCCCAAGAAATGGTGAACTCATATCTCAACCTAGCTCGGTATTAGAGGGCCACTATTGTGGGTGAAAATACAGCATTACATGTGGAGTTTCTTAACTTGACCAAGTAATGCACAACTGGTATATCTACGTCATCTGACAAGATAAAGCTACGTTAGTTGAAAGGGTACGTCTACGTCATCCGAGAAGGTACGTTTACGTCACCTAGGAAGATACGTCTACATTGCCCCGACAAGGTACGTCTACACTTTCTAGAAGTTACATTATACAAGTATCCAATTAAGAAATAAGATATGTCATAACCAACATATAACATGTTGTTCTCATATAAATAGGAGGAGAAATTCAACCATAAGGTAACTAATGCTACTATAACTCTCTCTGGCACATTAGCTTTGACTTTAGTATCAAAGGGTGTTAGACTGGCACCACACCATTACTCTACTTCTTTTCTGTGCAGGTACATACACTGCTGGTCAACTACTCAACACATCAAACATAAACCAACATTGTGACTAATCATGCTACATTGTCCCAAATCATACCATATGGTATGTCCAACGAGTGTATCCTCGTGATATCCATTGAACGTGTAAATGTACTCAAATTTCTCGCAGTGTCGCAAACACGGTGTTCAGACCCTTTATACAGGGGTATCGGGTCCTTTCCTTTCATTCACAACCTTCCTTGCAACCACAAAAAAATACAACACCCCTTCCTTCTACTCTATACAAAACCTATAATTTTGGTTCATCCAACTACAATCAACATTCGACCTAATTAAAAAAAAAACACTAGTGTATTTAGTAATGCAATATTTCCTACAATTCCACCAAAGCATACGAAAAAAATTGATACGACTAATTTTACTGCAGGATAGTTTTCTCCCAACACTACAAAAAAACTGTCAATTTGCGACCAAATGGTCGTTTTTATGGTATAATGTGACCAAAAACGCGATGAACATGGTGGTGGCCAAAAAGCTGTTCGGTCCGGAATTTGTGCGACTGGATAGTCACAAATATACTACCAGAAAAGTTTGGTCGCAAAAAAGTCAACCTTTTGAAAAAACGACCAGATGGTCGCTTAAAAAGTGACCATCTGGTCGTAATTTATGTTGAAGATAAGTGACCAGTTGGTCACATAAAAAAGTGACAAAGTGGTCGTATTTCTAAACGACCAAATGGTCACTTTTGGCTCAGTCAAAATACGACCAGATGGTCGCTTAAAAAGTGACCATCTGGTCGTAATTTATGTTGAAGAAAAGTGACCAGTTGGTCACATGAAACAGTGACCACCTGGTCGTTTTATAAGAGACCAAATGGTCACTTTTGGACTCAGTCAAAATGCGACCATATGGTCGTTTTCTTGAAATAAAATGTGACCATATGGTCACATTTAAGATTTTTTTTTATATTTAAATTTCAATAATTAGTTAATTAATTATTTATTATTTATTTAATTAATATTAAAATTTAATAACAAATAATTGGAATTAAAATAAAAAATATATATATCAAATATTCAAAAAACATTTTATACAGACAAAAGCATCCTAGAACTACTGCGGAGGGGCAGGGGGTGGCAGAGGAGGCGTCGATGATGAATGGCCTCCGCCTAAGGATCTGAAGTACTCTGCCAAAGCTGCTGTGACCTAGGCCTCGACCCGTGCCTGTATGTCCACCTCAATTGTAGCGACTCGAGAAACGAAGTCCTCACGCATAGCGTCCATGTTCGCGCGCAACTGCTGCTCAACAGAAGAAGGGCCGGAGCTAGTGCTCGCTCCGCTCCACAGAGGCCGGGGCACATCCACGTAAAGGCGTCGCCCGTACAAGCCGAGCTCAGGAAGTGATCCATCAGGCCGAACCCCTCCAACAGCCTCCAAGAACGCCTCTCTACGGTCTTCCTGAGTCGGTTGCGAGTCTGGTGTGGACAAAGGCTGACTCAACGACTCCGTGAAACGTTCCTAAACATTTAAAATTCAGAAAATAAAATATTTAATATATAAGTTAGGAAAAATTTTAAAGAAAAAATAATAATTGAAAAAATTATTAAATACCTAAACTTATTTCGCCTTATCGTCGACGAACGTCCCGTCCTTCTTCGTGTGAAGAACGCGGTGCAGCTCATCGGGCGGGACAGGGCGACCGTGCTTCCTTTCCTAAAAATATTAATGATTGTAGAAGAAAACATAATAAATTAATAACTAATTGAAAAAAGAAAATAGGAAAAAAGTACGTAAGAAAACGACCAAAAAAAAACTTACCAATCGACGATGGTGTTCGTCGTGGGTCCGGGCCTCGGCTGTGTGTTTGGTGGGATTCTTCACGCGGTTGGCCTTATTCCTCCTTGACACTACCATGCCCTCAGAAGTGCTCAAGCTCGCGATAAGCCGCGCGTGGTCCTCCGGGCTCATCCACACGGGGCAGTTTGCTGCTTGCTTTCTGCGCGCCCGGTACATGAGGTCCTTAAATCGATCCCGGACGTGATTGTCCCATAGGGGGAACAATCTACAGTCCGTGATATCGGGATCGATAACAGGAAATTTGCCCTGAAAAAATTGTTAAAGTAATAAATTTATTTCTATAAATATCAAAATTAATTAATTATAAAAATAAATGATGTTTTTTACCTTCCAATTGTCATACATCCGACGTTTCTCCGTCGTCGGAATCTTCTGCAAGCGAAGGTCGCTGGGTAGACGTATGCTCTGGAGGACCTCGCGAAACCGTTTTGAAACGGTTGTATGCGGCTGTACTCTACAAAAACATAAAAATATTGTGATATTAGAAACAATTAGTTAACGAAAAAAAAACACTTTTAACAAAGTTTAAAGGTTTAAAAATTAAGTAATTAAAACAATAAACAAAATTACTTACGTATCCCCTTCAATTCGAAGGGTAGAGTCTGCGGTCCGAGGAGGCTGCGTGCATGAATTGGATGGGCCAGCTGGATCCGACCCTGATGCAGACCTTGACGCAGACCCTGATGCTAACCTGGGAGTCGTGGCCAGGGAGTCCTTCGGCAATCGTGGTGTCGCAGAATGGGTCTCAAGGACTGCATCATCGAGCGTGGCAGCAAGTCCCGGCTCGTAACCGAAGAGGAGGTTGTCCAACTCGTATGTAGTCAGGTCCGCATCAGGGGCAGCGGCAGTAGGCGGCTGTGGAGAAGCCTCGTCACTTGCGTTGTCAGGCTCGTCTGACTGGGGAGGACGTCGTCTGCCCGTCATAATCCTACAACCAAACTAAACTAATTTAATACTAATTACGTTATTAAAATATTGAAATAAATTAAATTAATTAATTAATGAAATAATCTAAATTAAATTAATTAATTAATGAAATAATCTAAATTAAATTGATTAAATAATGTAAATTAAACTAATGTAAATTAAAATAACATAAATTAACTAAATAATTTAAAATAAACTAATTAATTAATTTGAATTAAAGTAAATTAAAATTAGATTAATTGAACTAAAATGAAGTAATTAAAGTAAACTAAGTAGTGAAGAATTAAACTAAAATGAATTAAATTAAAGTAAATTAAGTAATGAAGAATTAAACTAAATTAGATTAATTGAACTAAAATTAATTAAATTAAACTAACATTAATTAATTAAAACTAAAATAAACTAAACTAATTAATTAAATTAAAGTAAACTAAAATTAGCTTAAGTGAACTAAGTAATTAATTAAAGTAAACTAAGTAATGAAGACTTCAACTATTAGATTAAATTAAACTAAAGTTAATTAAATTTAACTAACATTAATTAATAAAAACTAAACTTAACTAAACTAATTAATTAAATTAAACTAAATTAACATTAGATTAATTGAACTAAAATTTATTAATTAATTAAAGTAAACGAAATTAGATTAATTAACCTTAAGTAAACTAAGTACTTAATTAAACCAAATTACATTAATTAAACTAAAATTAATGAAACTAACAATATTAAACTAAACTAATTAATTAATTAAAGTAAACTAAAATTAGATGAATTAAACTAAAGTAAACTAAGTAATTAATTACACTAAAGTAGATTCATTAAACTACAATTAATGAAATTAACAAAATTAAACTAAACTAATTAATTAAAACTAAGTAAACTAAATTTAAACATAAACTAAAACTAACTAAAAACTAACTTAAAATGTATACGAAAACTAACCTTGTAATAGAAACCGGGATTGGAGGTTTAGGGTTTTTAGGTTTAGAGTAGGAACGGGGAAAAAACAACGGGGAACGGAACGAGGGAAAGAGAGAAAAGAAAGAAAAAAGAGAAAGAAAAAGAGAAAGGAAAGGAAAAGGAAACGAGGGTAAGGAAACTGATCTGAATTTAAATCAGATTTTGCGACCACATGGTCGCAAATATGTAATCACGACCAAAAACGAAAGGTTGCGCGTGCTGGGGAAATTACGACCACATGGTCGCATTTTTAGAGATATTTGCGACCATCTGGTAGCATTTATTGAAAAAGGGACCATTTGGTCGCCCATTTACCATTATCCAGAACAGCTGTCATATCACGAGTCCCATCAACAATTGCGACCATCTGGTCCTAATTATGAAATTCACTGCCAAAAATTACGACCAGACGGTCGTAATTTTTAAATTCACCGCTATAGATTTCATGAAAATTTAAATTTACCGCTCAGATTTGCGACCATATGGTCGTAATTTCACTTATATTTTTTGAAAAATATAATTATATTTTTCCAAAAATGAGACCAACTGGTCGCCTTTCCCTTCTAAATTACTACCATGTGGTCACCTTGTGTGTTAAATTGCGACCACATGGTCGCAAATATTTATATATATATATATATATATATATATAGTTTTAATAAACACATACACAGTGAATAATAAAGTTACGAAATGTCTCATTCATCATCGTCTCTAAGAAGTCCGTCACATAAAGTCTTCTTCTTCTTCTTCTTCTTCTATTTCTTCATCGGATTCATTGTCTCGAATAAATTCAGCATCAATGTCACGTGCGTGAGAAGTGGAAGCATTTGTATCATCATCATCATGCAATGTTATCGTTCCATCGTTCAAAGGACGAACAGTACTTGCATTTTGACCATCGTCGATTGCACGACATCTTATCTCATCTTCTTGAAAAGCAACAGCTTCCTCTGCATGGTCGTCTTTCTTGGACAAGTTTTCTTCTACCTGGCGTGGTTTAACTTTACAAACAACTAACCAATCTGTCAGATCTCGTCTATTAATTGGATAGTTTAGGTAATAAATTTGAATAGCCTGTGAAGCCAGGACAAACCTATCAGCGGTGCGCATATGCTTAGACTTGTTTACCTCAACGATTTGTAAATAATCAATCTTACTGACTCCGCCTCGTCTGGCTGTCTCGAACCAAGTGCAGTTGAACAGAACAATGTGTTTTAGCGTCGGACTTGCGTATTGAATCTCAAGAATCTCATCGATTACTCCGAAGTAATCGTCTTCGTTTGTGCCGAACACGTGACCTTTTATGCAAACACCACTGTTGTTTGTTGCCCTGTTCACTGAATGCGCCTTCGTTTGAAATCTGTAACCGTTACCGACGTATCCACCATACGACCTTGCTATCCGTCCAGGTCCCTTTGCCAAAGAAATGATGCGAGGATCATCCACCGGTAATGTAGGGGAGTCAACCTGTGTCATTGTCCACATACAGTAATGTTAGGAAGATAGTAATTTTTTCAACATAATGCAACGATTTTTTTGACAATTTAAAATAACTCATGTATGCACTGAACCAAGAACGAAACTCTTTGTCGATTATTGACCCCTCCTCAGCGTCTGTAAGACCAACTCGTATCATTCGCACGTATACGTTTAGAAATAATCTGTATGTTACAAAAATAGTTAGCAAATAGTTTGTTTATGCGATGAAATAATGTTAAGTTACAAACTCACTCTATGTAAGGCTCGATCTCTGTGCAGTTGCATAACACGTATGTCTGCATTACGTGATACTCAAAATCGGTCAACGACCTACACACTGATCTTCCAACTGTCATGCTAGGTTCCGTAAAAATCGGCAAGTCGTTTATATCAACACCTTCAAGTAAATTTTCGAAAATGTTTCGTTTCGCTGGTCGAAACTACTCTGCAATGTGTTGATCAAAGTAGTATGAACAAAATGTGGTAGTCTTTTGCGTCAGGTACGCACTACAGATAGATCCTTCTACTCGTGATCTATTTCCAACCATCTTTTTCAACCGACGTAAGTACCTGTGGGTACAAAACATAATTTAAATTCGATCACTTTACTAATTTATACGCGTACATTACAAAATAACTGTGCTTACCTTTCAAATGGGTACATCAAGCGGTAATGTACGGGACCCCCTAAGAATGCCTCGTATGGAAGATGCACTGGAAGATGCTCCATGGAGTCAAAAAAGCCAGGTGGGAACATTCGCTCCAACTTACAAATAATAACGGCGATCTCTGAACTCATTGAAGCGACAGTAGCTTCCGTCAGCTCTGTACATGTCAAGTCCCTGAAAAAAACACTCAACTGGGCAAGCGGCTCCCAATGTCTATTCTCTAGGAACAGTCTGAACGCAACGGGCATCAATCGTTGCATGAATACATGACAGTCGTGGTTTTTCATCCCGAACATGATATGCTTTTGACTGTCTATACACCGACTCAAATTCGAAACGTATCCGTCCGGGAATTTGATGGATTTGATCCACTCAAATAATGTTTTCTTTTCATCCGTCGTCAACATATACTTTGCTTTTGCGTAATTATCATTGTCGTCAGGCTCCAACTCAGGACGGTCACATATCTCCCGTATATCATAACGTGCCTTCATATTGTCCTTCATTTTTCCCGGAACGTTCAAAATCGTATTGAAAATATTGTCGAAGAAATTCTTCTCGATATGCATTACATCCAGATTGTGTCTAATAAGTAGATCTTCCCAATACGGTAGATCCCAAAAAATACTCCGTTTCTTCCAACCCGTGTTTTTCCCAGCCACATTGTTTGCACTCTCTGCACCTTTTACTTTAATCTTCTGCATCCCTATAGCATCTATACCGTGAAGAATCTGTCTTCCACTATACATGGTCGGGGGGGTTTGTTTTTATAACGTCCCGTTATTTTGTGATAAAAAAAAAACTTTTATTTATTTTATTTTAATTTGAGTAATTAAAATTCATTTATTTATTATTAAATTAGAATTTAGTAATTTATTTCATTTTAATTCATTTTAATGGCTTTATTTATTTAAATACGTTTTAATGGTGTTAATAATTATTAACGGGCCAATTAATAATTATTAATCACCATTGGGATAGTTTGAGATGTTCGGGAATCGTTTTTAAGTCAAAAGTCGTAAAAAGGGCAAAGTCGTAATTACCCAATTTGCAAAATATCTAAAAACACTATTCATTTGTCTTTAAAAACACAACTTTGACCACAAATTGACCAAAATCTTCATTCTTTTCCCCTCTCATTGCTGTGAGCATCAAGAGCAAAAAGAAGATTTTTGGTTTTTGTTCGTTTCTTGCCGGATCGACTTGATTCTCGTTCCATTGGAAAGGTATCGGTCCTACGATCCTTTTCCACCTAGCCTTCGTACTTGCCACTTGTGTTTTACGGAGTTCTCGGTAAGTTTCTTTTGAAACCCTAAGCTCCAAATAGTTTTTTAATGGAGTTTTACTTGTTTTCTTTCATTTTCTTGCCGTGAAACTCGGTGTTTGTCAATTCGGGAGTAGTTTTACGTGTTTTTGGAAACTATTTCATAACCCTAAAACCGAGTTTCAGTCGAAACCCTTTCCGTTTGAAATTTACCCTTTTGGGTTTGATTTTAGGTTAAAAATTAATGAATGAATGTTTATTTAAATTCAATTCGGGAAAGGGAGTAATGTTCAAAAACCCTATTCATCGATACCCATTGAAATCGGGATTATCGAATTTGCTTAAAACCAACTCAAAACGTATTTAAATTGCCAAAAAGCCAAAAACCAAACCCGAGACCTCATTTTGATGAGAGGGCCAGGAGCCTCTTATGGGGGGTTTGTTGAGTTTTTCGTCGTTTTGTATGTTTGGTCGTTGTTTAATCGTTGGTTGGTATTTTATTAATTTTCGGGATATTAATCCTTTTGTAGGTGTTTTTGAACCGTTTGTTTGATTGCTCTACCGGACTTAGGAGCAAGGTCATCTTTTAATTAAGGTGAGAATGATTAGAATTTAAAGTAACTATAGAAAGCAAATAAGTACGATGATTTGTAGAATCAAAAACTAAGATTAGAATCCAATCTAAGGTTAGAGGAAGTGAGTTAGTGCCTTAGGATTTGAAGTTAATCCTTTAGGCGAGAAACTTAGGATTTCTCGTTGGAAACCTCGAATCTTAGAAGATTCTAAGTTAGATTAGTTTCGGAGTTTAGAATGGTTCACTTGGAAGTTTAGAATCCTTGAAGTTTAGGTTAATCGTTATATTTTGACCTTTACTTTTATTATTGTTAGCGGAGTTCGATCGATATATCGTTCATCCGGGATTCTATCTATTTTACTTTATGCCCTTTACTTTATGTTCTTTACTTTATGCCCCTTTACTTTATGCTTGTTCCGGTTGCTTTATCATTTACATTTACTTTATTATTTTTGCAAGCATATGCAACCATATGCATAACATCTCGCATTATTGAAAAGAAAAGAAAGTGAGAAAGAAAAACGAAAGGATAATGGTGGAATATGAGAAAGTCCACACTACTTCCATGCATAAGTTTTGGTGGGATATTTGAAGTTGCCCACCCTACTTCCATGCATAAGTTTTGGTGGGATATTTTAAGTTGCCCACACTACTTCCATGCATAAGTTTTGGTGGGATATTTTAAGTTGCCCACACTACTTTATACATAAGGATAAGGGTGGATAGTATGTAAAAATCCACATTACCTTCATTTCATGCATAAATGGCGAATGCGTATCCTATGGGATGTACTCATTACTTTTATGCTTATGATAGATGAGAAAGAGAATCGAGATGTTATATGTTAAACAAAGTTTATTCGTTTTACTTTATTTGTCACAACAAGTTAATGTTTGAGAATTGACTACAAGTGTAGTAATGTCATACTTTGGATTTCATGGAATAGAATTACCTAGAGTTTGGAGAACTTTAGGAGTAGATTGTGTCAGTTTAATTGGACACAAATCGAAATGCGAGTTTGAGGTCTATCTTTACTTTTTATGCTATTTATTCTCACTGGGCTTAGTTTGTTAGCTCATGATATTACAACCACTTTCAGGTAATGCCTTGGCTAGAGGCCGTGGACAGGGAGATGGTGCTGCGTGATCGAGGGATGCTGGCCTCGAGATGGACTTGTCCTTGTATAGTTTGTGTATCACTTTTATGAATTTCAAAGACTTTAATGTTGTATTTTGGCTCATAAGAGCTTCTGGATGATGTTTTATGATATTATATATTTGAACTCCTGATTTGGACTTAAAGTCCATGAGAATTTATTAGATTTAAAAAGTAGGATGTAAACAGATTTTCGGCATGCCAATTTTCAAACAAAACCACGCCAATTTTTTGTAAATTAAAAGACTTCCGCTGTTTTCTCTGAATTTAATTTATTTAAAAGTGACGGGTCGTCACAGTTTTCTTACTCGTCGACCCTTCTTCCAGTCACTGTTGTTTGAACTGAAAGTGTGATTCAACGGCAAAAATCGACGGTGACAATCAAACCAACAAGTTTTCCGACCGTTTCTGAGATAAAATGCATCTGTGTCTAGCATGCAATGTGGACATGCGTATGTCCCCGCCGTACTCCATCCTTTAAAAGGAGGAGATTGAGGTTCACACAATTAACTACACTGACTAAGGAAAGCAATAACAAAAGCTAAACACAGACTCAAAAATGTATATGAAATCAATTAAAGATCAACATACCTGACAACATTGAATACGCAGGGAAGTCACTGATCGTTCAGATTAACGCGGCGCGCATCAAGAAATTTTGTTTCTTCGAAATGTTGTACGTCATAACACCGTCAGTCCACAACTTTTTCAACTCTGCAATAAGTGGTTGCAAATACACATCCAGTTTATGTTTTGGACTTTTCGGTCCAAGTACGATTACTGTTAGAAAAATCACTGGGTCTCGCATGCACATCGAGGGAGGCAAGTTATACGGGGTTACCATGACTGGCCAAACTGAATATTGTGCCCCGGATGCCCCATACGGGTTAAACCCATCCATGCATAAGCCCAATCTGACGTTTCTCGGATCTTGTGCAACATCCGGATGACAATAATTTAAATGCTTCCATGCCGCAGCATCTGAGGGATGTCTCATAACACCTTCATCCTGTGAATGCTCGTGATGCCATCTCATGTGCGAGGTCGTCACATCCGATGCATACAACCGGTGCGGGCACGGGGGTCGGCCGGTAAATAGAACATGCGGGCGTTCGAACAGTGCGTTTCACTTGTTTATATCTTGGAAGAAAACAGAATTTGCAATGATGCGGTCCTCATCCACATCCCAAGTAAATCATGCATCCGTTTTGACACGAATCTATTTTCTCCACGGGTAATCCAAGTCCCTCCACTAGCTTTTTTGTGTCATACAAACTGTGGGGCATATTATTTTCTTCTGGAGCGCATCGACGAAACCACGATGCAATCGCATCAAATCCTCTACCAGGTATGTTGTACTGTGCCTTTATATTTAAAAGTTCTGTAGTAGCAGCAAGTTGACTTACCTCACACCCATCGTACAATGGTCGGCTGGCTGTCTTTAGCATCTCGTGCATCTTACGTGCTTCCGTATTCATTTCCTCTTCTACAACCTGTTCATCTCCGTCTACGTTTAAACTTTCACGGAAATTTTCATTGCCCCCATACCTTGCACCATCAAGTATCATTTGCTGCATCTGACTATACTGTTGTTCATCATTCCGTTCTTCTTCAACAACCTCTACATTCCAGCTGCTACCTTCGTATCGTCTCGATTCCTGTAATGCAGCGTCGAACATTTCCTGTGTTTCCCCTTGAAACACCCAGTGATAATAATTCTGCATAAACCCCTGACTATAAAGATGCACCTTCAACTCTGTAACCGGTATGATTCTCCTATTGTCGCATTTCCTGCACGGGCAACATAGCTTTCCACCATACTTTTCATAATAGACAGTTGTCATGCAAAACTCAACAAACTGTTCAACCCCGGCCAAGAACTCATCGTTCAAATACCCGTCTATCAAACGAACATACATCCACTCTCTCACTTTCTTTTTTCTTAATGCTAACAAACAATGGGTGGAGGGGTTTTTATAATGGACTCCTCTGCTCATTTGCGACCAGATGGTAGCATTTTTGCTACCATATGGTCGCATTTTCCCGCCAAAATTTCCCGCCATTTTCCCCACTGCCCCGAGTCACATCAAGTAAGAATTTACGACCTCATGGAAACTTTTTGTGGTGACCACTTGGAAGCTTTTATCCCACCAAATTATTTATATATTACTGGTCACATAAAATCACAGCATTTGCGACCATCTGGTCACTTCCTAATGTGACCACGTGGTAGCTTAATTCCCGCCAAATTTTTAAGCTACCACTGCTCAATAAAGGTCACCAAAATTGCGACCATTTAGTCACTTATAATTGTGACCACTTGGTAGCTTTCTTCCCTCCAATTTTAAGCTACCACTGCTCAATAAAGGTCACCAAAATTGTGACCATTTAGTCACTTTTAATTGTGACCACTTGGTAGCTTTTTTCCCTCCAAAATTACGCGCCATTTTTTGCTACCAAGTCATATTTTAGTCACACAAATGCGACCAGTTGGTCGTTTTTTTAGGTGACCAATTGGTCGCTTCTTTCGCGCCATTTTTTATGACTACTTCTGCTTTTCGTCGCAATCTGATCGCAAAAAAAGTGACCAGATGGTCACTTAGAGTCAACCTTCAAAAAAAGTGACCAGGTGGTCACCAAAAAACTACCACTTTTGTTTGGTCGCAAATTTCTTGTCGCATTTTGATAGTTTTTTTGTAGTGCAAGACATCCAGAAACAAGAAAATACAATAAATTATTAAAACCTCTAACAACACATACAACCTAAGGAAAGGCAATAAATAGACTTTGAGGGCTAACTTAGTAGCAAAATAACCGCCTCTCAAAAGATTCAAACAATATTTTATGAAACCATAAAGAAAAAGTTAAGAAAATTTACCTATTTGATCTTGACATTGAACTACGCTCGATCAAGATGTCTAAGAAAACTAATTGCTTGTTTCAAATACAATTGAAAATGTGAGAAAATTTTGAAATGTTATTTAAAAGTTCAATTACAATTTTCAAATAAAGTACCCAAATTAAGTAACAAACTTGAATATTCAAATTGAATACAGAAATTAAAATTTTCAATTTTCCCAAATTGAATTTTCAAATCAAAATTGCAAACCATGCCATAAAAACAACCTATAAACATAAAATACCCAAATTTTTCCAAATATTAACAATTTGACACAAATTTGGCACAATTAAAGAAAATTCAAACCAAATCACAAAATAATAATACATTTTTCACACATTTCTTTAAACCACGACAAGTAATCATCAATCACAACAAATGAACCCTAAGAACATAAAAAACACAAATTATAAAACAAAATTCTAAACCCTAAATCCACCAAATCTCAACTATTTTTAACAAATTAACCATAGAAATGTACCTAAAAGCATTTAATAGCAAAAGTTTGGACTTGGAATGGAGGAAAACGCCTCAAATTGTGAGAGATATCGTAAAAATAACGAGGGTATGTTGTTCCATTGTGCTGCAGGGAGAAGAAGAGAGAAACATAAGGAAGGGGTTGAGGTTTTAATTCCCCACCCATTGCATATGCAACACGTTCTTTCGCAGTACACTAAGTGGCATCAACATGTGGTAGTAAAGGGGTGTGTATTTCAATTCGATGGTATTGACGAGTACACGACTGTATCTAGAGATGGGTTCGGGCCGGTTCAGTCCGGTTTTGCCCAAAACCTTGGACCGAACCGGTCACTTCGGTTCAGAAAAATATTGAACCGATCGGTTCACTTTTTTTAAAGGAACCGATCGGTTCGGTTTTCTTCGGTTCGTCAGTTCATCGGTTCGGTTTTCGGTTTGGGCCTTTACCTTCTTCTTTTTTAAATTTGTGAATTGGGGTCCATATTAAAAAAACCATTTTTAATAAAAATTCATGCCTATATTATTAAATGAAATCCAATTTTACATCTATTATTGTGACGACCCGACACTTTTAAATAATTTAAATTAGAAAACACAGCGGAAGTCTTTATAATTTAAGAAAAATTGGCATGGTTATGTTTGAAAAGTGGCTAGCCAAAAACCTGTTACATTTTAAATTCATAATTTAAAATACACAAGGAACTTTAAGTTCCTAACCAGGAGTTCAAAAGGTGTTTATAATCATAAAAGTAAAGACAAAAGCTCTTAAGAGCTATTTACAAATATACAAATCCAAAATTATATAAAGTTCACAAAAAACGAAGTCCGTGGACTTTAAGTCAACCTAGTCCATCCCGAGGTCATGATCCTGCAATCATACAGCACCAGCTCCTCTCCCACGACCTCTAGCACGAACATTACCTGAAATTGGTTGTAATATCATGAGCTAACAACAAAGCCCAGTGAGAATAAAAAGTAAAGTTAGACCCCAAACCCGTATTCGGATTTGTGTCCAAGTAACTCTTACAACTTTCTCACTAAACTTACAAAACTGGAGAATGATAACTCCCGAAGTTTAAAGTAAAGTGATCAAACTCAAAATTCTCCTTAAAAACCTTCATCAAAGTATAAGGTTAAAATGCTTTGACCATAAAAACTTATATCATCTTCTCTTGATATAAACACATTTAAATAAAAACAGTTTTGTGATAAATGACAATAATAATAGCTCCCGTAGGCTATGTGTAAGCTCTCGTGGCTTTGTGATAGCTCCCGCAGGCTATGTGTCAGCTCCCGCAGACTGTGCAATAGCTCCCGCAGGCTATGTGGTAGCTCCCACAGGCTACGTGAAAGCTCTTAGGCTATGTAGTATGACTTTGAAAATCTTGTGATTTAAAATAAAATAAAAGTATAGTGCATAAAGTGCCGTTCATAAAGTAACGTTCTTAAAATGCATTGCATAAAGTAAAGAGCATAAAGTAAAATGCATAAAGTAAAGTACATAAAGTAAAATGCATAAAGTAAATAAACAGAAATTTCGAAAGAACAATAAGTAAACCGAACTCCCGATAATTAAACAAAGTAGATTCTTTCTTGATTAAGTAATCTACACTTCCAAGGATTCTAAAGTTCCAAATAAAATCCAAAGTTCTATTTTCGAGTTTCTTTAACAAATCCATCTAAAAGTTTGGATCCTTTAACTTCCAATGATCCGTTTTTAATGTCCGATACGATTCTAACTTAGAACTCCCTAGTATTCGATGTTTCCCTCGAGAAACTCTAAAGTTTTCACTCAAAGAACTAGCTCTTAATCCTAAGGGCACTAGCTCACTTTATTTTACTCTTAGATTCGAATCCTATTCTTAACCTCCGATTTTACAAACCGTTCTACTTATTCGGTTTCTAAAGTTACTTTAAATCCTATTTATTCTCACCTTAGAAGATGTAACTTCGCTCCAAACCTCCGGAAGAGCGATCAAGCAAGGAAAATCAATAAACACCTACAAATAATTACATCTAACAACTAATAAATAAACATACATCAATCGATTGACAATTAAAGGCATAAAACGACGAAAAACCCCAAATATCCCAAAGGATGCTCTCGGCCATGAAAGGGAAAATAGGCCTCGAGTTTGGTTTTCCGGCTTTTAGGCAATTTAGAGGTGTTTTGGATTGATTTCAAGTACTTTGGAAATTCTGGTTTTCAATGGGTAACGATTAACCGGGTTTTTGGACAATATGCAAATTCCCGAATTGAATTATAATAAACAATTTATCAATAATTAGTAACCCATAATCAAATCCCAAAAGGTAAAATTCAAACGGAAAGGGTTTCGACTGAAACTCAGTTTTAGGGTTTAGGAAAACTTTCCAAAATCAGTAAAAACAACTCCCGTATTTACAAACAACGAGTTTCACAACAAGAAATCGAAGGAAATTAAAGAAAACTCCATTAAAACACTATTTGGAGCTTAGGGTTTCACGATTTACTTACCGAGAACTCCGTATATCACGGGTGGCAAGCACGATGGTTGGGTGGAAATGAATCGTAGGACAGATATCTTTCCAACGGAACGAGAATCGAAGCGATCCGATGACAAACGAACAAAAACCAAAAATCTCCCTTTTTCTCTCTTGGACTCACGGCAAGGAGGAAGGAATGGATGGTGATTTTTGGTCAAATTTGGTCAAAGGATATATTTAAAGATGATAAAGGAATAGTGTTTAGATATTTAGAAATTTTGGAAATGACGGTTGCGTCCTTTTATGACTTTTGACTTATAAAACGAAACCCGATGATCTTAAACTATCCCAATGGTGATTAATAATTATTAATTGGCCCGTTAATAATTATTAATACCATTAAAACGAAATTAAACTAAAAAGGTAATTTAAAAAGATTTAAACCGAAATAAACTACTAATTTCTAAATTACCGATTCTAAAATAGACTTTAAATGCTTAAATTAAAATAAAATAAATAAATAAAAAATTTATCACAAAATAACGGGACGTTACAATTATAATTTATGCCTATATTATTAAAAGTAAATTCAATTATAACTTCAATTTCAATTAGCTCAAATTCACATCGAATTTCAATTCCCACACCTAATAGTTTTCACAATAACATCCAATTACAGTTTTCACACCTAATATAATTCAATTAATATTGAATTTCAATTTCCACACCTAATATGATTAAATTAATATAGAACAAAAGAAGGAAAATAAATTAGTTTTTTTTTTAAATATACTCGGTTCGGTTAAATAACCGAACCGAACCTCCCAAACCGAAGAAAACAAAAAAAATCGGTTTTCTTCAAAAGAAAACCGAGAAAACCAATTGAGCAGGTAAAACCGGCCCGAATTCCTAGGTTTGGGTCAGCCCGGGTCAGTTTCTCAGTTCGGTCAGTTTTTAGCTCAACCCTAACTGTATCCTTTTTGGCAATACCTTTCTCATTGCCAACATGGGTGGACAGTAGTTGGTATTGCCAACGAAGCATAGCCGACGTGACACCATCATCGACACACCGTCATGCGTTGACATACTTTACGTCGGCGAAGGCCACATTTTTTTTTTGTAGTGATTGGGTTGTCATTCCACAATTTGAATTAAAAAGCGAATTTTTTTCTATCCCTTTTTAATTAGTCTTAGGTGAAAGCCTTAGTAGAAAATCAAGAAGAAATCTTACTTAATCTGTTCTTTCGATTCGATTCCCACAAATTTAGTTTTGTAGACGATCAGGTCATAGCATAGAAGATCCAATGTGAAGGAAGTACTAACTGTGCAGAGGAATATTATTGATTTAATAATTAACAATTAGTTAACATAGATATATTAATGTTATGATAAATTATGAAAAGACCATAAACTTAAAGACAAGGGTTATGAAATTACTTACACAAGTAATAATAGAGATTTGGTTGGAGTTTTTTTAACGAACACTAAAAAAAATTGAACTATAGTTCACTAATTTGTTGAATTCTTGCTATATAAGTAATTTTTTAAAAGTTTTGATATTTGAATAGTTAGTATACAAAAATATGCTATTTGAGGTCATTTATGATATATATTTGGAAAATTGGTGCCATGTCTTCCCTTATCCCTTTACGTCTAACTTCATCTTATTAAGTTAATTTAATCAACTATTTTAAGAGATTTAAAAAACTCTCGTTTCAATCCATTTGAATGGATTAAGCTCAGTGGATTAATGTTTTATTTATTATTAAGTGTCTGTTTAGGATAGCTTTTGAAAGTGTTTAAAAGTGTTTTTGAAAACCGTTAAAAAATACTTTTAAACACTTTTAAAAACTATCCCAAACGGTCCCTAAGTCGTTGTCTAATGCTCAATTTCATCGTCTTAAGTCCAAGCTGGATGTCATCTCTTTTGATCTGCCATTAACTTGAGGGGTGTTAGTATATATCAGTTTATCATTAAATTTTTTATTATTTTGCGGGTGTAGTTTTTGTATAGTAGCACCCACTTTGCTATTCTATTTTTATCATGTTCAAAGTCATAGTATTAGTCGGTATCGAACAATATACAAACAAAGTGAGATAATAAGTTTAAAAAGTCTTAAACTGATTAATAGTCTATACAATTTGAGTTACATCAAGTCATTGTTGTGTCAATATCATATCGGTCCAAATCAAACCGAGTCACTCATTTTAAGTCGTCTTGTTACTTACTGAAATGGATATGACTTATTTGAGTTGTATCGTCCTCGATCAATTTTGAACCTTGGTTTTGATTAATTGATGGCTAGTGTTAGGGGTAAAAAAAATATAAAAAAAATAACGTGTTTGAGCCCATCAAGTTCAATCAAGCCCACCTGCTTCAACCTATTTGAGCCTATTGAGCCCACCTATGAGCCCAGCGCGTTAAGGCCACCAATCAGTCTAGCCCACCAATGTTTTAGCCTACTCAATTCACGAAGCCTAATATGCTCATTACCTTTGAGCTTCAACTCAGTGAAATGTAAACGATACGATACGCCTGAATTCATTATTATCTTGAGATAGATTGAGGCATTTACAGAGTAGGTCGGCAATAAGAAGTTTGACTTGTTGTGTGGCAGTTGACTCGACATGTAGTAGGCCAACTTAGGATGGGCAGGAAACCACAAACAAGTCCACTATAACTAAAGACACTTTGAATGATTGAAGTACGCTCGGAGACCCTACAAAAACTCTATAAAAATTTCTATTGACTCGATCGTCAGATTGTAGGTGGTCGGCACTACACCGGTGTTATTCCCTTCACTCGTGACTTTCAGGTGATAGGTTTCCTGTCAATACCCTGTTAGAACACACGTGGAGCTGACGTGTTAATCCAGTCAACTTGATGAAAATTCGCAGCATAATTAGTTTGTTATACTAATTCTCGCTAATGTAAGTCACACTCTTATACTTACTCTTTGTTGATAATAGTTTTAATATATATATCATTACTCCTTTTATTGTTTTCTATAGTTTCTTTAGAAATAGAACCATATACCTGCCTTAACATGAGAAAAAATAGATTATATTATAAGCACTGATTAAAAAAAAAAGTTTAAGAAATCAAGGGAAAAGAAGTGATTAAAGGAAACGTAAGGGAAAGGGTATAATAGAAGAAAAGAAAGTTAATGGGGATTTAGGTCGCATTCTAAATTAACAACCATATATCAAAAGGGAAAATGAGGGACCACCGCTCAAATAAAAGGCAATAATATCATCTTAATCATTACATTATAATCACTAAAAGGAGTGTTTAAGCGGACGATGCCAAAACAAAAACCAATGACAATTCAACGAATGGCCAAGAATTTGTTCTTTCTTCTTTCTCTCACTTTAATTAAAGTGCTACTTTATTTTTATTTCATTTTTCATTTTTCATTCACGAAATCCTATTTTACTGTTAATTTGGTTGTTATGAATAGTTTAAACACTAAGAAAAATATGCCTTGACCAACCACTTATGTGTGCGCGTGTTTCTTTTTAATAAACAACTTGTGTTTGATTCCTTGAGATGATTAGAAACATAATACTTTACCGATTTTGTAAAGGACAACACTTTGATGCCCATATGTTTAAATGATTTTTAATACCACTATATAGTTTAAGAAATTTAAAATTCACTTTCTGTTAAATTTTATGTAAAATTTAATGAAATTTGTATAGGTAATTTATCATACATATGTGATGTGTATATCATTTATGTTAAAACTAATTGATAGAAATTTATAATTTATAATTTATAAATTTATAATAGACAAACCAGAAACTTTAGTGGAGAGCAATATTTATAAATATAACATCTTTAAAAAGTATTTATAAGTATGAATTTTTAAACATATAAATTAATCTTTGATTGACTGTGATATGCGGTAATTACTGTTGGTGGAATGGTGATGGATAGAATTAGATGGTGAATAGTGGCATGCAAGTGCACATGGTCAACAAGTGATAGTAGTAGTGAGGGAGTGTCGTGTCCCACGAGGATAGTTGTGTAACAAGGTGTAATTTCGTAATGACGAGAAATTGATGAACTAATCGAAAGCAGAATACTAGGAAAGCAATTAAAAGGATCTATCGGGTTGTAGATCGAGATTGGGTGCGGATATTGTGCAACGGGGCAAAGATGAGATATGTTAACTCTTAAATCTATTGAGATGATTCAAATACACAACAGATTCATGCAACCCTCACAATGAGCCATAAGTAGTAGTGATTATATTCTCTCGAATATCTATCAATGCACGACTTCAATGGAGTTTTATCTCTAAATACTTCCATTCAACTAGTTCTCCTACTTCTTCTAACACATTCTGAAACTCAGTTAACTTATGAATTACCTTATCTTTAAATGAAATCATAAGCTTGTTGAAGTTCTTTTAAGATGCTAACCCTAATATCTCTCAATACAAGGTTAAACTCTTCTTACTAAGTTTTCACGTAGTTTTAAAGAAGATAGAGATAAGAACAACAACTTCAAGAAATACCATGCATTTAAATCCTTATTTACATATCAATATGCATCCCCCTCTGCCCTTGTAGCACAATATCACAAGGGTCTTTAGCTCTTCATGGCTAAAGAGTCAAAAACAGATAAGATAAAATGTTCCATGCCTTTTGAAAATGAAATACAAAACATAAAACTGATAAAAATTAAAACTAAAATCCTATCGCAATCGCCTTCGTGTTCTCTTCTTCCTCCAATTGTCTTCTTCTTTTTTTCTACTTGCCCAGGAAAACAATATATATATATATATCATATTTTTAGGGCTTTTTCCGCCAAAACGAAGCGCCTCACTCTGCTGACAATCCAATTCTGCAAGCTCGGGACACTGTAGCAGACAGCAATGGCCACCAGTCTTGTCAATTACAGCTGTCTACAAAATATCTAACATCTTGCCAACCCGCATGCTTCAGCACCAACTCTTTTTGCACTAGGGCTGGCTAACTTGACAACAAGGCTAGCTTGAATAATTGCATCTAGGTATCTTAGATCAAAAGGTTATGCAGCATCAATATGTAAAGAAAAGAGCTACTTTCAAGCACTTATTTACAGAATTTCCAAAATTACTTAAAAGAGAGAGCTAAAATGATATTTCCTTAATTTCAACTAAATAAATACTACTAGTACTAAATTACTCATGTTTATCTTGGATTTATCCACTTTTTAGTGTGCTAAATTGCTAACTTCTAGAGAGTTATCAATTACTCCACATGATAATCATTGATTTACATGATTTAGAAATTAGCTTTAGATGTTGTCTAACGATAATCAACTAAATCATTGATTGACACGTTGAATTAAATGACACATTTGTAAATAGAAAAACTTCAATGGATAACGAAATTTATATGTTTTATTTATATAGCATTTAAAAAAAATCATATCTTTGTTTAAAATTATTTGCAAATATAGAAAATTCTGATTGTATTTATGAGTGCTTAGCATTTATAATTGTTGATAAATGATTCACACGCTAAGTCAATCATTGAAATAGGTAAATAGATGGCTATAACAAAAAGTGATTTTTCATATATCACACTTAATCAATGATTTAACTTAGTTTTCAAGTATTAAATTAATATTAATCATTAATTGTCACGCTCACAATTTAGAATATTTACAATTATTATAAAAAGTTGGCTAGATTTATAATTTTTTTAATGTGATTTCATAAATTTTATAAAAAAAATAAATTTGCAATCACACGCATGTAAGTATAATAAAAAAAATATTAATTAAATTTGCAATTATTTTTTTTTAAAATGTTATTTTTATAAATATTAAATTTGCAATTATTTTTTTAAAATCCATCATTATGATGCGACTAGGTCGATGAGGTCATGAAAAGTAAGCTGACGACGTGAAGTTGGTTTGACGTTTGACTAGCTAACATGCAATGGGAAATAAGCTAGCCAACTCAATTACGAAAAATAGTCGAGTCCCCTTCTAAAAATAGAGAGACTCAAATGGATTGAGGTACGTTATTTTGCTAGATTGAAACTTTTCCAAAATTATGACTCTAACTTGATTACGCTTCCTTTTCAAATTTTGGCTTCTACTGATTAGTTTATTTTAACTATTTGACTCACATGTGAAGCTAACATGTATATCCAGTCGGTTGAAGAAAAATACGCAACAATATTTATAGGGAGGACGAGCATGAAAAAGCTCCAAGATGAAGAAGAAATCCTCTTAAAGAGAGTCAACAAGCCTAGGAGGTCAATCAACCAACTTGATGACCTCAAAAGCAGGGTCAAAGAATCGCAAAGTTAAAAGAATAAATACAAAGCTTCAATGGAGATATGGATAAGGTATTGTAGATCCTAACCCGAAAGGATGACGCAGACATGGGTAAAGGCAAAGGCCTTTAAAGCAAGAAGGAGAATCTCAATTTCATAGGGAGGATAGTTCGAAGAGAAAACACACTCATCGAGTGACATAACCCTTCCAACCATCCAGAGGGAATGGATTAAGAGACATCCTTGACCAAAAGAGAAAAGCTCAACAAGACATAGAAAAATCAACCGCTAAAAGCCAACAACCATGGCCATAAGAGTTAAGGAAGTTGCAAGACCAATTAAGAATGTAGAAAAAAAAATATAGAGGCAAAGCTCTACTGCCATTGGAAGATCTACTAGAACAAATGGAACCACCATTCATAGAAAAGATCATGGATGCTGAGTTACCCTCCAAATTTTAGATGTTTATATTCACATCTTACGACATATCATGTGATCCCATGGAACACGTTGATGTTAGGAATGATGTCCTAGAACTTGTAATTATTTAATAAATATAATTTATTTTAAATAAATGAAATAAATAAACTTAAGTTCTTTTTAACTATATTGATTCATATGTGTGTGTGTGTGTGTGTGTGTGTGTGTATCAAACATTCAAATAGTAAAGCCCCAAAGCTACTTTCATGAAATCATGATTGAGTATGTGAAATATACGTGAGGTTTCAAATCGAGATGAGTAACTTAAAGTGTCTATATATGTGAAATATATGTGAGGTCCCAAACGTTATCCTATTAACACTATTGATATCTATCCGTTTTGTATAGATTACAAATGATCTTATCTGGATCATTCATGTGGGTGACATGAAATGGAAGTATCATATACATATTTATTGTATAAGAATGGACCAAGATATCTTATCAATGTATCACTTGTATCATTTACGAGAAATGGTCAAATATCACACTAAGTTTATCAAACAGTGATAAATTTATATTATTTGATTCACATGATTGAGAGCGGTCTAAATGAATACTCAATACACTCCCGTTTTGGGAACATAACAAGATAATAGCTGGGAACATATTTACACAATATGGAATTTGTAACCTTCCAAAAAATGACAGTATCAATGTGATACCTAATCATTTTAGGAACTTTAAGAAACCCCCTTGATGTACTAATTCATGACTTGAATGAGTGGTGCCACGACTTCTATTGATCACAAAAATATTTTTCTCTAGTTTGACTATAGATAATGTTCATTGGAGAATCAGCGGGAACATAAGGATATAGTGGTAATTATATGGTAAAACGATAAATTTATCTCATCTTTAATTATGAGTTTTCCACGTGAAAGGATATAGCAAAGACTTATCAAATAAACTAAATGGACATAACTCATCTATAGTGATGGGAGTTCAATTATGAATCTTCAGTGGAATCATTTAGACTTAAATAAAAGTAGTTAACTGATTATGAGTTAACCAATTAATTAATTGATTATTAATCCCATGATTAGGTCCATTGGGTCCCTAGACTTGCCCAAATAACGTCGTAGCAAAACAAGTCATTTATTTGACTATTTAAGAAATGAATAATTTAAGTACATTAGTTTACTTAAATAACTAGAAATATTAATTATTTAAATAATGAGTTTATTTAAATGGAAATGAATATCAATATTATTAATTATTTAAATAATATGTATATTTAAATGGTAATTAATAATAAATAATTATTAATTATTTATGTAATGTGATTACTTAAATGGAAATCAATAATTAAACATTTATTATTAATTTTAAATAATAAGGATTATTTTAATGAAAATAGTAACACTACAAAAAAAAAAACTGCCAATTTGTGACCATAGGTGTGAGGAAGCCGTTTTGCGACCCCACGAGTCGTAATACAAAGCGTGACCTTGAGTTATGAGGGGGTCACAATTTTGTGACTCTGTTGCGACCTAAACTTACAAATCGTCATAAAAAATGTGCGAAGCGTACGTCTCAAATTATTTGCGACCCCTTGGTCGTATTACAGTGATTGTATTGCTAACAAGTCACTAAAAAAGGCGCGAAAGTCTAGTTGAAAACAGGCAACTCTGGGGTCGCAAATTTTAGTGATCGTGGAGTCGCAGATTTGTGACTTAATTTGAGAAAGCGTAAGGAAAAATGGCGGGACATGGGTGACCAGGTGGTCGAGCAACCATCGCAAATTAATTTGGCGGGAAGTTTTATAATATTCCCGCCAATTTTTATGACGACGTGGTCACAAAAAGTTATATTCACTCCTTATAAAACTCCCCTCCCACCATTGTTTGTTAACATAAAGAAAAAAAAATGAGAGAGTGAATGTATGTTCGTTTAATAAAAGGTTTTTTGATCGATGAATTCGTTGTCGGGGTTCAACAATTTGTTGAGTTTTGCAAGACAACTATGTATTATGAAAAGTATGGTCATAAACTACGATGTCCATGCAGAAAATGCGACAATATAAAAATCATACTAGTTCCTGATATGAAGAAGCATCGTTACAGTCGAGGTTTTGTGCCAAATTATTATCACTGGGTGTATCAGGGTGAAACAAAGGAAATGTTCGACGCTGCATTACAGGAATCTCGACAGTACGAAGGAAGCAGCTCAAATGTTGATGTTGCAGTTCATAATGAAGAAGAGCATATTGGTCAAATGCAGCAGATGATACTGGATGGTGTAGGGTATGGTAATGAAATTAATCGTGAAAGTGAAGATGATGAACAAACATTTGTTGAAGAGAAAATGAATCCAGAAGCACGTAAGATGCACGAGATGCTCATGACAGCTAGTCAACCATTGTATGGAGGTTGTGAGGTGAGTCAACTTGCTGCGACTACAGAACTTCTAAATATAAAATCGCAGTACAACATCCCAGTTAGAGGATTTGATTCAATTGCATCATGATTTTGTTGATGCGCTCCACCAGAAAACACGATTCCAGAGAGTTTGTACAACACGAAAAAGCTAGTGGAGGGTCTCGAATTACACGTGGAGAAAATAGATTCTTGTCAAAACGGATGCATGATATACTGGGATGTGGATGAGAGCATGCATCACTGCAAATTTTTCTTTCATCCAAGATATAAATAAGGAAAACGCAACCTGATTCCACACACCCGTATGTTCTATTTACCGCTTACCCCGCATCTACAACAGTTGTATGCATCAGATGTAATAGTTTCTCACATGAGATGGCATCACTAGCATTTTCAGGATGATGGACTTATGAGACATCCTTCAGATGCTACGGCATGGAAGCATTTGAATAATTGTCATCCCGAGTTTGCCCAAGATCCTAGAAATGTCAGATTGAGATTATGCACAGACAGCTTTAACCCGTTTAGGGCATCAGGAGCACAATATTCACTATGGCTGGTGATTGTGACCCTGTATAACTTTCCACCCTCGATGTGAATGAAAGACAGTGATTTTTTTAACAGTGATCGTACCTGGCCCGAAAAGTCCAAAACAGAAACTGGATGTGTATTTGCAACCACTTATCGCAGATTTGAAAAATTTATGGACTGATGGTGTTATGACGTACGATATATCAAGGAAACAAAATTTTTCGATGCGCGCTGCATTAATTTGGACGATCAGTGACTTCCCAGCGTATTCAATGTTATCAGGTATGTTCAATATAATTTTAATACTTTATGTGTTTAGTTTTGGTAATTGTTTGCTTAGTCATATATGTAGTTAATTTATACATCTCATCCTCTTAAAGGATGGAGTACAACGGGAAAATACACATGTCCACATTGCATGCTTGAAACAGAGCCATTTTTTCTAAGACACAGTCGAAAAACTTGTTGGTTCTATTTATATAGACGATTTCTACCTTTGAATCATTCATTACGCTCTAACAATACTGACTGGAAGAAAGGTCAATGTATATGAAAAGAAATACCCCCTACAATGTTTAGTGAACGGCAAATTCTTCACGGTATAGATGCCCTAGGCATGCAGAAGATTACAGTGGAAGATGTCGAGCCCGAGCCGAGTCAGGGCCAGCCTTTAGGCCGCGAACCATAGGATGATGGTGAGATTAGATTAGTTATTTATTTTAATTAGATTATTCTAAATTAATTAGTTTTAGATTATGTAAGTTAGAATTTAATTAGATTTAGTTATTTATTTTAATTAGATTAATATAAATAAATTAGTTTAAATTAGTTTAGATTAATTAGATTAAATTAATTCTTTTTCCATAATTATTTTAATTTAGGTAAATTAGTTAAATTTGATTATTTTATTTTAATTATTTTTTAGTTTTAGATTAATTAATTATAGCATTTATTTTACAATTGTAGATAAAAAAATGACTGGCGCAGGACATCCGCCGCGATCACATGATGATGATGAGGTTAAGGATTCCACAAGCCAATCATTAAGTACAATGGAGTTGGACGCACTACTCGAAGGGTACGAGACAGTTGCGAGCGAGACTCCCAACCCCATTGTCCCTCCTCCTATAGTAGTATCTGAGTCATAACTCGGTACTCCGCATGCAGCACAGGATACACTTGAGACATCTCGAGCTGCTTCTGGTTCTGGTTTCAGTTCAGCGGTTCCACCTCCCGTCCCTCCTTACGATCCATCCATACTTCAGATTGAAGGAAATGAGTATGTAATGCGTATTCCTCAGTCTTAATTTTTTTTATTTCTTTATTATTCTCATTATTAAATAAATAATCGCATTTTTTTAATGATTATCATGTTGCAGCCGCATAAAATCGTTTCAAAACGGTTTCGAGAGGTACTTTAGAGCGGTCCTCTTCCCAGCGAGTTTCGCTTGACGAAAATCCTTTCTACTGAAAGGAAGAGGATGTTTGATAACTGGAAGATAAAATAGATTACGTTGACTTTGTTATTTTATACGTTAAATTTCTTTTCACTACTTAATAAATTTAATTCTTTAATTATTTATTTTTGCAGGGTAAATTTACTATCATTTCCGATATCACAGACGATAGGTTGTTTCCCCTCTGAGATAAACACGTGATGGACCAATATAAAGACCTACTCTACCGTGCACGAAGAAAGCACGCAGAAAATTGCCTTTTCTGGATGAATGAGGATGAACACGCCCGGCTTGTCACGAGCATGCAGACTGCTGAAGCGATCAGGCTATCTGGAAGGAATCGACCTAACCGTTTGGCCAACCCTTCTCTACACACGGGCAGGGCCAGCCCTCACGACGAGCACCATCGTCTTTTGTTAAGTTGTCTATCTTTATTTTGTTTTCATATTGAAATAATTACTAAATTTATTTCTATATTTTCAAATAATATTTTTTTTTGTTTTGTATTTTTTTCCTTAGGAACAAAAGCACGGACGTCTTGTCCCGCCGGATGAGTTGAATTTAGTCTTGCACACGAAGAAGGACGAGACTATTGTAGACGCAGGGCTCGAGAGGTTCAGGTAATGTTTTGTCAACCTTTCATTGTAATATATGTTTTTAAATACAATATTTTGACTTAAGTGTTTTGTAACGACCTGGAATATCATGTATAATTTAAATCATAGTTAAAAGCAGAAGTCTAGATTTTCAAGAAAAATCGGCATGGTGCCGTTTGTATTTCGAACTAGCCAAAAACCTATGTACATGTTTCACAAGCAGAGAAAGCGATAAAAACTAAATAAATGCGCATTCCTACCTAGTTCAAGTTCCAAAAAGGACAAATACATCATAAAATAGTAAATTCTCTCTCTCGAGCTCAAAATACAAGTACTAAATATGTAGAAAACATAAATTGAAAATGCAATGAGTCCATACATTCATAGAATGCCCGAAATATCCAAAAGTAGTCCAAGTCCGAGACAACGTCCCACGCTCACTCGGCACCACCACCTCTACCACGGCCTCCACCTCTAGAAGTACCTGAAAAGTTAAAATGTAGCAACATTAGTATAAAAATGCTAGTGAGAGTAAAGTAGAAGCATGTAGTCCTTGAACAAACTCCAAATCGGGAGTTGTGTCCAATGCCTAGCACGTTCATTTCCTCCCAAAATCTTAACTCCCAATCAACAATTCATACAATTCACTCAAGATTCTGAATAAACATAATTAGATAATAACTCGACAAGTAACACAACACGGTAATAGCTCATACGTATAAGGAAAGTAACATTTCATTCGCTTTACCAACTATTAATCATAGTACTCATGTCATATGCCCGCTTTATTTAGAAACATCATAAACTTGTTATATTGACAACCCGGCTTGTTTCATCCAAGGTCCTCAATATTTTCACATTTAACATCATATACCGACAACCCGGCCTGTTTCATCCTAGGTCCCCGATATTTCATCAATCACAAAGGATATCGAAAACCTGGCCAGTTTCATCCTAGGTCCCCGATATTTCCACAAGTCACTTGGTATATCGACAACCCGGCCTGTTTCATCATAGGTCCCCGATATACCCGTCATCATATAATCAAACCTTTCATTGCCATATATCAATCACAACTTCGTTATATCTCATTTCATTAGCATCGCAGTTCAAGTGCTCACAACCATCCTTTCCTCATAACAAAGTTTCTAACCACCACCAAACCATTTCCCAACCCATAACCCCAATGTCACTCTAAGTAAGGTTCAACACGAAATAACGCCCAACTCCATTTTTCCCCAAAATCCTCAACTGATTCTCTTTCTCTCTTAAACAACCCCCGAATACTCACAAATCGGTCTCAATCTCACCATATGAGTCCCATCTCCATAATCCCGAATCCGGAATCCTAACTAAACTCCAAGGAAGAATAATACCCAATTCGCTCATTCTCACTTCCAAGGCCCAATTCACCATCCAATACTCATTTTGGGCTTTCATCTCACCATACCCTCTTAAACTCGATCAAACAACCATGTCAAAGGTAATTGGTCATAAGACCACATACAACTACTCTAAACTCACCTTAGTCAAAAGAAGTCGAATTCAACACCGGTTGGACGATTTCACGAACGTAGCTCAAAACCTACAACTTAAATACACATAAAATATATTAAATTCACAAAACGAAGAACGATCGACACGAGTTAATTAAATGAATCAAAACAGCCCGGGTTTGGGTATATAAGCCCCACGGTCAAGGAGGGAAAAGAAGGGAAGCGAGATTTTCTGGGTTTTAAGCATTTTAGAGGCAATCTGGGTTCGTTCTAAGCACTTTTTAGGTACGTTCTATTAATGGGTAAACATAAATCGAGAGTTAAGGCTAGAATCAACCACCCAAAATCAAAGGAAACCGAAATTAAAGTAACTCTACACCAACCCATAATAGCCCACGGCAAGGAGGATCCATGGAGGTCAGGTTTTTCGTTTGACTCGGTTTATGGTTCAAGGGAGGTTGAGGATTAACTTCCAAAATGGTTTTCCAACATCATTTAGCAACAAATTTGGGAGAGGGATGAAGGTTTGGCCAAGGAGAGGCATCTAGAATTCAAAAACTCAAGAAAAGTTCAATATCACGTTTTCTAGGGCTTACCTTAGAAAGGGAGATGAGTCTTGAGGCTATAATGGGTAGAAATATCTCGGAAAGACCGTTCCAACACTCTAAGAATCGAAGAAAACGGATGAGAGACGAAGCTGGACCGAGCCTCTCTTCCCTCCTTGCTTGCGTCGGCTCTAAGGGAGAAAAGGGAGAGTGGTTTTCTCTTTTTTTGGCTTTTTTGTGAATGAAGGAGGAGATGAATAGTGTTTTGGGTATTTAAAGGTCCTTGCCAAATATCTAAAATGCCCTTCCTTTAAGTTTTCTCCCTAACGGAACCTGGCCTTGACTCATAATTAATTCTAGTTAACAACTATGGACATAAACTAGTTAAAAGTGATTAATGATTATTAATTGGCCCATTAATAATCATTAATGACCCAAAACATTAAAATATAACGCAAACGGAAAATAAAGGTCTCGAAATATAAAGCTCCTAAATTCTAAAATAAATCTAACTGCATAAATTAAATAGAAAATATATCAAAATAACGGGACATAACATGTTTACTTTATTATTTAATTTATCAGGCACGTTTTAACGATGCTTTAACTCAACGTTTGCCAACTAAAGACTCCCAACCAACTCAGAAGGACCAGAAAGAAGCTTTCTTAACAGTGGCAGGTGGCGTTCGGCTCGATGGATCTGTACCTGGGCTTGGATCTTACGAGAGACGTCTTTACGCAGACGTGTGCCTCGACCTAAAAGAAGCTCTACACGTAGAAACACTTCTGTAGAGACGCAGCTGCGTGAGTAGGGTCTTCAACTCCACTTAGAGGTCCATGAGATGCATACTTCCATCGATGCTCGGATAGCTGCAGTTGCCCAGGAGCAGGTCCAGGCTCAGCAAGCAGCTGCATTGGCTGCATTCTTCGGTCCTTATGGCCCGAGTGACCCCAGCCCTTCATCTTCAGCACCCCCTCCCCCACCCCCGCAATAGTTTTTGGATTAAAACATTTTGGGATGTATATGAATCATTTTGGTATTTTATATATATTTTTTATTCCATTTTTTTATATTAATAATAATAAATAAATTTAAAGAATAAAATATAAATTATTATGTTAATTTATTAAAATAATATTCAATTTAAAATTATTTATTCAAATAATAAAAAATAATAATAATAATATTTGCGACTCCAGAGTAGCAAATATTGCTACCATATGGTCACATTTATAAGGGCACACAAACGACCCCAATGTAGAAACATAAATGCTACCCTAGGGTCGCAAATGTCAGTGACTAACCAGTCGACTAACTAACTGTTATATTTCCGACTCCATAGTCGCCCAATTTTTGACTCCGGAGTCATAATATTTATAGTTGACTTTTTTGGGACCCAACTAAACTAAGTCGCAATTTTGTGACACCATGGACGCAAATTTTTCCTGGCTACGCAGCTTGCAGTCGCATTTCTGGTCTCAACTAGTTAAAAGCTACCCCTCCGGTCACAAATTTCAGGTCGCAATTCTGTAGTTTTTTTGTGTGTAAATAACATATTTATTATTAATTTAAATAATATCGATTATTTAAATAGAAATTAATAAATAATTATTAATAATAAATTTATAAAAATTGGAAAAATAGTACTTTATTTAAATTAAATAGTTGATTTATTTTAATAATATTAAATAAGATTTATTAATTAGAAAGAATTAAAATTGAATTAAATGAATTCAATAGATTTTTTTGTTCAAATAATTGATTAAATAAATAAGGATTTATTTAACAAACATATACCTAAAAAATAAGCAATGTGTAGTATTATTAGGAAATATATTTTGAATTATTTTGTCTAAAATAATTACATAAAAGAATATTTATCCAACACAATTTAAATAAAGGGAAAATAAGTTTTCTTTATTAGTTTTGTAAGATAAATAAGAAATAAAGTTAAAGTTTATCTCTTTTGTATTTATCTTTACATTTATATTGTATTTATCTTATTAGTTTTCTAATTTGATTATAAGACTAGTTTGCCTATAAATACAAGGTTTTGGCTCTTCACTCTACACAACAATTCAATTCTTGTAAATGAAAACTTTTCTTCCTTTCTCTTCCCCTTCTTGGCCGATTTTGCCTATAGTCATAGGAAACAAAATTCTCATTCCCTAACCAAATTTCTTCTAGTTCGATACAACAATCGGGTTTTGTTAACTTTCGTGGATGTAGTCTAGGAGATCCGGTGATAAATGAACCCACCAACCATTTCTCCATATTTTCTCAATGTAAGTATTAGGTCTTTAATTTTTGAAAATAGCATGAATTTACATGTTCTCGAATAATTTTGCATGAAATTAAAGTAGATCTGACTCTTCTATGCTAATTAATTTAGATTAATTAGAAAAGCTTTTGCCACGTTAACTTATAACATCCTACAATTGACACATTTCGAATTCAGATGCAACTTAAGTGGTTCATAGTTCGGACACACACACACATATATTTGAAAAAAATGTTGCATTTTTTCATTTCTTTTTTTCAAATCTGCAGCTGTCATCATTAAGAGTAGCTGAATATTTCAGGAGACAACTAGCCATTCTTGTGACCGGAGTACGTTTCTGACAGCTACTAGCCTTTTTCTATGGTAGTACTATTGGGAATGTGGGAACGAAACCCCTGAAAAGGAATCGGGTTCGAAATGACAAATTGAATCGAACCAACAACGGAAGCAATCAAGTATCTTTCATTGCAATATAATTTCAAATCTATATAATGCATAAACGCGTACCCTTGATGAGAAGTGTATGCTTGTTCTTTATGGATTACGATCCTCACTATAAGAAATTTGACTATAGGATACACTTGTATTTTTAATGGGTGACGGACAAAATTTATCACGCGTGTGTTTTAAAAAACCCCGTCACCCTTTCTCAAATTAAAAAATTCACCCTCGCGTAAATGTCTGACCTCATCTCCTCGCAATCTCCTTAACCCTAAAAAAATTCAGTCTCGTCTCCAGCCCTCTCAAATTTTCTCAAATCTCCAAAGCCCTCTCGCAATCGCTCTCAAATCTTCTCTCGCAATCACTCTAAACATCGCTCTCTCGCTCTCTTTATCGTTAGACGGAGTCTCTTAGTCGTTCTTCCTCAGACTAAGTCTCTCTTCCTCAGTCACTGTCAATTGGTTTTCCTCGTTCTCAGTTGCTCAACGAAGACCATGAAGAAGAAGGTGCTCTCTCTTTCAAACAAAAAATACTCTCTAATCGAAGGATTGGTCACATGCGCACTCTATCATAAGATAAGTTTCAAAAGCCCTAATCTTCCTTAGCATTTATATTTCTCGCAAGAAAAGTTTCACATGCCTTAATTTTTGGTGGATTTGAACTCATCTTTGTGTTGATTTGTCGATGTTTTCATTTTTTAGGCTCTCCTTGTTGAACATGCGCTAATTTTATCTCTTTTTATTAGGGTGAGTATGGAAAAAGAGGCGGTTACATGAGATTACTGGATCCAGTTCTGATGTAAGGGAATAGATCTACAAAGTGGCATTGGTGAATCTGTGTTCTAATATATCTGGCCAGATTCTTGCAAGTCTTGTTATGAGTCCTCCAAAGGTTTTTCCTCTGCTTCTTCCAATGACATTTTTTTCCTTGTCTGTTTTTACAGTCTTCACCATTAATTATCTTCTGATTGGTCACCCCATTAAGAGAGGATCGATAGTGGCTACATAGTTCAGCTGTGATCTATGATGGAATGTTACAGTTGGTTAACCTGGAAGAGTAGAATATTTTAGTAGTTGGTGGAGTAAAAGAGAAAAAAGGTGAAGGGGGTTCCACAGTTTCCTTAGTCCTTTAATTATCTCTTGGATATGTTGTGTGAAAGTTTTAGAACTTTGGTCTTTTAATCTGATTATCAATATGTTTCCTTAGTCAAGAAAGGATTGCTCTTTGAAGTATTTTCTTTTTTCCAACACCATGCACAAATTTCTCCCATTAATTTTGTTTCACTGTCTTTAGTGATGTTTGTAGATAAAAGCAAAATATTTTATATTGAATTTTGATAGACATGTATTGCAGGATGTTTATTGATTTTTTCAAGAGGCTGAAAATCATGAAGGGGTCTGATGCAATTGGCTTAGGTACATACATATACATCTTAGAAGTTGATCATTCATAGAACTACAATTGACTTCTGCCAAAACTTAGTTGCTAGGCAGCCTATATCTATCTGCTTTATCATTTTTACATTTACTAGGATTGATTTTTTTTTTCTTCCTTTTGTGTACTAGTTACAAATTCCATTGTGATTCTGTTATTAGATCAGTTTTGAAGTCAAATTATAGGGTTATACAATTTTCTCCGTAAAACACAAACTTCACCATCGTATGTTTGTTTTTAAACAACACTATGATGTGTCTAAACTTTCTATTTGAAAGTTGGAACAATATCGGCAAACAGAGAAAGAGAGATTGGTAAGCTAATAGCTAAGGCGATGGATAATGTTGGCAAGGAGGGGATTATTACCATTTCAGTAAGTTTCCTATTCAAGAACTTGTCTTGCACCCAATTGATTGTTTGTCTATGCTAGATATCTAGATTATGTGACACACTAGATAATGAGTTGGAGGTTGCTGAGGGAATAAAACTGGACAAAGGCTATATATAGTCAACAATTTGAAATGTTTTTCTTGTATACATCTAAATTAGTCTGTTTACGTTCATTTATCTTAGCGGTGTTAAGCTTGTTGACATTGGCTTCCTTTTTACGTTCGTCTGTTTACGTTTGTCTCTTCTTTATCTCTTCAATTGCCTTCTTTTCCAATTGAGGTTTATATTCCTTTTCTCTTTTCATTAGTTTCTAATCTTTTTTTTTTTCATTTTGTATAATGTCTATATCTATGGTTTATGTTTGATTTCTGTATTTTTTTTTTGGTTAAAGTTCATTTTCTCAAATTTTACTTTTATTTTATATGATCATATTCTTGAAAAATAAATTTTAGTAATTTATTAACAATATGCTTCAAATTTATAGAAACTTAGCTGAATGAACTGGTATATATTTGGTATTCTGCTTGCTATAATAGTATCACTTGGGAAGAGGTTATATTGGAACTTCAACGAAAGCTAAACTTTTTCATTTTTTGTAGCAATGAGCAACAAATTGGTAATTATGCCCTTTTTCTGACTCTCTTATTGGCTATTTATGGTATTTTTTCGTTCTAACTCATAATGTAATCTTGCAGTCAGTATTTTGTTGTTCCTTTATGGCATGGAAGTGGCTATACTACCATGTTAGTTCAAGGTTTGGTTTTTTATTTGTGGCTTCTGTTCGTTAATTATGCTCTTTGTTTTATAATCACTCTCTTTATCTGAAAGATTTATCTTTTGATGTTATTGTTTACCCCTATGTTAATATATTTTCCTTCTTTTCTTTTTGTTTGGAAATCACTTTGATGGATCAATTCTTCTTTTGAGATGTATAACTGATCCATTTTTCTATTTCATTGGTTAGTAATCAACTTCTCCTTTTCCATCCATGTTGTGAATGATTTCAAAATTATATGCTATAGTTTAATCGCCTCCGTCTCATTCTGAATTTACCTGATATTATGTACTGATTGTGATGGTTAATCAGTGTTCAATGAGGATGTGTGATGAATGGTTAGAAGATTTGAAGAAGGTTCTGTATGCAGAGTACCACATTGTGACGGTGATCCTGCTAAATTAGAAGTTTCTAATGAGCTATTGCAGAGATATAGTTTCCCTGTTTTAACATTCAATTAAGTTTGCATCTCTTCAATTTCAATCCTTATTGATTATGAACTAGGATATATAGGAAATCAGTTTTATTTGAAAATAAAAAAAAAAAACTTGTAAAAGCTTGTATATTCGTTGAGTCATCAAAGTATCCTTTCATCTTTGAAATTATGAAATAGGATTGTAGACTCGGGTTTTGCAGAAGTATATTTAGAAGGATTCTTGTCTTCTGTTCCAACATGAGATATTATTATCTAGCAGTATAGAATGATAGCATTATTCTTGGTTGACATCAATCATATGAACTCAATTTTTTTTTTTTTTGAAGTTTAAATTCTATTTTGATCCTTTGAGTTCACTTATTCGGTTTTGGTTGGCATACTTACAAATGTTTTCTTCCAATCCCATGTTGGTTGAGCACACTAGCCGAGATTGAGCACTTTGTTGATCCTGAAGACAAATCTCATTTGAAATTCCCTGATGTTGCAAATTTGGAATTTTTAATGTTTTCGAGGGAAGAGCAAATGTCTGGTCATCATTATCTTGACTCCCCTACCCCACCTACCTCTTTATTTTTGTTGACATGTTAAGTGCTGCAAGGAACTGTAAATAATGAAACTCTTGGCTACTTCATAGGGAGAGGATATCTTTTTCTAACTCGCCTCGGCATACACAAAGATCGTTTACGCTTCCGGGGTAGCACCTTGCAAATGAAATGGCTCATTATGCAGCTGACTGTTGGGATGCTGAGATAGAATGTTCTTATGGTTGGATTGAATGTGTTGGTATTGCTGATAGATCTGCATATGATCTACGCGCTCACTCGGTATGATATAGTGCAAACTTTTTTTTTGAGTAATTATAATTGTGATGATTTATTTGAGGGAAGAAACTTTAAAACTAGCATAATTTTCATTGAATTCAGTTTACTGTCTTGTGATTTCTGAACTTAGGCTGAAGTGTCTTTTGTAGTTAACCATAGTTTCAAGTTTCAAGTTTCTTGTACAATAGTCTCTTCGGAGACATCTGATAAAGTGGCTTGTAGAATATACTCATGTTTTCTTTCCCATCTCCTTTTAATAGAACTTTTAAATATAATTAAGTATACTTTGGTGGTTTAGCACTTTTAAACATATTTTAGGGTTCATAATTACTAAGTTAAATGGTAGGATTAGGAACTATCATCTTAATTTTACCCCGCATGTTCAAGTTCATTTAACTGGTAATTTTTCATCTTTATAGGGACCTTAGTAACAACTCATTTGGATCATCAACGGCCTCAAATTGGTTCTCAATCTTACCGACATCTCTCACCACTTTGTAAGTACTCCATAGCTCACTAGTACAACTTATCTCGTGTTCCCAATGAACCATTTTAAATGAGCAATTAGCAGATCTGATTTTTCCAGTTTTTCATTGTTTGTGATACTGTTTATTTTCCTTTCTCTTTTTGGTATATTTGTACATATAAATGAATATGTTCATTCATCTTTTCCTAATAAGAAATTGGTTTTTTTCTCTAGTTTTTTTTTTTATTATTTCATTTATATCTTGGTTTATTAATCATTAACAGATATTTTTTTTTTGCTCTATGTTAATGCAAAACACCATTGGTTCTCTCTATCTTTTGTCTACTCATTTAACAGGTACGAAAATGGGGTATGGTGTTATGCTTGATTTGAAACTTTATGGAAATTTTCTAATGTATATGATGATGCAATGTATTTCGGGTGGGCTTATTGTAACGACCCGTTACCAAGTAAGGTATTTTGGTAATTTCCCAAACCTCAAAATTAAAACCACAAGTTTACTTTAATATTTTTACATGATTTTGATCGTATCATTATTACGATTCCAACGCAACTGACGGATCATCATTCAGAGTCCCGGTGAATGAGTTATGATCGTTTTAGTGTAGTGGCATTTTCGTAATTATCATAACTCGGGATTAAACCCTAAAAATTCATCTTCTTCCTTCATTCACCCGAAATCAGCCTCCATTAATCTTCTTTGCTCCAATTTTCGATCAAATAAAATTCTCCAGAGTATTTTGGCAATAACTTCCTCATTCAGACTTCGATTTACGCAAGTAAGCTGTCTATTTGAATTGATTTTTCGTTCTCTTTCCATTGAGCTTAGTTTCGTAGTAATCAGACTTATGTAGAAAATATTATGAGCCAAAACCAGTTCAGATCCATTAAATTTTATCCGATTTTGATCAATTTATTTTGTAAATTTTTCGTATAGATGTAGAAAGGCTTTTCCTTGCAGTGAGGATGAGATTTGACAAAGGTTTATTCAACTTACAAGAGAGGTTGTAAGTTTTCTTGGAAAGAAGATTTTTAATTCTTGAAAAATTCAAGAATCTAGGTGAGAATTTAGTTAATCTTTGATCAGGGTCAAGTTTAATTTTCTTTTTCTTTATAAGCATGAATTGTTTCTGGTTTGTGTGTTTGGAGTAATTTGGGTGTTGATTGTAAGCATGAATTAAATAATCGTATGCTTGTGAATTGGAGTTAAGGATATGAGAATTAAATGGCATGCATGCTTTTGGATGATATTATTTGTTGATACAATGGGACTTTCTTGTTGAATGATTTTAAGGTGATAATTATATGATTTCTAGTCAATTTTTGGATGTTTTAAGACTTAGAAAAGCTGCTGGAATTTGATGATATTGTACAAGGATCAATAGAGCCTTAGGTGAAAATTTGTCCAGTCGAAGACCTTTTCTTGGGAATTTAGGTGGGGGATTATTTTTGGATGATTCTTGAGTGTGTCTAGGTGATTTAGGGGCTGTTTAGAGGCCTTAAAAGCTGCTGGAAAAATTTATTAAATTTCCTTATCGGTTGTCGCCGAAAAAGAAGCAAAACCGCACTAGTTAAGCTAGTTTAGCTTTTTAGGGTGGGTTTTCTTCAGGGGATCATCTTGTGAGTTAGAGATATGATTTTAGGCATTTTTAGACCCTTTAAATGCTGTAATTACATTGATTTTCAAGAATTTGGAATTTTTGAGATTTAGCCTATTTAAGGTCAGTTTTAGGAGGAAACGGGTTTTCTGAGCTAGAAACTGGGCCTAGGCTTTGTCAAGCATTCTGGTAGTGATGCTTTCTTAAGAATCACATTATTCGATGTCTTAGATAATGTGGTTGGAGGTTCGCATTAAGTAGGGCCATACTTAATGAAGAATAAACCGTTAAGGGGTGAATTAGAGTTGTGCACAACTTAATTACACTTAGCGGGGTAGGTTCATTCCATTTGATCAATGGGAGAGAATAAACTTGTAGGTTCGCTTGTGAGTCTTGCAAACTCATAAGAAGAATAACTCAAAGGTCGAATCGTGGTGCCACGGGTTCAGTACTTTGAGTGTGGGGCTCACTTTAATTGCAAATAAAGTGGAGCTAAGGCATTGGGTAAAAAGAATAAAAGAATGGGATTTTCTCTAGAGTTGAGATTATGCCTTGGAAGTTGAGAGTTATTTAGAAGTTGTGAGGCCGAATATGAACTTAAGGAATTTAGAAAATTTCTCATGGCATTGCTCTTAAATTAACTTTATTCTCACTGAGTGTAGCCTCATGATGCTACAATATTTTTTTTTTCAGGTAATAAAAAGAAGAAATCTGGCAAATGACAGGGTCGTGGATGGTGACTGGTTGGGCTTGGATTTACAAGCCGACAATATTGTTTCTTTCTTATTCTAGTTGGATATTGGGATTTTTAACGATTCTTAGTTCTTATATTTCATGTTTTACTTGCATTTGGATTTTTCTTTGATTTGGTTCAAGTTGTTACAATAAGTTTTCGTTTTAAAACGAGCTCACTCAAACTGTGTTGAAATGTTTTGTTTATTTTGAGAATTTTAAGTTTGAATATAAGTGAAGAACTGTTTCATTTTGTTTAAATAAGAAAGATTTGTTTTTTTTGAATTGATGTTTATATTTATTTCTGCTGCGTAATTGTTTATTTCCATGTTTTGCAAAGTTGGGTTGTTACACTTATATTTTGGCTCTTTTTTACCTTAGTATATTACATTATGAACTGACAAGTTTTGAAGTGTTTGTTATCCAATTGTTTCACTAAGTTCATCTCATCATTTGAAATGTTTCAGTTAGAACTTGAAACCTTAAATTGTTATTTTTAGTTTCATTTTTTTATGGGGGAATGGGTTGTGTTTTTTACATTTCTCTTTTATTGTACCCATTGTTCGGATGTAAACCTTATATCCCTGCCTTTGGTATCCCCCAATTGACTTTCTCATCTTAATCATTTTTTCATTTGAGATATCTATTGCTATGGAATCTATACACGAGTCTAAGTGAGGAAGAATTGGAAAGGTTGGCTATTCTTGGAAACCAAACCCAAAAGACAGAAGAACTTATATGCTGTAAGTTTTCACTATACGAAAAATAGGAATATGACGTATTATCCATTTTAACAGTTTTTGTGTTCTGTGTTCTTAACCTGGGTAACTTGATAAAATTTAACTTCACTTTTCCTATAACCCTGACTTGAACCAATCATCATACATATGCCTGCACTGCACGCACCCATAATTGATAAATTTCTAGCAGACATTTTGTGGAGCATGTGCCCTTGTTACTGCAGGAATGTAATCTAGCATTTGTTGGTGCATATTTGAGTAACTAGTATGTGGTCTCAGGGCATATGTATAGGAGCTATAGCATAAAAGAGATATGCATGGGTTTGTTTATGATGCAGTTGCTTAAATAATATGTGAAATGAAGAATTGAAGTGTTAAATGGTCAATGTCTTCTTTTGTTTACTATTTTTGTTTGTAATTTTTTAGGCTTCCGTAAGAAGAATCTGGATCTTGATTATGCGATGCTTACTTGGTGATCTTGGACTTCAAGAAGAACAATAATTTGTTATAGCTATTTGTCTTTTATGTATGATATAATTTAGTTTTTTTGTTTATAGAATGTAAGTCATGTAAATGTTGAGTAATATTTTATTTGAGTTTGTAATATTTAGTTAAATTTGAGGTGTATTATAAATTTGATGTAAAATTAATTTATTAAAATATTTTTTGTTTCAAAAATTTAGACAAAAGGTGACGGTTTTTCCCCGTCACCTTTTCTAAAAGGTGACGGGTGGTTTTATGACGGTCACCTATTCCAGCGTCACCTATTTGAAAAGGTGACGGGTAAAAAAGGTCACCTATTTGAAAAGGTGAGGGTAAAACGGGTCACCTATTGAAATAGGTGACGTGTAAAACGGGTCACCTATTGAAATAGGTGACGTGTAAAACGGGTCACCTATTGGTATAGGTGACGGGTAAAACGGGTCACCTATTCGAATAGGTGACGGTTTTTTACGCCCGTCACCTAATCGATCAGGTGACACTGCCATAGGTGACACTGCCAAAAGGTCTTCCTCACTATGCACAACGAAGAACACCGTGTGGACATTGACCTTCTTTTGAAAAAATGTGGAAAAGAAAAAAATTTCCCCACAGTGATACTAGTGGCAGCAGCAAATAGAAAGAGTAAGAAAGAAGAACTTCTATGATTTTTTGTATGCCCTACTTTGGCTTCTAAAACCATTTCCTGTTTAAAGGGAAGAATAAAATCTTTAGAGACTATTTTAATTTGAAAATCAAATCAAAATTGTTTATCAAATATTTTATTTTATTTAGATTTCAAAATATATCATTATAAGATACCATATTCAAACTAATTCAATTTAGATATTACAATATCTAATACCATATTAAAGTAATAAAATTAATATAATTAGATATTAAAATATGTGATACCATATTTAAATATTTAAATTAATCAAATTAATGTAATTTCGATATTTTAAATAATGAGAATATCATTCATGAACATTCATTACCATGTGTGGCATGTGTGTGGGCTTAGTCCAACAAAGCCGACATGCCAACTTTACCAACTTAGGCTCGAGCCTTTGTGATTGGGCCTTTAAAGTGATTGGGATTTTTTTGCTTTTTTTAATTAATAGATCTAATCCATTAATTAATTAAATAGAACTCATCTATTTAATTTTCCTTTAAATTAATTAGAACACTTCAAATTAATTATGTAAGTAGTCTTTAAATTAATTCGACAACTTTAAAATAATTATAGACCTATAGCACTGAGCTCCAATGATTCATAATTTAATGAATTTATTCTCATTCAATAACTCTTGGGTAACTCCACTAAATTCCCATAGTTACCGTCTCTGTCCTATAGACTTGTTATTTATGTTCATAAGATGTAATCATTTAACTACATGATTGACTCTTCATAAGTGGTTCGTTATTACAGTAGGGTGATAATATTGCTTTAACCCCTATAATACATCTTGTTCTTTAATTAAGAGCCTATTGATTCTCTAATGAACAACCTTACATAATCTTGATTATGCGTTTGACTAGTTTCTTAATCAGAGGAATATGAGGCGTTCAAGACATGAATCAGCTCTTAAGAGAACCACTTATCAATTTTCCTAATTAGAAAAAGGGTGAATTCTTTGTTGTGGTATTATGTTCCCAGCTACCTTTGTGATCTAATCCCCAAAAAAGGAGGCATATTGAGCATAGTATTTTTTTAATCACTCTCAGCCATAAAAATCAAAGGACTATCTTCTAGAAACAAGAGTTCATAATCTAGTTAGGATTAAGGTCAACTATATATGTAACGACCCGAACCCGTTAAATTCTTTAAATTCAAATGCACAGCGGAAGACTCGACTTTTAAAGAAAAACGGCGTGGGTTCGTTTAAAAATCGAATAACCAAAACCTGTTTTACAACCCAAATTCCAGAAAAAACAATAAATCGGAAATGCGCATTCCAAAAGATATTTAAATCATAAAACATAGACATATTTTGCACAAATACCCTTTCGGGCTCAAAAAGGCATAAGTATGTAAAGATGAAAAATTAACAAGCATTTCTATGAATGCTAAACCAAAAAGAGTTCCTAATATTGTCCATACACCATCTCGAGTGGTCACGCGGCTCCACCTCCTCTACCACGCTTCTTAGCTCGAGGTTTACCTAAAAATATTGTGGTGTAGCACCATTAGCAAACAATGCTAGTGAGAGTAAAATGAAAGCAAGTAATCCTATGAACAAAATCTCATAACCGAAATCGTGTCCAAAGGCCTAAAATGCTCATTACTACCCATATCCACATTTCCAATTTCCATATAAACAAACGATAGTCATATATTACCCGTATTCATCATTCATTACCAAGAGATAGATATAAGGACTTAAAGTAAAGTAACATTCACTACTAAGTCTTACTACACAATTCTAAAGAATATGTAAAGTAACATTAACTATCTTTTATTACCAAACAAGTTTCATCGTAACGGTTTTACCGTATGGATCAACATCAACATACTAGCCCGATGCGGTATTACTATATCACCATCATCGTATCGGGTATACCATATGGATCAAAATCACATACTAAGCCCGTACGGTATTACCATATCACAATCATCGTATCGGGTATACCATGTGGATCAAAATCACATACTAAGCCCGTACGGTATAACCATATCACAATCATCGTATCGGGTATACCATTTGGATCAAAATCACATACTAAGCCCGTACGGTATTACCATATCACAATCATCGTATCGGGTATACAATATGGATCAAAATCACATACTATCACGTTTTTTAGAGTTAGCCACAACACCACTGCTATCACAAAACAATATGATAGGTTTGTCCATACCTAGAAATAGTTTCAGATTGGTTAGGAATTTCCTAAGCCATACACCTTCCTTAATAGTTTCACAAGTAGCTACATATTCGGCTTCCATTGTGGAATAAGTAATACAAATTTTCTTGATACTTCTCCAAGAAATGGCTCCACCATAAAGACTGAATACTGATCTAGATGTGGATTTCCTTGAATCCTTATCTTTTTAAAAATCAGAATCCATATACCCTTTGAGAATCAAATTATCAACACCATATGTAGATACCATATTTTGGTCGGATCAATTTCATTAAGAAATTTTAATTTCATTTGAAAATAAGTTTAATTTGGAATTGATTTTAAATGATAAATTAAATTTTCATTTTAAAATTGATTTTAAATTAAAATTTCATGGTTTAATATGGCATCCAATTTGAGTATACTGCCTTTACAGTCATTAATATACTTTATAATTATCCCTTCATTACGAGTATCATATTTATTATAATGACCAATTGATTTTAAAATAATACGCTTGTTGGATCTCGATAAGTGTGTGGAAATCATCATGTTTGTGAAGACTGCGTAATGTACTTATCGAGGTGCTCAAACCCTAAACCCTAAAAAAATTTAAATAAATAATTACATATATTATTTAAAAAAATAAAAAAAATAGTAAAACGTTTTAAAATATAAATACAATTCTGATGATGGATTTTGAGAAGTACAAATCTCAATTTCTTAAGGTGGAATTATCTAAATGTCCTATAGACATTGTTATTTATTTCCATAAGATGTAATCATTTAACTACATAATTGACTCTTAACAATTGATTCGTTATTACAATAGGGTGATAATACTGATTTAACCCCTATAATACATCTTGTTCCTTAATTAAGAGCCTATTGATTCTCTAATGAACTACCTTACATAATCTTGATTGTGCGTTTGACTAGTTTTTTAATCAGAGGAATATGAGGCGTTCAAGCCTTGAATCAGTTCTTAAGAGAACTGTACCGTCCCGTTACTTTTGAAGTGAAATTTTTTTTATTTAATTAATTAATTAATTATTATTTATTTAAAATGTTATTTATTTCAATTAAAGTATTTAGTTTAATTATTATTTTGTAATTTAGAATTCAGTAGTTAACTTCGCCCGAAATTCTTTTTAATCATTTTAATACCTTAAATTTGCTTCGGTGACACCTTTGGATTAATTTAAGAGCTTCAAGTTTCGATTTATAAGTCAAAAGCCATTAAACGACACAACCGTCATTTCCAAATTTCTTAAAAATATCAAAATACTATTCATTCATCTTTAAAATGCCATTTTGACCAAAGTTGATTTCAAACCTCTTCATTTTTCTTCTCTTCTTGCTGTGAGCCTTAGTGGGGGGGGAATTTTGGGTTTTGTTCAATTCTCGACAGATCGACTCGATTTTGGTTGCATCGGAAAGCCCTCGAGCCTAGGATTCCTTTCCACCTAACAATCGTGCTTTCCACTCGGGTTCTACAGACTTCTCGGTAAGTTAAAGTTCAAACCCTAAGCTCCAAATAGTGTTTTAATGGAGTTTTCATTTTGATTCTTTGATTTATTGCCGAGGAACTCGATGATTTTAATTACGGGAGTTGTTTTTAGTGATTTCGGAAACTTTCCCTAAACCCTAAAACCGAGTTTCAGTCAAAACCCTTACCGTTTGAAATTTACATCGTGGGGGTTGTTTTGGGGTTTATTTTTATTGATATATTGTTTATTGTGATTGAATTCGGGAAATCGTTTATTGTTCAAAAACCCGAATCATCGATACCCATTGAAATCGGGAACTTTGAAACTACTTGAAACCAACTCGAAACACCTCTAGAGTGCCTAAAAGCCGGAAAACTGAACCCGAAACCCATTTTTCCTTAGAGGGGCCGAGAGTACCCTTTGGGTTTTCCGGGGTTGTTCGTTGTTTTGAGCTTTTAGATGTTAATTGATTGATGTTTGATTTATTAATGGTCGTTAGATACACTTTTAATTGTAGGTGTTTCGGATCGTTGATTGATCGTGCTTTCGAAGACTTGGAGAAAAACTAATTTGGCTAAGGTGAGAATAAATAGGATTTAAAGTAACTTTTGAAACCGAATAAGTAGAATGATTTGTTGGATTGAAAGTCGATCTTTAGGTTTGAATAAAAAAGGATATAAAAAAATGAGCTAACTTATTAGATTTGGGAGTTAGTTTTGATCTCGAGTTGAGAGAATTCATAAGTGTTTAAAAGGAAACGTTTAACTCTCAGAAATTCTAAGTTTAGGTTAGTTTCGATGCCTAAGGATAATTATTCGGTAGTTGAAGGTTTCAAGTTTAATGGATTTAACAAGAACTTGATAAGTAAATTTAAAGTACTTATTGGAAGAATTAGAATCTTTAGAATTGAAGACTTTAAGATAAAGTTAGTTAGTAAGATCCACTGAGGGCCGTTTGGCTTGACTTTATTATTATTTTCTTATCAGAAGATTCTACTTTCTTATTATATGTTTATGAGTATTTTCGTGATCCATTTACTTTTATGTTATTACAATTACTTGAATGTTTATATTTTTTGTTAACTTGCACTTAAAAGCATATTCATATCATATCATATCATAATTCATTATCAATTATTGGGAGGAATAATGAGGTAATGCATAGACCGAGTGTGCTTGCATTACTTGGTATTATTCGTTTTATGTTTCCGTATATGTACATGAGGAATGCTAAAGGACTGCTAGACTTTGCATGATCAGAGGGAATGGATAATGAAATAATGATGAAACTATGCGAGTTCACATTATTTGGTATTATCCATAATTACTATGATACATATACGAAGATACGGGGTATGACTTAGCATACGGGAGCTCAATACCTGTATTTGGTGAGTGAGATAATGAGGTGAATGAACTTAGCCTACGAGAGCTTCATTACCTGTCATTATTCACTAGAGGAGGGAAGTTATGATTAAAAAGGAATTTGAATACTTTAATTTTGGAAAGCGAGATAATGAGGTGAATGAACTTAGCCTACGGGAGCTTCATTACCTGACATTATTCGCATGTGATGGTTATGTTGATGTAATGGTATGGACTTTGTATCACTTGTCTAAAGATTAACCTTATATGATTTGGAATCATTCTTCTAAACTTTAGAAGTTTTAGTAAAGCATAAGCAAATTGAAATTAGAGATTTATACTTGAATGTAACCTTATGTATAGTATAAGGTATTAAAGAGAATGAGATACAAGTGTTGTGCGTGTTATGAAACACATCCTCCTAATGCTTGGAAGTTAGTTCCTCAATTATATGGGAGAATTGGTAAGTAAAAGTGAAATACTTGATACAAAACAGTTTTGATGGTTGAAAGGTAAGAGAATGTGAGTTTACTTGGACACAAATCCGGATGCGGGTTTGGAGTCTAACTTTACTTTTTATTTTATTTATTCTCACTGGGCTTAGTTGTTAGCTCATGATATTACAAACATTTTCAGGTGTTCGAGTCATGAGAGAGGAGCTGGTGCTGCTTGATCAAGAGGATGATGATGCGGAGATGGACTAGATGTCATTTAAAAGTCCCGGGGCTAAGCTTATCTTATTTTGTTTTGATTTCGGTCTTTGAGAAGTAAATTTGTTTATAAGCTCTTAAGAGCTTTTCGTCTTAAGTTTTATGTTATAATCTTCTTTTAATTTTGGAAAAGGATTTGTATTTCCCTACTTTTAATTTCTCTAATTGTGAAAAATGTAAACAGGTTATGGATAGTCCGATTTTTAAACATATCCATGCCAAATTTTTTATTAAATTTAAAGACTTCCGCTGTCAATATGATTTTAAATTATTTAAAAGAGTCGGGTCGTAACAAGAACCACTTATCAATTTTCCTAATTAGAAAAAGGGTGAATTCTTTGTTGTGATATTATGTTCCCAGCTATCTGCGTGATCTAATCCCCAAAGAGGGAGGCATATTGAGCGTACTATTTTTTAGTCACTCTAAACAATACAAATCAAAAGACTATCTTCTACAAACAAGAGTTCATAATCCACTTAGGATTAAGGTCAACTGTATATGACCAACCTATTGATGTATAAAGTATCTATATGGACAAACTTAAGAAGAGACAGTAAATACATTTAGTCCAATGTCTTACAATCTTGTAACATCCCGTTATTTTGTGATTAAAAAAAATTATTTATTTTATTTTAATTTAAGCATTTAAAGTCTATTTTAGAATCGGTAATTTAGAAATTAGTAGTTTATTTCGGTTTAAATCTTTTTAAATTAACTTTTTAGTTTAATTTCATTTTAATGGTATTAATAATTATTAACAGGCCAATTAATAATTATTAATCACCATTGGGATAGTTTAAGAACTTCGGGTTTCGATTTATAAGTCAAAAGTCATAAAAAGGACGCAACCGTCATTTCTAAAATTCCTAAATATCTAAACACTATTCCATTTTCTTCTTTAAAACACCATTGACCAACATTTGACCAATTCATTTCTCCATTCTTTCTCTTCTAGCCGTGGGTTCCAAAGGGAGGAAAGAAAAATTTGGGTTTCGTTCAATACTCAACCGATCGACTTGATTCCGGGTGCGTTGGAAAGATCTCGGGTCTAGGATTCTTTTCCACCCAACGATCGTGCCTTTCTCCCATGATATACGGAGTTCTTGGTAAGCTCATCTTGAAACCCTAAGCTCCAAATAGTGTTTTAATGGAGTTTTCTCTTGATTCATTCGATTTCTTGTCGTGAAACTCGGTGTTTGTAAATACGGGAGTTGTTTTAAGAGTTTTTGAAAACTTTCCCTTAACCCTAAAACCGAGTTTCAGTCGAAACCCTTCCCGTTTGAAATTTACCTTTTGGGGTTTAATTATGGGTTAATTATTATTGAAATAATGATTATTGTAATTCAATTCGGGATTTGGCATATTGTTTAAAAACCCTAATTATCGATACCCATTGAAATCGGGAATATAGAAATTTCTTGAAACCAACTCGAAACACATCTAAATTGCCTAAAAGCCAGAAAACCAAACCCGAAACCCACTTTTCTTGGGGGGGGGGGCGAGAGCCTCATGTGGGTTTGTTGAGTTTTTCGTCGTTTTGTACGTGTAGATGTTGTTTGACCGTTATTTGGTTAATTATTCATTGTTAGATATAATTCTATTTGTAGGTGTTTTTGGACCTTTGATTTGATCACCTTACCGGAGGTTTGGAGTGAAACCACTTCTACTAAGGTGAGAATAGTTAGGATTTAAAGTAATTTTAGAAAGCGAATAAGTATAATGATTTGTAAAATTGGAAGCTAAGACCAAGATTTGAATCTAAGAATAGAGGAAATTGAATTAGTGCCCTTAGGATTAGGAGCTAGTTACTTGAGTGAGAACTTTAGAGTTTCTCGAGGCAAACTTTGAATATTAGAAGTTCTAAGTTAGATCGTTTGGAGAATAGGATGGATCATTGGAAATTAGAAAATCCATACATTAGATAGAATGGTTAAGGAATATTGAATAGAGAACTTTGGACTTTATTGGAAAGTTTAGAATCTTTGGAACTTAAAAGCATACTTCTATTAAAGTACCGTTCGATCGATTTACTTATTGTTTTTCCGAAGTTCATATTCATTTACTTTATGCCCTTTACTTTATGCTCCATTCATATTTACGTTTATTTACTTATGCAAGCATATGCATAACATCTTGTATCATTGAAATGAAAGAGAAAGGAAGTGAGAAAACAAAAGGTGAATGAGGGTCCGAAGGGATATCCTCATTACCTTCATGCACAAAAGGTGAATGTGGGTCCGACGGGATATCCCCATTACTTTTTATGCAAATATTACTAACAATTAAATAAACAATATTCTTTTATTTATTAATAGTTTATTAGATTATATTGATTAAGGCAGATACCCCAACAATCTCTCAAAATGAAGGAGAAGAGAATAAGAATATATATTTGAAGAGGTAAAGTTTTCTTACAAAAATGCCCCTCTTTTCTCTTCAAACTTTTAAAATGAACCATATGCTTTAGTAAACACTATTTACCTCTAATTATTAACTAAGTACAATTAAACTAGCTAAACGGTGATTAATAATTATTAATTGGCCTGTTAATAATTATTAATGCACCTAATCTTAAATTAAGTTTCTAACAGAAATAAAAGGTTTAAGAATGAATACAACTTCTAAATTCTAAAAGTAACGGGACGTTACATCAAGTATCACTCATCGTAGTATAATAAATTTCTAATCTCTATAATGCATAAACAATTACCCTTGATGAAAAGTGTCTACTCGTTCTTTATGACTTACGATCTTGGGACCACCAAAAAGTCTTCCTCATTATGCATAACAGAGAACAACACATGGGCACTGATTATCTTTGGAAAAATGAGGTAAAGAAAAAATTATTTTCCTCACAATGAACATGGCGGCAAAGAGGAAGAGTAAGAAAGAAAAAATTCTACGATTTTTTGTTTTGCGTACTTTGATTTTTAAAATTCTTTCCTATTTATAGGGAAGTATGAAGTCTTTAGAGGATATTTTAAATTTAAAAATCAAATCAAATTTAATTATCAAATAATTATTTAATTTTAGATTTACAAATCATTCGTTATAAGATGCCTGATTCAAATTAATTTAATTTAGATATTACAATATCTAATACTATAATTAAATATTTAAATTAAACAAATTAATTTAATTAGATATTACAATATCTAATACCATATTTAAATATTTAAATTAATCAAATTAATTTAATTTAGATATTTCAAATAATGAAAATGTCATTCATGATCATTTATTACCATGTGTGGCATGTGGGCTTTGTCCAACAAAGCCTACACGCCAACTTCACCAACTTTAGCTCGAGCCTTTGCGTTTTGGCCTTTAAAGTGATTGGATATTTTTTGCTTCCTTTTAATTAATAGATCCAATCCATTAGAATTCATCTAATTAATTTGCCTTTATATTAACTAGACAATTTGAAATTAATTGTTTAATTAGCCTTTAAATTAATTTAAAAACTTCAAATTAATTATTTAATTTTCTAAAAGAATTAATTAATGTCCTCACTAGCATGTGTTGGCTTAGAGACTTTATGGACGTATAGTACTCAGCTCCAATAATTCAAATTCAAATTAATTTATTCTCATTCATTAACTTTTGGGTAACTTCACCCATAGTTGCACTCTCAGTCCTATAGATGTTGTTATGTCAATTGGATGTAATCATTTAACTACATGATTGACACTTCACAAGTGGTTCGTTATTATTACAGTAGGGTGATAATATCGATTTAATCCATGTAGTACATCTTGTTCCTTACGAGCCTACTAACTCACGAATGAACAACCTTACATAATCTTGATTATTTGTTTAACTAGTTACTTGATTAGAGAAATATGGGGTTGCATTGTTCAAGCCTTGAATCAATTCTTAAGGGAACCACTTATCTATGTTTCTAATTAGCAAAAGAGTGAATTCCTTATTATGGCATTATGTTCCTATCTATCTGTATGATCTAATCTCCAAAGAGGGAGTGTAAAGTCCCGTTACTTTAAGGTGAATTTTTTTTAATGCATTTAAATTAAAGTAATTAATTTAGTTTTAGAATTAATAATTATAAATAGGAGTTTTACTTGTTATTAGATTTTAATTCTGTTTGTTTATAATTTAAAGGTTTGGGTCATTAATGATTATTAACGGGCCAATAAATAATCAATAATCACATTTTAGTTAATTATTTACCATAGTTTTTGTTTGGAAGAATTACGATCCAAGGGCGAGCCTTAGATAAGGAGAAATGGTAAAGGAAGGGCATTTTGATCAAAAGGGGGTAAAACCCTTAAAACCTATTTCACTATTCATCTTCTTCATTGAACCACAAAAGACAAAAATATAATTTCTTCTCCGCTTCCTCTCCCCATGGCCAACGCCCATGAAGCTTCTCCCTAGGCTCGGGTTTTGTTCGATTCTTCTCTGTTTTTCTTGATTTCGGTTCATTGGAAAGATCTCGGTAAGGGTGTTCTTTCTATCTTACTCTTGGAGATCATCTCCCTCTCCAAGAGAAACCCTAGAAAGTAAGTTTTCAAAACTTTTCCCATGGTTTTCTTCCTTTTGTTTCTAAATAACTTTTTAAGTTGAAATCATCAATTTTCTTCGAGAAATTTGATGATTTCAAGCTCGGAATGTCACAAAAGACTATTCACCCAAAAACACTGTTCACTAGAGAACACTTTTCACCCGAGAATACTTTTTTTCTTATTTTCATTGTTTTGTGTTTTTATTTAAATTTGGGGAAGAAATCTTGTTGCAAAGTCCTAAATAGATCTACCCATTGATAAATACCATCTAAAAGTGCCTAGAACCAACCCGGATTACACCTAAATCGCCTAGAACCCGGAATTACATTATTCTTCAAAAACCATCTCTTGACTGTGAGCACATAGGGCCATTACTGGGTTGTTTTGGCATTTTAATTATTTTCGTAACGATCGTTGTTCGATTTGTGAAATTAATGTTTGTTAGGTGTAACTAATTTGTAGGTTCCGGTAACCGTTCGTGAATTCGATCCTCAAGCGTATAAGTATCGTCTACATTTTCAAGGTAAGTTTAAAGTGGTTGTGTGTAGTTTTATGTATGGATTGCATAGCGAGTTGTTTGATTGAGTTTAAGAGGGAATATGGAATTTGGGATCCTAAGAGGATATTGGTTGTTTATATGATTTTGGGTGTGAGTATTGTGCTTTACACATTGGAATTACTTTCGGAGTCTTAGATAGAAATCCAGAATGGTAAGTTATGAATGTACTCAAATTCTTTAAATGGAGTACATAAGTGTTATGAGTAAGGGCTATTACTAATGATTTTGCATTGTTTAATTATGAAAGTTGTCGATAGTTGTATTTTACTCTAATGATCTTGGAAATGAAATGTGTGTTGATTGTGATTGATAATCGATGGTAAGAATGGTTCTTTTGGTGACATTTGGAATGTGAATTTGGAAAATGGATTGAAAATTGGGTATAAGTTTTTTGGGAGTATAGAATAGGTAGTAAAGAGCATGCTAGGACTTTGGACACAATTTCATATGTGAAATCCGTCAATAGGATTATATGCCTCCATTTTACCCTCACTAGCATTTTTATGTTAATGCTGCTACACTTTAATTTTTGTAGGTACGCCTCGAGGTAGAGGTCGTGGTAGAGGTGGTGGTGCCGCGTGATCACGGGATGATGTATTGAGTTTGGACTTGACCGTTTGAGCATTCTGAGAATGCATGGACAATAGCCACTTTGAAAACACTTTATTTGTTTTTCTTTTGTTTTATTGTGTTATTTTGGGCTCAAAAGAGCATTTATTGTTTTATGATGTGAAAGCCTTTTGAGAACTTGAAATTGTCAAGAAATGCGCATTTCCTTGTTTTTACCGTTTTTTTTTTGCTTAAGAACAATGGATTCAGGTTTTTGGCACGTTCAAAATACAAACGACGCCATGCCGAATTTTCATAAAATCAAGTCTTCCACTATTTGTTTCTGATTTAAAGTTTTTGAGAAAATTTGGGTCTTTATAGTTGGTATCAGAGTCTAAACGTTCTGTAGATACATGCATCGCATGTGTTGCATGTCTCTTTCATATTTTATTTTAAAGTCCTTGTTCAATCATCATCTTTGATCGACGGTACCAGGTATTCTTAGATTTTGTACTTTAGAGCTTTCTTTATCGAAAAGTTAAGTGTAGTATGGTTTGTACTTCTCTTATTAGCTCACTTGGTACTTCTTTGGTTGTGAGTACAGTATGCCTCCGTCAGCAGTTGTACTTAGGAGGAGTACGAGTGGTGTACCGGCTCCGGTACGAGGCCGAGGTTGGACTAGGGTAGTTGCCCCACCTCCGCCTGAGGATCATACTGTTACTGGAGGATCATTTTCGGGATGTGTTTGATGATTATACCCCAGTTGACAGGCCTGCTAAGCGTGGGCATAGTGTTACTATCCTCGAGGAGGATTATCTTGAGTTACTACACAGTAGGGGAGGACGCTCGGATCAGACTATACCACCTGTCAGAGTTCATGATCCAGTTGACAGGATAGATGGTAGTGAGGCTGCTAGAGTTTTGAAGAACTATATCAGGCATGCTCCTTTTGAGTTTGATGGGACATCCACTAATCCGACGCTTGTCGAGAGATGGGTTATGAGGGTAGAGAGAACACTTACCTCTACTAAGTTCCCTGAGCGGTTGAAGGTCCACTACGGGACCTATTCATTGGTTGATGACGCTTTGTATTGGTAGGAAGGACTTTTCCGCTTCTTGAGCCATGCCAATATGGTCACATGGGAGATGTCTCGTGAGAAATTCTTTGATAAGTATTACCCAGAGGATACTAGAGATCAATTGGAGGTGTAGTTCTTGACTCTGAGATAAGGAGATCGCTCTGTGGTCGAGTATGAGAGAGAGTTCGACCATTTGTCCAAGTTTTCCACGGGACATATCGCCGATCTTGAGAGTAAGAAGAAGAGATTTGTAGTGGGCTTGAGGGCTGACATTTGGGGACATGTGCGAGCCTGACGCCCTACCATATATGCTGAGGCTCTCTATTTTGTTCTAGCTTTAGATATCAGGCCCTCTAAGAAGAAGGTCGAGTTAGCTGCTGCACAGACATCTTCACATTGACACAACCATAGAGACATGTTCAGGGTACAGGCGAGAGATTGACTGGACCTCAAAGCTACCCAGGACAGCAGATTGGCCATTCTAGTACTCAAGCTTCTTCCGCTCCTTATTGTTATCAGTGTTATAAGTACCATGTCGGTGGGTGCAAGGGGAGGAAGTGCTATTCATACGGTCAGCTTGGACATGTTAGAAAGTCTTGCCCTAGACTTTAGGCTCCACAATAGTGTGGTGGTCAAGGTTAGGGACAAGGTCAAAACTGAGGTCATACTGGAGGTAGAGGCCAAACGAGGCCTAACCAGCAGGCTCGTGTGTTTGCCACCACTATAGAGGATGTCGAGGCATCATGTACAGTTGTTACAGGTACTTTGACCATCCTAGGGCATTCTGCTTTTGTTTTATTTAATTCTGGGGCGAATCATTCCTTTATTTTTGTTGATTTTGCCGAGTCTGCTGCATTTGAGTCATCGTCGTTGGGGCATGAGTTGCATGTTACTACCCAACTTGGGAAGTCTATTACTGGGGATAGAGTTATTCGTACTGGTGACTTGTGCATTCTGGGTTGTTATTTGCATGCTTTTTAATTGTTGATATTATCTTGGGCATGGATTTGTTGTCAGCTAACCACACCAACATTGGTTGTAGTGACAAAGTGGTAGACTTTGTTGATCCATGTGGGACAAGTTATCATTTTCGTGGCACTTGAGGTAGGGTGATTTTTGCAGTTATTTCTGCATTACGGGATAGAGCACTTTTGAGTGATGGTGCATGTTGTTACTGTTAGGAATGGTGTCCTAGAACTTGTAATTATTTAATAAAGATAATTTATTTCAAATAAATTAAATAAATAAACATAAGTTCTTTCTATTATCTATATTGATTCAATTGACGATATTAGGAATATATGAAAATATATAAATATCAAATATTCAAATAGTAAAACTCTAAGTCACTCTTATGAAATCACGACTTAGTATGTGAGTCATACGAGATGATTAAATTATAGATGAGTAACTTAAAAGTGTCTACCATAAATGGATAATGTTTGGGAACCTTATCCTTGTAACACTGTTGATAGCTTCACATTTTGTTTAAAGATAAATGATCTAATCCTGATCATTCATGTGGGTGACATGAAATGGAAGTATCATATGCAATGTTGATTTTATAAGATAGTACCACGATGTTTGATCAAATTTCTCATTAGTACTGTTTGCGAAAAATGATCGAATATCAAACTAAGTATATCAATCGTGATAGTTCTCAATCCTGAGTGAAATGTGAAGTTATATTCTTTGATTCACATGGTTGAGAGCGATCTGTAAGAACGCTCAATACACTCTTGTTTTGGGAACATAACTAGATAAGTAGCTGGAAACGTATTTTCACGAGATGGAATTCATAACTTTCCTATAAATTAACGGTATCAGTGCGATACCTAAACATTTTAGGAACTTTAGGAAACTCCCTTGATGTCCTGATTCGAGATATGGACAAGTGGCGCCATGACTTCTATTGATCACAGAAGTATATTATCTCTAGTTCGACTAAAGATAATGTTCATTGGAGAATCAGCGGGAACACAAGGATAAAGCGGTAATTAAAGGGGTAGAACGATAAATTTAATCCACCTGTAATTATGAGGGATCCACGTGAAGGATATATCATAGATATAAATAAAGATAAACTAAATGGACATAACTCATCTATAGTGAGGGAGTTCATCTACGAATCTATAGTGAAATTACTCATATTTAGATAATAAGTAATTAACTTATTATGAGTTAATCACTTAATTGACTAATTATTAAGCCCATGATCTATAGGTCAATCGGGTCCCAATGCTAGCCCAAATATCGTAGTCGTGAAATCAAGTAGAAGATATGGAAATTTTAAGTAAAGTGAATTACTTAAATAGGCAATATTAATTGTTTAAATATTGAGTATATTTAAACAGTAATTAATATAAACATTATTAATTTTGTAAGTAATGAGTTTATTTAAACAGAAAATTAATAATGAAATATTATTAATTAGTCATTATTAATTATTTAAATATTGAGTATATTTAAATGGTAATTAATAATTTGAAATTAATTGGTAATTATTAATTGTGTAAATAATTAATTTTATTTAAATGGAAATTAATAATTAAATTAATATTATTAATTTGTAATAAAGTATTATCAATTAAAATATTATTAATTGTTTAAATTATGAAAATTATTTAAATGGAAATTAATAATTAAATATCATTTGATAATATATATTTAGTTTGGAGAAAATATTAATATTAATATTATTAATTATTTAAATTTATTTAATTATTTAAATGGTAATAAATAAATTAATTAATTAAGTTGGACTTATTAATTTAAGAGAGAGTTTCAAGCCCAATTGGATTAATGAATCCAATTGAATTTGGCCCAAAATAATTAATTAAGTAAATTGGAATTATTTATTAATTATTGTTGATAATTTCGGCCATCATAGATAATTTGTAGGAGATAATTGTTTGAATTATATCCTATAATAATTAAATATATTTATTTACCCAAGATAAATCAAATAAAAGAAAAGAAAATATCCTCTTGTTTATCTATAGTATTTTCGAAACTACCAAGATAATGGAAAGAGAATATCTTTTTCCTATTGTATTTATCTCTATAGAATATCTTAATGAGATTAGATTTTCCATTAGCCTATAAATAGGAGGTTTGGGTCATTCATAAATCACACAATTCAATTCCCTAGAAATTGAAAATCTCTCTTCTCCTTTCTCCCCTTGCCTTAGCCGATTTTGACATCATATTTTAGGAAGAAAAATTCTTTTTCTTCTTCCTAATTTCTTCTAAAGTTCGATCTCACAATCAGATTTCGTTTGATCGATCGAGATATAGCGTAGAAGATTCGGTGTTGCTGAAGATTTGATGATGTAAAGAAACCTCCAACAAATTCTCCATTTATTACTCAATGTAAGTGAATAACCTTTTATTTTCGAAAGCAAGCATGAATCTACATATTTTTATCACAAATTACATGATATTAATAGATCCACAATTAAATGTTAATTAGATTACTAAATGATATTCCGCTAATTTAGTAGATCAATCTCTTCAGTTACTTGGCTAGCGTAGTAGACACTTTGATTAGTGAGACTACCCTAGCTTCTGTATCTATTGTGAGGGATTTCACTGATGTGTTCCCTGATGAGTTAATCGATTTATCTCTGGAGAGAGAGATGGATTTTCAGATAGAGGTGATACCTAGGACATCTTCGTCGTCTAAGGCACCTTATCATATGGCATCGATTGAGTTGAAAGAGCTCAAGAATCAGTTGCAGGAGCTCTTAGACTTAGGGTTTATTTGCCCTAGTGTGTCCCCGTGGGGAGCACCTATGTTGTTTGTGAAGAAGAAGGATGGTTCAATGAGGTTGTGCATTGACTACCGAGAATTGAATAGAGTTACTATGAAAAACAAATATCCTTTGCCTAGGATTGAGGTTCTTTTTTATAAGTTGAAGGGTGCTACAATTTTTTTGAAGATAGATTTGAGATCCAGTTACCATCAGTTGAGGATTCGGGAGGATGATATTCCCAAGACTGCTTTCCAAACGCGTTATGGACACTATGAGTTCATGGTTATGTCTTTCGGTTTGACTAACGCGTCGAAGGTTTTTATGGACCTCATGCATACCGTGTTTAGGAGGTTCATTGACTTCTTTGTTATCGTGTTCATTGACGATATTTTGATTTATTCTCAGACTGAGGAGTTGCATGCTATGCACTTAGAGAAGGTTTTGAGGATGTTGCGAGAGTAAAAGTTGTTTGCAAAATTCTCTAAGTGCGAGTTTTGGCTAAAGGAAGTGGCATTCTTAGGCCATGTGGTTTCTAGTAGAGGAGTGACGGTGGATCCCTCTAAGATCGAGGCGGTGACTAGTTGGCCTAAACCAACTAGTGTGACCGAGATTCGTAGTTTTCTTGGGCTTCTCGTTTATTATAGACGATTTGTGCAAGATTTTTCCAAGATAACATCAGTTTTGACGCATTTGACGAAAAAGGGAGTGAACTTTGTATGGTTCGAGGAGTGTGAAGAGAGCTTTGAGGAGCTCAAGAAGAAACTTGTGATGGCACCGGTTCTACTAACTCCCGATGGGACTGGTGGTTTGACGGTTTATACCGATATTCTAAAATATATTATGAATAATTAAGATATAATATCTTATTCTATAATAAGATAATCACTTAATCTTTATTAATTTAAAATAATTATTCCATATCTTAATGATTAAGATATTCCATATATTTTAAATAAAATAAAATGAAAATAATTGGTTAATATTTAACAATTATTGATCATTTTATTTTCTTTTTTATTTAATAGAACAATTCCATTAAATAAATAAAACTCCTTTTATTTATTTCCTCTTTGACTTCTTCAAAATTAAATATTTATATAGACTGCTCTATTTAAATCCCCATTAATTTTTGACAACTTCAAAATTAATTTAATTAAATAGACTCCTCTATTTAATCTCTCTATTTTATAATTAAATAGACTCCTCTATTTAATCTCTCTATTTTATAATTAAATAGACTCCTCTATTTAATAAATAATTAAATAGACTCTTCTATTTAATTTCACCATTGATTAATTAATCAAATAGACTCCTCTATTTAATTTCATTTAATTAATCAAATAGACTCCTCTATTTGTATTTGCCTTAATTGATTTGACAACTTCAAATCAAATGCTTGAAATCATTTTTCTAAAGAAAGTAATCATCATTAATTTATGTTCTCAATTACATGCGTTAGCTCGGAGGACTTAATGGACCTATAGGACTAAGCTCCAATGATCTAGAATTATATTGATTGAACTCCTTCAATCAATCAATTCTTATTCATTAACTCCTAGATAACTCCACTAAATATCTAGAGTTGCACTCTTAATACTATAGACATAGTTATGTCCATTGGCTAATATCATTAACTACACTTTGATTCTTCACAAGTTAGTTCATATCCATGGCTAGGTAATTGCACCGTATTAACCTCCATGATACATCTTGTTCCTTAAGCCCAACTGATTCTCCAATGAACAACCTTACATAATCTCCATTATGCGTCTTTACCTTTTCCTTGATCAGAGGAATATGGGGCCCCGCTGTTCAAAACCAAATCAGTCCATAAGGGAACTACTTATCTATTTTCTGATATGGAAAAAAGTGAATTCCATTCTTGTGTAATTACGTTCCCACCTATAAGCAAGATGCAATTCCCAAAGTGGGAGGCATATTGAGCTTACTATATCAAGTCACTCTCACCTATTCAAATCAAAGGTTTGTCTCTTGCAAACAGGAGTTCGTAATCCACTCAGGATTAAGATCAATTGTACATGATCAACCGATTGATAAACGAAGTGTCTTGCTGTAACGACTTTCCCATAAGATAGTAAGTTTATCTTAGTCCAGTCTACTACAATCTCTATTGCAGCAACACCCCCACTCACATGTCTCTACATGAGCGATCCAGATGAGATCACTTGTGCGAGTTCACAAGTGGGCCGTGTTAGTGGTGTTACTAGAAATAAGGCACCCAACCTTTATTCATATACCACAGACTATTTGAGTTACACTTAAGTGAATCTTCCCGCATCATATGCTCACTTTAAGTTATCATAAGTAACTCTGGATCCTATGATCGATTACATTTATTAAATTAATAATAAATGACAATGTAAATATTACTAATTAATTATTCATTTATTTATTTATAGTTTAACTGGATTACATAAGATTTAGGGCAGAAACCCCAGCACTCACGATATGGAGTTGGCGGCCGTGGTGCATGCTTTGAAGATTTGGATGCATTACTTGTATGGGGAGAAGATCATGATTTTTATAGACCACAAGAGTCTCAAGTATTTCTTGACTCAGAAGCAATTGAATATGAGACAACGGCGGTGGTTGGAGTTAGTCAAGGACTATGATTGTGATATTCAGTACCATCCATGTAAACCCAACGTGGTGGCGGATGCACTTAGTAGAAAGTCATCACACTTGTCTACTTTACCATTGAGATTGAAATGGGATAAAGAGCGTGCTGAGATAGCTCTTCTTACTGCCGAGGTTATAGTATGATTAGCTAGTCTAACGGTAGGACCTACTTTGAGACGGAGGATGATTGAGACACAAAGGAGTGAGGCTCACTGTGACGACCCGTCACTTTTAAATAAATAAAATCAGAGAAAAACAGTGGAAGTCTTTTATTTTAAGAAAATTGGCGTGATTATGTTTGAAAATAGGCTAGCCAAAACCTGTTTACATCTTAAATTCAAATATAAAAAAAAAACACAAGGAACATTAAGTTCCTATCAGGAGTTCAAAATGATTTATAAACATAAAAGTAAAGACAAAAGCTCTTAAGAGCCATTTACAAATATACAACTCCAAAATTATATAAAATTCACAAAACCATGTACATGGATTTTTACAACTACTTAGTCCATCTCAAAATCATCACCCTCTCGATCAAGCGCGCACCAGCTCCTCTCCCACGATCCCAAACATTACCTGAAATGTTTGTAATATCATGAGCTAACAAACTAAGCCCAGTGAGAATAATAAGTATAAAAAGTAAAGATAGACCTCAAACTCGCATTTCGATTTGTGTCCAATTAAACTGACACATTCTTTCCTAGAATTCTCCAAAATCTAGGTAATTCTATTCCATTTTCTCCAAAGTATGACATTACTACACTCGTAGTCAATTCTTATTCTTTAACTTATTATGACAAAGAATAAGTAAAGTAAATAAACTTCGTATAAAATATAACATCTCGATTCTCTATATCATCAATCATAATCATGAATGCATGAGGACATCTCGTAGGATTCCGCAATTGCCTTTATGTATGAGGAAGTAATGTGTACGTCCCGTAACTTACCATTCAACTCCACATGAGGAAGTAATGTGTACGTCCGCAACTTACCATTCAACTTCCTATGCATGAGAAGTAATGTGTACATCCGTAACTTACCATTCAACTCCACATGAGGAAGTAATGTGTACGTCCGCAACTTACCATTCAACTTATTTTCTTTTCAATGATGCGAGATGTTATGCATATGCTTGCCAAAGTAAATAAAGTAAATGTAAATGTTAAAGTAACCCAAACATGCATAAAGTAAAGGAGCAAAAGTAAAGACATAAAGTAAAGGACATAAGTAAAATAGATAGTAATCTCGGACGAATGATATGTCGATCGAACTCCGGTATCAATAATAAAAGTAAAATCATAACTTAAACGATTAACCTATACCTTCAAGGATTCTAACTTCCAATATAATCCGAGGTTCTATTAACCGTTCTAAATAAAAGTTTGGATCTTTTAACTTCCAATGATCCAACCTAAGCTTTGAAACAAATCCAATTTAAAATCTTCTAAGATTCGATAGTTCCTCGAGAACTTCTAAGTTCTCACTTAAAGGATTAACTCATAATCCTAAGGGAACTATCTCACAACCCTCTAATCTTAGATTCGGATTCTAATCTTAGTTTCAAACTCTATAAACCTTCACACTCATTTGCTTTCTATAAATACTTTAAATCCTAACTATTCTCACCTTAGCCAAATAAGATTTCGCTCCAAGTTTTCGAAAGCACGATCAAACAATGATACGAAACACCGAGAACTCCTTGGATCTCGAGAGAAACAGACAATAGCTAGGTGGAAAAGGATCCTAGACTCGAGAGCTTTCCGATGTATCCAAGATCGAGTCGATCCACCGAGAAACGAAGAAAACCCGAAAAATTCTTCCCTCTCCCTTGTAGCCACGGTTTGGAGGAGAAAATGAATGAGGAATGTGGTCAACTTTGAGTCAATGAAGTGTTTTTAAAGACAAATGAATAGTGTTTGGATATTTTTAAGAAATTGGAAATGACGGTTGCGTCCTTTTATGACTTTTGACTTATGAATCGAAACTCGATGCTCTTAAATAAATCTAAAAGTGATTAATAATTATTAATTGTCCTATTAATAATTATTAATGTCACCGAAATGAATTTAGAGCATGAAAACAATTAAAAACGAATTTCGGTCGAAATTAACTACTAAAATCGAAATTACAAAATAATAATTAAACTAAATACTTAAATTGAAATAAATAAATAAATAATAGAATAAAATAAATAAATTAAAAAAAAATTTCACTTCAAAAATAACGGGACGTTACACTCACTTACAGGTTGGATTTCAAGAGGTAGGGTCAGATATGCCTAGCTATTTTTTCTGTTCATCCAGATAGTACTAAGATGTATATGGACCAGAGACAACATTACTGGTGGCCCGGGATGAAACTTGAGGTTTCGGAGTTTGTGAGGAGATGTTTGACTTGTTAGAAAGTCAAGGCCTTGAGAAAAAGTCCACCAGGGTATCTTAATTCTTTGAGTATACCGGGGTGGAAATGGAAAGAGATTTCCATGGACTTCATTTGTGGATTGTGTTGGTGAAAATGGTGATGTGATTAGATGGTGAATGGTGGCATGCAAATGCACATGGTCAACAAGTAATAGAGTGATAAGTGAGTGCGTGTCCCACGAGGATAGCTAAACAATTGTTAGAAAGTTTTGGAGCTATTTACAAGATGTGAATAAAGCTGAAGTAAATGGATCCAACAACAAGTGTAGATCAAGAGAGGGTGGGTATTGTGTAAAGATACAAGGATGATATTTATTTCATCAAGAAGAAATCTTGCTTTAATGACCATTGAAGTTTCAATTCAATCAATTAAATGTTAACAACTAGAATTTAATTAAGAAGTGATTTCATTTTCACAAATGTTGTCAAACACTGTTCAAGCAGTTTTATCTCTAAATGCCTACGTGAACACATGTATTCTTCTTTATTTCATTCAAGTCATTAACCATGAAACTTACACCCTTAGTTATCCCTATTTCCAGATGCAAAGTTAGTCTACTTTCTTTCTCTTGAAATATGCTAACCTAAATATCTCTCAATATAAGGTTAGACTCCTCCCACTTGGTTCCCGCTAAGCTTAACAGAGGGTAAAGAATGAAAAAGTAAATAGCTTGATCAAAATAATCCTTCAATGATTCAATAAACATTAAACTCTTATCATCCTTGATCTCTTCACAATACCACAAAGGTTTTAGCTACTCATAGATAAAGATAATACGACAGAGAGATTAAAAACAAGATTAAAATTCATGTTCATTAAACTGAGATACAAATATTCTTTAAAAAACAACAAGTAAATACAAGGTAGTAAACACAGTTAAACACTCTAAAAACCTCTTCTTCTTCCTAAAGACTGCACCTTTTCTTCATCCTCTTTCTCCTCTCCTTTCGGCTTCTTTTTCTTCCTTTTTTATACTGTTGTCCTCATTCCTTCTCCTTTTTCCCGCCAAAATCATAGTTGGTGAACTACCGGGTAAAACATTATTGGCCTCACAAATGGATACTTTAGTAGGATGTGACTGCTCTTAGTCTTGTCAATAATAGCTGGAAGAGAAAATATCTTCTGACTTTTCAGACTCAATACTTCCACTACAGTCTTTCTTACTTTAGGTAAAAACTCCATTCTAATAAGAGGCAGCATGCTACGGCAGCTTTTGGCTATCCTTTCTTCCTAAAAAGATTTCTTTAGAGTCTTAGCAAAATTAGATTAAAAAGAGAGAAAATTGATTTAGATGAAAGTGAAAGTATACAAAATGTGATTAGACCATCAAAATATAGTACAACATAAAATTAAGTTATTTATGTACAATCTTCATGCTATTTGCTACCTAAAACCTAATTTTTCTTGAAATAAAGATAACATAGGGGCTTTAATACTTCACTTTCATGCACTTATCAGATTGCCTAGGACGTCGAAGGGATATGATACCATTTGGGTGATTGTAGACCGTTTGACGAAGTCTGCACACTTTTTACCAGGGAGGATCATTTACCTAGTTGAGACTTTGGCACAGTTGTGCTTGAGAGATATTGTCAGATTGCGTGGTGTGCCAGTGAGGATTATATTACATCAGGACACTCGGTTTGTCTCAAAGTTTTGGCAGAGTTTGAATTCTTCCATGGGTACCGGTTTGGATTTTAGCACGACTTTTCATCCTCAGACTGATGGTCAGACAGAGAGAGTTAATCAGATATTGGAGGATATGTTGAGAGCTTGTGTTTTAGACTTTGGTGGTAGTCGGGACTCTCATTTATACTTGGTCGAGTTTGCGTATAATAACAGTTTCCAGGCTACCATTGAGATGTCACCATTCGAGGCACTTTATGGTAGAAAGTGTCGTTCTCCCGCTCATTAGGATGAGGTTGGAGAGAGGAGACTTTTGGGACCCGAGTTGTTATAGATGACTAGTGAGTCGATCACTCTAATTAGAGAGAGGATGAGGGTTGCCCAAAGTTGACAGAAGAGTTATGCCGATAAGTGGCGTAGCCCGCTTGAGTACGATGTAGGAGACCATGTGCTCTTGAAAGTGGCACCCATGAAGGGAGTCATGTAACGTCCCGTTATTTTGAGGTGAATTTTTTTTTTATTATTTTATTTTATTTTATTTATTATTGAATTAAAGTATTCAAGTTAATTTTAGAATTAGTCATTTAGATTTAAATAGTTAATATTGTTCGGAAACCTTTATAACTGTTTAATTAGCCTAAACGAGTTTTGATGGTATTAATAAGTATTAATAGGCCAATTAATAATTATTAATCACCATTGGGCTAGTTTAAGTGGTTCGGGTTTCGTTTTAAAAGCTTAAGGTAAGAAAAGGACGTATGCGTCATTTTCGAAATTCTTAATATCTAAACACTATTCATCCATCTCCTTTATTAAGCCAAAATTAGACAAAAACATCACATTTTTCTCTTCATTTTTTCCCCAAACCCGTAGCTTAGAGAGAGAAAAAAGGAGGAGAGAAAGAAATTGTCACCCCGGCTTCGTTTCTCGACCGTTGTCATCGTGCCTTAGCTCGTTGGAAAGCTCTCGAGACGTACTTTCTACCCATACCATCAATCGATGTTTTTGTCCATTCTCTCAAGGCTTTAAGGTATGTTTAAGTTCAAAACCTAAAGCTTCAAATAGTGTTTTAATGGTGATTTTGGTTTTGATCTTCCAATTCTTGCTCGGGAACTCGGAGATTTAGATCAAGGGAGTTGTTTTATGCATATTTAAAACTTTCCCTAAACCCTAGAATCGGGTTTGAGCCAAAAAACCATTTCCTTGAGTTTTTCTCATTTTTCATGATGGTTAGGGTTTTGAATTTGATATGTTTTATGATTTTACTAAATTGTTTGGGATTGAAATTTTGACTTAAACCCTAAATCATGTTTACCCATTGATATTACCAACCTCCAAAGTGCCCAAAACCAACTTGAAACCCTTTTAAAGTGCTTAAAAATCCGGAAAACCAACTTCCCCTTGAACTTCACTAGGGCCGTGGGCTTCATGGGTGAATTCCCGGGTTGTTTTGTCCTTTATTTTAATGACGTGACGATCGTTGTTCATTTCGGTTAATTAATTTACTTTAGGTGTATTTTAATTATAGGTTTTGTGCTTCAATCGTGATTTTGGTCAACCGGCGTTTAGGAGTTGACTTCATTATTAAGGTGGGTTTAAAATGGTTGTGATTACTTTTATGCTTTCAAATTACTTGACGATTTTGTTCGATCGAAGTTAAGAGGGTTATTAGATTTTAGAACTTTTCCAAGAATGCTTATTATTTGGGAGTTAAGAAAATTGCATAAGGAAAGAATTAATTAAGTTTGTGAGATGTATTTTGGTGGATTAAGTTATATTCTCGAGGAGAATTAGATTCCGGAAATTGGAGAAGAGTATTAGATTTTCCGATGAATTGAGTGGCCATAAGATAGTTAAAAAGGGATTTGGAGAGAATTTTTGTATTGGGTGACAATGTAGTCACATTGGCTTTCGGGTCATACTATGGTTTGTATTGGGTGACAATGTAGTCACAATGGCTTTCAGGTCATACTATAGTTTGTATTGGGTGACAATGTAGTCACAATGGCTTTCGGGTCATACTATGGTTCGTATTGGGTGACAATGTAGTCACAATGGCTTTCGGGTCATACTATGGTTCGTATTGGGTGACAATGTAGTCACAATGGCTTTCGGGTCATACTATGGTTCGTATTGGGTGACAATGTAGTCACATTGGCTTTCAGGTCATACTATGGTTCATATATGGTGACAATGTGGTCACAATGACTTTTAGGTCATATTATGGTTGTGTATGTGACAATGTGGTCACAATGGCTTTTAGGTCATATTATGGTTGTGTATGTGACAATGTGGTCACAATGGCTTTTAGGTCATATTATGGTTGTGTATGTAACAATGTGGTCACAAATGTGAAATTTACTTTGTTATTTACTTTGTTAATTACTTTGTTATGCACTAGTACTTTATTTTACGAGTTTGAATGATTACTTTCGAAATTTCGATATAGTAGAATGGGATTGATTTTCTTATGCAAAGTACTTGGGAATATCGAATGGGTAGTGCAAGAGTACATTATGATTTATTGGACACATTTTCCGATATGGGATTTGGTTCATAGAAGTGCTTGCATCCATCTTTTTCTCACTAGCATTTTTATGCTAATGTTGCTACACTTAAACATTTCAGGTAATACTCGTGGGAGAGGACGAGGTCGTGGAGGTGGTGTTGCTTGATCTCGAGGGGATGGCTTTTGGGACATTGACTTGCATGTACATTTTGGGAGCATTCTACGAATGCTTGAAAAAAAAATCATATGTCATTACTTTTAAACTTGTATTTATGGCTCATGAGAATTTAATAACTGTTGTATATTATTTCGTATTATTTTCTCTGATTTTGGGTATAAAATGGAGTGAAATGTCGTTTGTTTTAAATTCTTTGGATTGAGCCCTTGTAAACAGGTTTAGGGAGTTCGTATTTTAAACGGATCCACGCCAAATTTTTGTAAAAATAAGTCTTCCGCTGTTTTACTCATGATTTAAAGATTTGAGAAAATTCGAGTCTTTACAAGTCATGAGATTTGAGAAAAAGGGCAAGTTGAGCCCTAGATTTATCGATCCTTTTGAGATTCTTGATTGAGTTGGGGCGGTGGCTTACCGTTTAGTTTTACAACCTTCTTTGTTGACCGTTCATAATGTTTTTCATGTATCGATACTTCGAAAATACATGGTGGATCCTTCCCGTGTGATCAATCACGAGCCTGTGGTTCTTGATGCTAACATAACTTATGAGGAGACACCAGTCGAGATCTTAGCACCGGAACAAAATGTGTTGAGGAAGAAGACTATTGGCTTTGTAAAATTCTTGTGGAGAAACCAAGTATCAGAAGAGGCTACTTGGGAACGTGAGGATGAGATGAGGGACAAGTATCCTCACATGTTTTTACTCTGATTTAAGAGGGTTGACTGTAGCGTCCCGTTACTTTGAGGTGAATTTTTTTTAATGCATTTAAATTAAAGTAATTAATTTTGTTTTAGAATTAATAATTATAAATAGGAGTTTTACTTGTTATTAAATTTTAATTCCGTTTGTTTATAATTTAAAAGTTTGGGTCATTAACGATTATTAACGGGCCAATTAATAATCATTAATCACCTTTTAGTTAATTATTTACCATTACGATCCAAGGGCGAGGCTTAGATAAGGAGAAATGGGAAATAAGGGGCATTTTGGTCAAAAGGGGGTAAAACCATTAAAACCTATTTCACTATTCATCTTCTTCATTGAACCACAAAAGAAAAAGAAAAAATTCTTCTCCTCTTCCTCTCCCTATGGCCGGCGCCCATGAAGCTTCTCCCTAGGCTTGGGTTTCGTTTGATTCTTCTTCGTTTTGCTTGATTTCAGTTGCATTGGAAAGATCTCGGTAAAGGCGTTCTTTCTATCCTACTCTTTGAGATCATCTCACTCTCCAAGAGAAACCGTAGAAAGTAAGTTTTCAAAACTTTTCTTATCGTTTTCTTCATTTTGTGTAACGACTCGACCCAAAATAACTGGATAAATAAGTAAAAACATAACTCATTTGAAAAATATAATTAAATTAGATTAAAACCAAATAATAGCGAAAGCATTTATTTAATAACCCAAAATACATTCAAAATAAAACCTTTATTCTGGAGACATTTTAAATAATTAAAACAAATAAAATAAATGAAAATGAAATCCCAAAAAAAATAAAGTCTAACAAAATAGTCAATAAACGAAATAAATAAATGACAACTCCTAAGGGCTCTTAGTGTAGCGCCATCCTCGTCAATCGCCCTGGTTTCCATTCTTATCGGTGATACCTGCAAAATAAAAATTTGCAGGCCATTCAAATACCATGAGTTTTTAGCTCAGTAGATTAAAACCAAACTCAAATAAGCAAATTAAATCCAAAGAGTTATCATCATTATATTTTATGGATACTCGTCCATTTCCACGCTTTATAATTAATTAGGTAGGTACTTAGCCTACAACAACTCTTATTTAATATTAAATTTGTACATAGGTATAAATGTGGAATACACAACCACAAACTATATTTGCCATACTATTCAGCTTGGAAAATAGGTATCAAGACGAGCCATGATACGTGTTATAGTATTCAGCTTTACAAATTTAATATGTAATTATTATATCTCTTGTTTACTATTAAATTTATATATAGGTATCATAGTGGGGTATAGGGCCACTCATGATACGTGTCATGCTAAGCATCCTGCTTTACAAATTTAATAGGTGTGTTTATTAGGTTAATTTAAAACTAGAACCGCTATTAGGCCCTAATTATAACACATAACCAATTAATCTACATAAATGAAATAAATACAATATTAGAAAATCAGCAAGCAAATAGTAATAATAATAGTAATAATAATAATAATAATAAAAACAATAAATCATCTCCCGAAAATATCATTATCATCACATAACAAACATGCAATCACATGGAACTAATGATCATAAACCAATTATAAGCATTATTCGCATTTAACCAATTAAGGATCATAAACCAATTATTAACATTATTCACAATCAAAACGTGCACATAATACTTTTAAAATAATCAATTTTCATCACCCATAACTATCCTATAAATCACACATCAAACAGGCAATCACAAGGAATTTAATTTAGTTTATGGTAGGAATTAACCTACCTTAGATCCAAATTGAACTAGCAAATGATCCCAAAATAACTCCAATAATATTCCTAACGATGCCCACAACCTGTCATAATATTAATTTGAAGTTAATTTGGCGAAAACCGGAAAAATGGGACGAAAACTAAATGAAATTGAGCCAAAATAGCCCTTGAACTGGCCCAATTGGACCAAGCTCAGCCGGTCCAGTTGGACCAGTTCTTCTCCAAAATCCCATTTGCATGCGCTGAAGGGAAAACGCTGGCTGCAGCGTTTTCCTTTTTGCTTATTTTTTTTAATTATTAAAATTAAAGGGAGCAGCTTACACAAAAATCAAAGGATTCGTCCACCCTCATCTCGGATCCCACGTAGCTAATAAACCCTCTGTAAAACAGCTCCAAAATCAAACAATCCGCAACGAACAATTCCAAATTCTGACGAGAATTGTAGCAGATGAAATTGAGCCAAAATAGCCCTTGAACTGGCCCAATTGGACCAAGCTCAGACAGTCCAGTTAGACCGGTTCTTCTCCAAAATCCCATTCGCAGGCGCTAAAGGGAAAACGCTGGCTGCAGAGCGTTTTCCTTTTTGCTTAATTTTTTTTAATTATTAAAATCAAACGGAGTAGCTTACACAAAAATCAAAGGATTCGTCCACCCTCGTCTCGGATCCCACGTAGCTAATAAACCCCCTGTAAAACAGCTCCAAAATCGAACAATTCTAGATTTCGATGAGAATTGTAGAAGATTCCGATGATATCAAAAAATGATGAAAACGCAGAGAAGTAACGTCCCATTTAGCTAGTAATAAACTCGAGAATAACAAAGAATCGAAAGAAAACAAATTCAACTTAAATACCAAAGAAAACGGAGGTAAATTGATGTTGATTTTTTGCGATTTTCCGGCAATGCTCGAAGCTCTCTGATGAGGTTCAATTCTGATATCACAAGGACAACCCACAGATTGTAATTGATTCGGATTTTATGGCAAAACAAACGATAAATAAATAATTGATCAATTACCTTAAGAAAACTCAAGATTAACGATCACAACTGAGTAAGGAGAGGCACTGCCTCGAGGAAGATGAGAGGAAAAAATAATAATTTATTTGACCTAGGTTTCAGTGTCCTTAAGAGAAACTGATTGGTTACGAAAAGACTAAAATACCCTTGTGAACAATATAAGGTATAAGGGCACATCCGGTGATTAGGCCATATCTTTTTACTTGGAACTCAGAATTGAGCATAGTCAATTGCGTTGGACTCGTAGCGACATGTTAGTTTGGAAAAACTAAAGATAACGTTAGTTGGATCAAAATTGGTGAAATGACTAAAATGCCCTTGGGTGAAAATCCGGGTTGTTACAATTTGTTTCTAAATGAGTTTTTAAGTTGAAATCATCAATTTCCTTTGAGAAATTTGACGATTTTGAGCTCGGAATATCACACAACACTATTCACCTGAAAAACACTATTCACTAGAAACACTGTTCACTTGAGAAAACTGTTCATCCGAGAATACTTTTTTTTTCATTGTTTTGTGTTTTTATTTAAGTTTGGGGAGAAATCTTGTTGCAAAGTCCTAAATAGATCTACCAATTGATAAATACCACCTAAAAGTTCCTAGAACCAACCAGGATTACACCTAAATTGCCTAAAACCCGGAATTACATTATTCTTCAAAAACCCTCTCTTGGCCGTGAGCACCATAGGGCCATTATCGGGCTGCTTTCGCGTTTTAATTATTTTTGTGGTGACCATTTTTTCGATTTGTGAAATTAATATTTGTTAGGTGTAATTAATTTGTAGGTTCCGGTAACCGTTCGCGAATTTGATTCTCCGGCATATTAGTACGTTTTCAAGGTTAGTTTAAAGTGGTTGTGTGTAGTTTTATGTATAGATTGCATGTCGAGTTGTTTGATTGAGTTTAAGAGCGAATATGGAATTTAGGATCCTAAGAGGATATTGGTTGTTTAGATGATTTTGGGTGTGAGTGTTGTGCTTTACACATTCGAATTACTTTAGATAGAAATCTGGAATGGTAATTTAAGTTTAAGGTTGAAATTGGTGGTTTAGAGATGAATTGGAAATGTTCAGAGTAGTTCTTGGGAAAGGAAAGTTTCATAAGAGGATTTTGAGAAAAGTGAAGTATAAGGGTGGGATTGTGAGTTTGGTTATGGAAACTAAGAGTTCGGCTATGTCGTTAGTGGTTCAAGTAGTTCCGGTTTTGATTATTACTTTATGACTATTTGAGAAATTTCCTACCTTTCGTAGAATTGTTAATGGTAGTGATTTATTGTTCTTACACGTGTACTTTACTTTTGCAATGTTCATGGTTGGGAAACTTTAGTGGAAACACTTTGATTTGTAGAAGTGTAAACTATACTCAGATTCTTTAGATGAAGTATGTGTGTTACATAATTGTGAAATAATGAACTATAATCGGATTCTTTAGATGGAATCTATGTAACACTAGATGGGAAAATTATAAACCATGCTCGGATTCTTTAGATGGAGTATGTGTGTTACATAAATGTGAAATAATGAACTATACTCTTTAGATGGAGTATATGTATTACTTGATTGGGAAATTATGAATGTACTCGGATTTTTTAGATGGAGTACATGAGTGTTATGAGTAAAGGCTATTGCTAAAGATTTTACATTGTTTAATTATGAAAGTTGTCGATAGTTGTATTTTACTCTAATGATCTTGGAAATGAAATGTGTGTTGATTGTTATTGATGATCGATGGTAAGAATGGTTCTTTTGGTGACATGTGGAATGTGAATTTGGGAAATGGATTGAAAATTGGGTATAAGTTGTTTGGGAGCATAGAATCGATAGTAAAGAGCATGCTAGAATTTTGGACACAATTTCTGATGTGAAATTCGCCCATCGGATTCATGCATCCATTTTACTCTCACTAGCATTTTTATGCTAATATTGCTACACTTTAATTTTTCCAGGTACGCCCTGAGGTAGAGGTCATGGTAGAGGTGGTGGTGCCGCGTGATCGCGAGATGATGGATTGGATTTGGACTTGACCGTTTGAGCATCTGGGAATGCATGGACTTTAGCCACTTTGAAAACACTTTATTTGTTTTTCTTTGGTTTTATTGTGTTATTTTGGGCTCGAAAGAGCATTTATTGTTTTATGATGTTTAAGTCTTTTGAGAACTTGAAATTGTCAGGAAATGCACATTTTCCTGTTTTTACCGCTTTTTCTGCTTGAGAACAATGTATTCAGATTTTTGGCTCGTTCAAAATACAAATGACACCATGCCGAATTTTTCCTAAAATCAAGTCTTCCTCTATTTGTTTCTGATTTAAAGTTTTTGAGAATATTCGGGTCTTTACAGGGAGGCATATTGAGCGTACTATTTTTAAGTATCTCTCACTCATGCAAATCAAAGGACTATCTTCTAGAAACAGGATTTCATAATCCACTCAGGATTAAGGTCAACTGTATATGACCAACCTATTTATGTATAAAGTATCTATCTCTCCACATGAGTAATCCAAATAAGATTACTTGTACAAGTTACAAATGGATCATGTTAGCAGTATACCAAAATAAGGTACCCAACCATTATTCTTATTACTACAGACTCTTTGAGTTACTGTTTAATTGAATCTTCTGTATGTATCACATACTTGGTTTAAGTTACAATGAGTAATTATGGATCTTATGATGGATAAGTAAATAATTTATTATAAAGTAATAAATAGTAAAGGTACAATTGAATAAACAATATTCTTTTATTTATTAATAGTTTATTGGATTACAATGATTAGGCAAGATACACCAACAATTACAATATGAATTAATTCTCGTTTTTTTTTTATAAAAATTGAATTCAAATTTTGTAGTTACAAATTTTATTTCTCTCTAAATAGAAAATGAATCCTTCATTCATTGACATTAAAAAAAATCATCATTTGAGTATGTCTCTCTCTTTCTTCCTCTATTTTTTTTTCATCTCGTTTTTCTATTATTGCTTAGAAGAGCTATTCTTGAGGAGTCCTTCCAGGTTCGTGTGTAACTGATTGTTGTTTACACGAATACATCATTGAATCCTTCCGAGTCGAATTATCACAAGACTGCAAACAATCGACGCGGAACAAATATCGTCTTCTAGACAATAATTTATTCACTTTTGAATTTTCAACATTGTGTTCACCGTGTTCTTCGATTTTTGCAAAGTTTTTTCTACTGTATTTCAATTCCGTTTCATTCCTGATATACTATTTAGTTTTATTTCTGTGATCATTATCAATTTAAATATATATTCATCTTTTGTTGTAATTGTGCTTCGGATCCAACCATAGTTATTTGATGAGTTAAAACAAGAGGTGTAACGATTTGGTTTGGTTTATTATCAAAACCGGACTGAATTGGTTTGCAAGGAAAATCAGTCCGGTTTCAACCGGTTCGGTTTTCTGCCTTTTCTTGTTTTGGACATTTGCAAATATATATATATATATATATATATATATATAATATTAGATTCATAATTATAAAAAATTAGTTACAAACTTTGAAATAAAAAGAAGATTAATAATTATAGATTCATAGAAAATAAAATATAAATCAAATAAAAGTGAAAAACCTTGAAAATGGTTTAGATATATTGTGGTGTTAGAGGTAGGAAACGGCGTAAAATCTCACAGAATAACTCTTTGGCGGCAGCTAGAGGTAGATGTTGCAACTTTTTTTTTTTTGGCTTATGCATGTTGCAGCTGGAAAGATGGCACAGGGGAGTGGAAGTAGGGATGACAAAATTCTCCGTGGGTAAGGGGCCCCGACCCTATAGGGGCGGGGAATCCCCGTTTTATTAGAGTTAGGGGGAAAAATTTCCCCCGATTTGTTTTTGGGTACAGGGATGGAAAACATTCCCCGCCTCCCCCCCCCCCTCCCCCAAGGCGATCCCGAACCCGATATTTTAATAATATCTTATGTATTTTGTTTACTTTTTATCTTTATTTAATGAAAAAAAATATAATATGATTATATTAACTAATAAATTATAAAATCTTTAGTTTTATGTTTTCTTTGTGTCTTAATTTTATGTTTTCTTTGTGTCTTAAAAATGTATATTTAAAATATATATTTCATTTTTTTATTCCTTTTTAAATAATAATTAAAATATAAAATGAGGAATTTTCCCCGCGGGAAACCTGATTCTCGAACGGGGAATCTCTGAACCAGCCCCTCGATTTTTTTTATTAGGGGATAGGGTAGGGTATGTGGATTAAAAATCTCCGCGAGTTAGGGGATGGGAAATGCATCCCTGACCCTGCCCCACCCCGTTGCCATCTCTAAGTGGAAGGGAATGGGAAAATGGGAAAAGTCGGGGATTGACACAGGGATTGGGCATGACAAGGTTGGGTCGAGGTTTTTTTTTAAATCAAAAAATTCAATGAGCTAGTTCAGTTTTAAATTGAACCTATAAATCTGGAACTGACCAGCCGGTTCAGTTTGGTTCGGTTGTTCAATAGTAGAAAATTGAGTCTGTGCGGTTTTCTCAGTCCTATCCGATTCGGTTCAATTTTTCTATTTTTCAGTCTTTCGTTTTTTTTACCACTTACAATATTTAAATAACAAACCAATGGACAATGTATAGATTATGCCTATAATGGTCATGTTAGATCCTTGCTTATGATATATTAATTGATAAGATTCATAACTTGAGTTCGTTGTTCTTCATTACTTGTTTTTTAAAATTAAAAGAAAATAAAATTGAGATTTTGTCAAAAAAAATAAAAATAAATAAGAGTCTTGATGATGCAAGTACCTCAACTCAAGTACAATATTTTTTAATCATCCTCCTCCAATAATTTAAATCCACAGTAAAATATCTATGATTAATTCCATTCCATGTAAGATTTGCATCAATATTTTAGATTTCAATAAAAAAAAAGTAATGATATTGATTGATAGGTGACAGCTGAGTTGAAATTAAATATTTCATAGAAAGAGCCTTGAAATTATTTATACTCAATTAAATAGCGTAAAATTAGGAGGGATGGATGGATTAGGACCTCCGCTCTTACGGTCCGTTGGATCAAAGCAAAAGCGACCCGTGAATTTGCCACGAAACGAATCCCGTCAACGCCATCAACGACTACGAAGCTAGCTTACGAGTAACGAGTCCCTCTTCGAACAACTTTAACTATTATTTAAGAAAAGGAAAAACAAATAAAATTGGCTGCTTACCGGATGCGGCCAAATATGCTTATCCATGGGAAAAGTGGATTTAAAAAAATGAGAAGAAATGTTTTTAATACGTCAATCATAATAAGTCAAAAACAAAATAAATAACATGAAATTATCATATGTAGTATATTTTTACATATTAATTATTGAAATATTATAATTTTTTTAAAAATTATATAGTAATTCTATAAATTATTGAATTATAATTTTAAAAAACTTCTGACATTTTAATAATTAGTATTTAAAATATTTTTTTCTACTAATTGCCCCAATAATAAACCGATGAAAATGATTTTTTGAAGTCATATAGGAAGGATGAACTCTACTGTTTATTTAATTGTGGGAATGGAGTTTTAGTGACTACTTGAGGTAAGTTCTCCTTGGCAATATGAAAAATCTGTAGTTCAATATAATTAAGATAATAAGAAGCCAATAATACTATTCACGAGAGAAGTTGATAAAAATAATAAAAAGAAAAGAATTAGAAAACATTCAAACAATTCTAATATCTCTCAAATAATAATAAGATATATTAGAGTTGTTGAATGTGGTGGACCTGCTATTTTTTTTAGTTATTGATAATTAATATATATGATATCCAATAAATGAGAGAATGAAAAATCTTCACATAAATATAAGTACAGGCAATTATTGACGGTGACCTCAAGTATTTTTCGTTTAAAAATAATATAATACTTACCTCTAAATTAATTTGGAGGAACTCCTACATCATCTAATTTCGGTTAAATATTTTTTAGAAATTTTTAAATATGTGGGTCTCGTTAATTTTTATGGCCCAATAGAAGTAAAACAATATATGAAAGTATGAATGAGCTCTTAAAGATTGTTTGGAAGCACGTATTTTCCTTAAAAAATCCTCGAGCATAGGATTTTGCAATTAAATTTTGCATAGTTTAATTCTATACTATAAGGAGTAATTTTTCTTGTATTTAATTTTTGAATTTTATATCTATAGATGGAAGGGTAAGATAGTTAGAATAGCTAATGGCCAATTTGTTTAATTAGATTTCAGGTGACGAGACTTAAAATCTCATACAGGGAATGCGATTTTAAGACAGACACTAAAAAAAACCTTTGAAACCCACAGACTCCACTCTTCTCCTTCTTCTTTTCTCCCTCTGTTTTTTCCACCTGCCACTGTCGCTGAAATACGCTGTCGAAAAACCCTGATAACCGTCGTTGGAAAATGCTGAGTAGCCGCTTGATTGTTTTAAACCCTAGATCTGAGTTTGTCGACTTTTTTCGCTTCTTTTACGCCGTTTTCGTTCATCATTCGTGGGTAAATCTTTCTCTCCTTTTGTATTTTGAAAGTGTATGTTTGATTTTTTTTTTTTTTTTAATTTATGATTCAATGAGAATGAGTTTGAATATAGAACAAGTTAGAGATTTTTGCTTAGGATTTTTTTTATAATTAGATTGAAAAGGGGGAATTTTTTTGGGTTAGTTTTGAGACGAGTTTGTGGAATATGGTGGTTTTTTTTAAAAAATTATAGTGATGATTATTTGATATATATATGATTATTGAGTAGATTTTTTAAGGTGATACTTAGATTGGTTTAAAAAGTGTGCTATTTACAATGAATCATTGTTGCTAATTTGCTATTTTGATTGAATTTGTATTAAGATTGCTATATTGATTGAGTTAATTAGTTTGAATTCAAAATTAGCATTTGAAATGTTTGATATGTTGCTATTGCAAGTGGGAGATAAGTGTATTACGTTACAATGTTATGTGAATGGACGAATTATTGATGGTCCCAACGGAATTGAGTATGGCAAGTCACCTTACAAGGCATTGACTATATAGAATGGATTAACTTTTGAGAATTTTAAGGAGTTAATAATGGACACGTTATTTGGAGAAGTTAGACCAAATAGAGTAAATTTATACTATCGATATCCGACACAAATGTCATATACTGTCATTAGATATGTACCAACAAGTATTAAGAATGATGTGGATTTGATATTTATGATAACCGTCAGTTTACCTCCACCAAATATAGTAGATTTGTATATGGATAGTGACATATACGTTGAAAATAATGAGAGTAACGTTGTAGATGATCAATATAATGACACTGGGTTACTTCCATATCATCCATATGAGACTATTCCTACGGGAAATGAGTTTATTGATTTACGTACACTAACCGATGATGAAGAAGAAATGATTACTTTGAATAGTGACAATAGGATGCATGATGTCACTTCCCATTTGTTCACAGAGTTGAACAATGATTCTTTGAACCGCATGAATGAAGTCTCATCATTTCCATGTGTTGTATTAAGACGTAAACATGAGCAACTGTGTACAGGACTTAGGTACAAAACAAAAATTTATTTGAAGCATGATGTGAAATAGTGGTTAGTAAAAAATCAATATGATTTTGATATTATAGAATCAACACCTGTTGTATGGGCAGTGAAATGTATAAAGTATGATGATGAATGTATATGGAGACTTAGAGCATTACATTGTAAAGTGCATAGTATGTTTGAGATCACAAAATTTACTAGTCCACACACTTGTACATACCCATGTGTGTCTCAAGATCATCCCCCAACTAGATTCTTTGTTTATTGCCAAAGAGATTCAAAATGTGGTGAAGGCTGATAATACTGTTAAAATTGTTTTTTTGCTTCAAATAATATTGTACAATTTCAGATATATTGTTAACTATGTGGTGATATTTGGTAATTGGGAGCAATCATATAAAAATTACCACGGTGGTTTAATATTATTAAACAAAAAAGTTCTGGAACACAAATTGATTGGAGATTTGATCCTATTCAAGAGAATAGGAATTCTATATCCTGTTCCGTATTTTGGTCGTTCGAATCATCCATAGAGGGATTCAAATATTGTAGACCTATTATACAGATTGATGGGACCCATTTATATGGAAAATAGAATGGCAAATTATTGATTGCGACCTTTTTGGATTCCAAGAGACATTTATTTCCACTAGAGGTTTTACATAGACAGGATGGACATTTATTTGTATTGAATTTTGATAATTTTTATATACAATGTATTCTTCATGTGATGGATTCAGGACCTAGGAACCTAAAGGTTTTATATAGGCAGGATGTCCATCGACACAGTTTGGTGTGGACTGATCAGATGACACCTGTTCTTAGTTGTAGGCATAGAGAGACCAGTGTGCGTAGTATTCCGCATGATACCTGGATAGATGTATACCTACAACAGGCAAGATTTTATGGGATATCTCAGATAGATTTTATAGCCTTAGATTGGCATTTGATTACAACATTAATCGAGCTATGAAGATCGGAGACCCATACTTTTCACATGCCTATGGAAAAGTGCACCATTACTCTACAGAATATCTCAATCTTATTTGGACTACCTATAGATGGAGATGTAGTCACTAGATCTGTCTCACTTAGATGGGTAGATTTATGTGAGTGTTTATTAGATGTCACCCCCATCCAGTGCACATTTGAGTGGGTCACGTCAATCTTTAATATAGTTGGAACTGTTAGGAATGGTGTCCTAGAACTTGTAATTATTTAATAATAATAATTTATTAAGAATAAATTAAATAAATAAACATAAGTTCTTTATATTATCTAGATTGATTCAATTAATGATATTAGGAATATATGGAAATATATAAATATCAAACATTCAAATAGTAAACCCTAAGTTACTCTTATGAAATCACGACTTAGTATGTGAGTCATACGAGAGGATTAAAGTTAAGATGAGTAACTTAAAAGTGTCTACAGTAAATGGATAACGTTTGGGAACCTTATCCTGGTAACACTGTTGATAGCTTCGCATTTTGTTTATAGACAAATGATCTAATCTTGATCATTCATGTGGGAGACATGAAATGGAAATATCATATGCAATGTTGATTGTATAAGACAGGATCACGATGTTCGATCAAATTTCTCACTAGTACCGTTTGCGAGAAATAATCGAATATCAAACTAAGTTTATCAACCGTGATAGATCTCAATCATGAGTGAAATGCGGACTCCTATTTATGGAGTTATGTTCTTTGATTCACATGGTTGAGAGCGATCTGTAAGAACGCTCAATACACTTCTGTTTTGGGAACATGACTAGATAAGTAGCTGGGAACTCATATTCACGAGATGGAATTCATAACTTTCCTATAAATTAACGGTATCAGTGCGATACCTAAACATTTTAGGAACTTTAGGAAACTCCCTTGATGTACTGATTTGAGACATGAACAAGTGGCGCCACGACTTCTATTGATCACAGAAGTATATTATCTCTAGTTCGACTAAAGATAATGTTCATTGGAGAATCAACGGGAACACAAGGATAAAGCGGTAATTACAGGGGCAAAACGGTAAATTTATCCGCCTGTAATTATGAGGGTTTCACGTGAAGGATTATATCACAGATATAAATAAAGATAAACTAAATGGACATAACTCATCTATAGTGAGGGGAGTTCAGCTATGAATCTATAGTGGAATTATTCATAGTTAGATAATAAGTAATTAACTGATTATGAGTTAATCAATTAATTGACTAATTATTAAGCCCATGATCTATAGGTCCATCGGGTCCCTATGCTAGCCCAAATATCGTAGTCGCGAAATCAAGTAGAAGAAATGGAAAGTTTAAGTAAAGCGAATTACTTAAATAGGCAATATTAATTGTTTAAATATTGAGTATATTTAAACGGTAATTAATATGAACATTATTAATTGTTTAAATAATGAGTTTATTTAAACATGAAATTAATAATGAAATATTATTAATTAGATATTATTAATTATTTAAATATTGAGTATATTTAAATGGTAATTAATAATTTGAAATTAATTAACAATTATTAATTGTTTAAATAATAAATTTTATTTGAACGGAATTATTAATTATTAATTAATTAATTAATAATAAAATGTTATCAATAAAATTATTAATTAAATAATGAGTTTATTTAATGGAAATTAATAATTAAAATATTTATTATTAATTATTTAAATAATGAAAATTATTTAAATGGAAATTAATAATTAAATATAATTTGATAATATTTAGTCGGGAGAAAAATATTAATATTATTAATTGTTTAAATAAAATATTTTATTTAAATGGTAATTAATAAATAAATTAATTAAGTTGGACTTATTAATTTAAGAGAGAGTTTCAAACCCAATTGGATTAATGAACCCAATTGAAATTGGCCCAAAATAATTAATTAAATAAATTTGATTTATTAATTATTTATTATTAATTTTGGCCTTCATAGATAATTTGTAGGAGATAATTATTTGAATTATATCCTATAATAATTATATAGATTTATTTACCCAAGATAAATAAAATAAAGAAAAGAAAATAATCTCCTATTTATCTATGGCATTTTCAAAATTGCAAGTTAAAGGAAAGAGATAATCTTTTTTCTTTTTGTATTTATCTCTATAGATTAATCCTAATGTGATTAGGATTCCTATTTTCCTATAAATAGGAGGCTTGGGTCATTCATAAATCACACAATTAAATTCCTTAGAAATTCAGAATTCTCTCTTCCTCCTCTCCCCCCTTGAGTGCCGATTTTCCCTATTCAAAATTGGGAAGAAAATATTTTTTCTTCTTCCCAATTTCTTCTAAAGTTTGATCCCACAATCGAATTTCGTTTGATCGATCGGGATATAGAGTAGAAGATTCGGTGTTGCTGAGGATTTGATTCTGTAAAGAAACCTCCAACCGATTCTCCATTAATCAGTCAATGTAAGTTCCGGTTTTAATTTTCAAAAATATAAGCATGAATCTACATGTTTTTTCACAAATTGCATGATATTAATAGATCCTTAATTAAATGTTAATTAGTTTACTAAATCAAATTCCGCTAGTTTAGTAAATCATCCCTTCAGGAACAACAGTTCACGGTACTACCTGATGATGCTGATGGGATTACACTAAAACGTCACCCCCGAACGTATATTATGCAACTAATTAGTGGGTGTATGTTCGTAGACAAATAGAGTAATTTGGTCCATTTAATGTTTTTACCCTTACTTGAGAACTTCTTGATAGACGGTGGCTTTAGTTGCGGATCTGCGTGTTTATCTTGATTGTATCGAGAAATGTGTAAGGCTTCTTCCAGAGATGCCCATGAGATAGCTGGTGCACTGATATTACTCTAGTTGTGGGCTTGAGGATCAATTTCCTGCTATTGGTCCCCAGAGATTACTTACGCATTACCATTCAGATGTGTTGATCTACCGTTGGGTGCATTGTATGTTACATATAGCTTAGTTTTTCTTTATATGTTTAATTAACATACTAATATATTTTAACATTTAGTTTGTAATTTACATCTGTAGGTGGAAGGATTATTTTTCCACCACTGAAATTTTGACTCACGTTTTGCTATAGTATAGGTACATGCTGGTCAATTAGGAGAAAATGATGTATGTATTTCAGTTTATGTATTGTGGTTTAATGGATTAAATAACTAATATTTTCAACATTCCAGATCGTGTGAGAACCTTATCTATATCACATGATATCATTGTCAAACTTCTGTATAGGTAGTCGTGACACTTGGCCGAGTATTAGCCCACTCATTTGCTTTCATATAGTTGAGTGGCATCATCCAAATCGAGTGATACTACAATTTGGTCTTAGACAAGACATCCCGACATCATGTGATACAGATCTCCGTTTACACACATTAGATCTTCGAGGACACAGAGATACTGATTGGAGGATCTGACATGCACACCTCATAGCACGATGGGCAAATCGATGATCTCATGTTATTGAAAGACATCTTGTTCAATCACCTGGTGACTGTGAGGATGAGTATATAGAGTGGTATATCTCTATACGCGACTGCTTTTGACTTTGTGGTTAGTCATTGAGTTGTTTTTATTTATTAATTTAAACTTCGTAAATTAACAACTTACTTTGTTAATTATCTTGGTAGATTGCAAAATATCTCTTTACACTGTCCTGATACTAAAACTCGAGACGATATTTGTGATTGTGTTCCTCATATGGAGGAATTCAATACCGTGTTTAGCTTGGAGCGTCAAGATCCTCACTTTATACGAGTTCTTCGTCCACATGCACACCCTGCTCATGAGGAGGCAGTTCTCGAGGAGGTGAATATTGAGGAGATGGTCATGCTGAGTTAGAGACCACACATTACTATCCTAGTAACCCATCATCCCCCATTTTGTCATGGTACCGACCCCGAGATCGCAGGAAATATTTTCACAGGTCGTCATTCCTGAACCTGATAGTGATATTGATGTACTATGAGGTCCAAGACCAGTACGTGTTTGAGGTTGAGGACGAGGACGAGGGAGACGTCATACTGATGGTGTTGATGGTGCCGGTCCTTCACATGTTATGGATGATACAAGACCATCTTATGTTATCGATGGTACGGGCCCTTCCCATATTACAGATGATTCATATAGAACCCCGACAGGACGCGTTCACTCTTGTCGTAGTAAGAGACCACTTCTGTGTGGGACAAGAGGGCATCGATGATGTATTTGTTTACTTTATATATTTTTATTTGTTCAAAACTTTGTTTTAGACTAGAATTGCAATTTATTATTTCAAATGTTATCATATATTTAATATTTGAATTTGGGGTGGGTTAAAAATGGAACTATTGAAACAAATTTCACATTTGAATTGAGGTGATATTCTTAAAATTGTTCTTGTTTAAAATCACATACACAGCATTCCAATTTTGTAAAGAAACCACATACTTAATGGGTATGCGATTTCAACAATCGCATAAACAGTATGCGATTTACAATAAAATTAAGAATACTTTTAATTCTATAATATTTTTGAGAATATTTATTATTTCTACCACATTTACGCAAATAACCCTTTTTTTCCCAACTTTTTCAATATAAACTCCCCTTCTCTTCTCACCTCTTGTCAGATCATAGCCGACACTTTTCCTACCCATTCATCCTCTCCGTACTCTCTCTCTTTCTCATTTTTTTTAACTTTTTTTATTTTATTTTTTTGGTTTACCAAACCGAACACTCACTTTCACCACTATCTCCTTCGCGCTGTTTCCAACTGTGGTTGTTCGCGTGCCTCTCTCTCTCTCTCTCTCTTAAGAGTTTCTTTATTTTGTGTCGGCAGGATCATAACCATTCTTCCATTTTCCTTCTATACCTTCTCTTTAACTCCTAATTTTTACTTCCCATGGATTCTTCTTCTTCTTCAATTCATTCTCTTTGAGACCAAACCCAAAGACCTTGTTTCTTCACTTTCTAAGGTCAAAGCTTTCAACCTCCTCTTCCCTTCCCATGCAATTTATTTTTAATTTTCCAAATCATGTTTTAAGTACCTTGTTTATTGTTTTTTTTTTCCCTTAAATGGACTAATTCTTCTTCTGCATTTCCACCAACATTACTCTTTTTAAGGTATATCTTTTCCTTCTTTTCCCCTCTTTGTTCCGCATTCGACTCGAGTATAACTCAACTGGTTAGACATTACTCGTCTCTAATTTAACTTGATGTAGTATCTTAAAAAATATTGTTTTAGGTGAAAAATAGAACGAAAAGAAAAGGTGAAGGAATCTGAACTATTCCAGGTTTCAACTCACCTGTTAGTGAGAAAATCGTTGACTTATTTGACTAATCACTGCTCTCTGCGTTTGTACATGAGGCTCTTCTACAAAAAAAACTTATTTCTTTTTCAGAATGAAAAAAAGAAAAAAAGCAAATGATTTTACATGTTTTGTACATTGTAACATTGGGATTTAAAAGCTAATTTCTTGTTGTTGTTGTTAATTTAATCATCATTTCATTGCAGATAATCTGTTTTTTCGTAAGTGATGGACCAGAAATCGTGGCTTTGGAGGAAGAAATCGTCGGAAAAGATAACGGTTTCAAGTGATAAAATTAATCTCTCTTTGAATAAGAATGAAGAAGAGGTACTAATTTTGCTATCTTCTTGAATATTTAAGCTGAGTTTAATAAGAGAATTTTGGGAATTTTATTTCCAATGATTGTGGTGTTTTTTTAGATGTTTACTATAGAATGTGAAAGACTTTTTCCTGTTACCTTAGCTAATTTGTTTTTTTTACCTGATTTTGCTCATACTTTGTCGGCTTAATAAAAGTTTTCGTGTTCTATAAAAAAAAAATTTGTGGTGTTGAATTATTTCTGCTCAATATGTTTCTGGAATTCCACATTATGACGTCTAAATTTGAAATCAATTTGAGTAACTTTTTGTTGTCTTATTTCATGTGTTTTTGTAGACACTTCTAATAGACAAAGCACGATTGGAGAGAGATCTTGAAATTGTAAATGATAAACTTTCTCTAGCGCTCTCCGAGTGTAAGACAAAAGATGAACTCATCAAGAAACTCACAAATATGGAACAAGAATCCATGGCAGGTAGTATTTTGTTCCTTCCTTTTCTGCCCCAAGCTGGTTTTATTTTGCATTGTGTAGCATACATTTATAATACTGGAAATTATGCTTCACTTTCATGAATGTTTTCTCATAGGATGGGAAAAGGCAAAATCCGAATCAGCATCCATGAAGCTAGAACTAAATGATGCTGTACATAAGAGAATTGCTGGTGAAGAGAGAGTGGTTCATCTGGATGCGGCTCTAAAGGAATGCATGCAGCAACTACGTTTTGTTCGAGAAGAGCAGGAGCAAAGGATTCATGATGCAGTGTCAAAGACGACAAAGGAATTTGAAAAATCCCAAATGATTTTGGAGGAGAAGTTAGCAGATGCTGGTAACAGACTTTCTAAACTGGGTGTTGAGAGTACTCAACTTAGCAAGGCTTTATTGGTGAAGGAAAAGATAATTGAAGATCTAAATACACAGTTGGCCGGTATGGAAGCAGATCTTACTACATTAATATCTAAATTTGAATCCACAGAGAAAGATAAAGCTTCCCTAAAATATGAAGTTCGGGTGCTTGAGAAGGAGGTTGAAATTCGGAATGAGGAGAGAGAATTTAATCGACGAACTGCTGATGCGTCACATAAGCAACACTTGGAGAGTGTGAAAAAAATTGCAAAACTAGAATCAGAGTGTCAAAGGTTGCGTCTCCTTGTCCGGAAGAGGTTGCCAGGTCCTGCAGCCTTGGTGAAGATGAAAAATGAAGTCGAAATGCTAGGAAGGGATTCATTCGAAATGAGAAGGAGACAGTTGAATTCAGTCGGTTCTTTGATTGACTCTTCACGAGAGAATTCTCCAGAGACTCCAAACAAACGAATTAGTATTCTAACAAGCCGCTTGTCAGTTTTGGAAGAAGAAAACAATGCCCTCAAGGAAGCCCTCAATAAAAAAAATGATGAACAGCAATTTTCAAAAACCATGCATGCTCATGCATCCCCCAAACTGTTGCAAGTTGAGCCGCCCCACAAATTATCAAATGGTCATAAAGCCAGGGAGTCAGCAAAGAGTAATCTAACATTACCTGAGCTCCCTCAGGCTTCAATGTCTGACACCGGGAGTGATGATAAGGTTAGCTGTGCTGAATCATGGGCTTCTACAATGATTTCAGAATTGGAGCACTTCAAAAATGATAAGCAGAAAGGTTCATCACCCTGCAAAATAGTTGGACCTTCAGATTTGGATCTGATGGATGACTTTGTTGAAATGGAAAAATTGGCCATTGTCTCTGTTGAGAAACCGGCTGGAAACTCTCTCATATTTTCGAATGAAAGTAATGGAAAACGTAGGTCCTTTGAAACCGAGCCAAATGGATGTTTCCTTGAAGCAATATCTAGGGAATCAATCCCAAGGCCTGACAATAACCCAGGCTCCTGCGAAACATGCTCAGATGCCACGTCTAGAGACATATCAATGGGTAAATCTCCTATTTGGTTTCAAAATATCTTGAAGATGGTCCTTGACCAAAGTAGTTTCTCAAAAAGAGACCCTGAACAAATACTCGAGGATATTCGAGCAGTGGTGAAAAACCAAAATCCTGAAAAATTCATTAATATGAAGGAGAATGCAAATCATTTTGATGAATCTAATCTCCATTGTAATAGAGGCTCGAGTGAACCTTCAATGACTGATTCAGCATGTGAAATAAATGGCATTGACACCACTTCAACAAAGAAGTGTAGTCAGCATCAGGTAGATCTACATAGTTCTATATCTAAATTGATTGAGCTTGTTGAAGGGATGAGTTTGCCGTCTTCTGATGATGATAACTCTACCTCCAGAAAGGATGTTAATTTGTATTCTGACGCACCTTCTGGCTATATGGTTCGGGTGTTCCAATGGAAGACTTCTGAATTAAGTACTATTTCGAAGCAGTTTATACATAAATGTTATGATCTGTTGAATGGAAAGGCTGATATCGGCAACTTTTTGCCAGAACTCAATTCTACCTTGGATTGGATTATGAACCACTGTTTTTCACTCCAAGATGTTTCAAGTATGAAAGATTCAATAAAGAAGCGTCTTGATTGGGATGAATCACGAAGTGACTGTGAACGGGAAATTGGAATGGTGGTTCATTCTCCAGATGTTGATAAGTCACGTGCTTTTAGAGAGCAGTTTTCATGGTTGAGAAAGGAAGCCCCTTCAAATAATTATATTGCCCCAACTGAAAACCTGCAATCTAACTTGACAGATGCAAATAGAAAACTGAAAGAAGAGTTGACCGGTATAGAATCTGTAAAGAAAGACCCTGAAGGGAAGTTTCAGTCTGCTTCTGATAAAAGTGAAACACTGACAAATCAACTTCAGGTATCAGAAAAGAAGATTGTCAACTTGCAGAGGGAAATAGAAATCCTTAAAGATTTGAAGGGAAAAATTGAAAGTCAAATGGTCAACCAGCAATTGGTGAATCAAGATCTAGATGCACAGCTTACAGAAGCTAGAATTGAGCTAAATGAGACTTGCCGGAAGTTTTCAGCTCTAGAAGTGGAATTAGACAATAAAAACAACTGCTTTGAAGAATTGGAGGCCACATGCCGTGAACTGCAGCTCCAACTCGAAAGGTTTTGAATTCCCTATATTTTACTTTACTAAACATTAGTTACAGAAAATTTTGATGATCAGACACTGCCACTTATTCATTCATGGCTCACAATTTTATATTATTATTCACTGATAATTAGTTCAATTCAATTGGGAGATAGTGCTGCATAACTGGAGTAGAATGATTTCTACTTATCTAGCATTTAAACCTTGAATGTTATCTACGAATTGGGAGAAAATTTGTTTATCATAGGTATTAATGGATGAAAATGGCCTTTCATGAAAGAAATTGACGTGGCTGATATTTTAATCTTTTGCCGTCTTGGTTAGAAAATTTATCTTTTCATTTCAAACAGTTAGGAACAATCACTACCTGAGAGTTTAATAAGCATATCTTCTGATATCATCAGGGATCTAAATTATTTTTATTTATTTTGTATTCAGTACAAGAAGGAAACAAAACCCAAGCACCGATCTAGCTCAGGAAGAAAAGCAACTGCGAACAGTAAGTTCATTTGATGTTACTATGTCCTTTTGGTTACTCAAAACTAAATTCTGAATTTGGGTGCCTGCTGTTAGTTATCTGTAATTGCTTCAGGTCTTCTTGCCCACATTTTCAAGAGAAATTAAATCTTTGCTTTTAACTAATTTTTTCCGGGGGATTTTCAAAAATTGCATTTTATGGATTGATATTTTCAAAAATAGAATAAGTTTTGAAAATTTTCAAGAATAACATTTTTTCCTCCTTAGCTCAAAGAAAACATTGAGCACTAAAAAATTTCAAAACGTTTGCTATTTTCGAAAATATCTATTCAAAAAGTGCCATATAGTGAAATTTCTCTTTGATTTTTTCTTATTTATACCAATCACTTGAGCAATGTATTTTTTATAATGCTTCTCATCTTTTGCATGTTGTTATATCTTTTCTGTTTCAGAAACATAGATACTTCTGGTTTGTGCTCTCTACTTTCTCTACTCAGATTGTTGAAGAGAAATATAAAAAAAACTCTATCTACTTAAAACCCGTGTTATTCCAGCTCATAAATTAAAGTATTTCATTTTATTTAATAACAGAGTAATTTATTCAACAATTTCGCAGGAGTGGGAAATAACAACAGCTTCAGAAAAATTAGCAGAATGCCAAGAGACTATTCTTAATCTTGGGAAGCAGTTGAAGGCTCTGGCTACACCTAAGGAAGCTGCACTTTTAGACAAGGTCATTACTACAAACGAAGAAGCACATGCTATTAGCATCTCCACCCCGACAACAGAGACAGCCCCAACCACAACTGCACCCACGGTCAAAATGACAAACAACCGGTTCTCGCTCCTGGACCAAATGCTAGCAGAGGATGATACCATCACAAGAGATCATAAATTTTCCAAGGATATCGAAGTTGATGGCAATCAGACTTCTGTGTCAGGTCCCGATAAGCCAATCGATCCACACAAAGCAATCCTCATATGGAATGGACGTAAAAATCCAGGTGATAAAGATACAGTTGGTACTTTGGCTATTGTGCCAAGCAAAAAGCAGGGGGAGAGTGGTTTGTGGAGAAAACTGTTAAGGAGAAAGAAGAAGGTCAAGAGCCAGAAAAAACCATTCCATTTGCCACATAACTGACCAAAATGATTACTTTCTTTGGCTTCTGTCTTTTTCTTTTGTTTTCTTCTCACGGGTGATTGTTGTTTGGTTTGTTGCTAATTTTTCGGAGGTTTTGTGATGATTGTATGAATTGCTTTTGTACATATATGTACTATTGCCTAAACAATGGAGCACTTTTTGTATCCATTTGATGAACATTTTAACTTTACCAATAAATATGTGAAGTCGAGTTGCCCGACATTCTATAACTCAATCCTTTGTGCGACATTTCAAACGGTGTCTTGATGTTCATTATGATATGTTACAATGAAGTTGACGTAAACTATATTAAAGAAAAAAGATCATGGCAGTCAATGATAAAGAGAATTCTTCAACCTCAGAGGAAGAAGGAGAGTCCTCCAAGGCATAGAGCAAATAATACATCCTTAAAATAAACGGTGTCTTGATGTTCATTTTAATTTGTTATATTATCACATTAAATCGTATAATTAGACCCTTAAAAATCACCATAGAGACGAGTAATATATCTTTAAAATAAACGGGATAGGGAGGGATGAAATCGATGAAAAAATTATCATCTAGGCCATCACGTACATTACGGGATCGGGGTCAGAGTGTGAGATAGGGGCCCTCAGAGATTCACTCCCATAGAGATTTCATAAAAATAATTAGTAAATTAATCATTTAAAGGGAGTAATTTGATTGATTAAACTTTTCTGGGTCAAATTTCAACATGTTATAAAGTTTAGGGGATCAATTGATCAAATTAAAATTATATATTATACATTTTAATTTTTTTTGGATATTAATTTGGGAAATTTCACTGGTAGATTTTGATTCAATATTTGTAAATATATCATTATTTAAAATTATTTATAAATATAGTAATTTTTACTACGTTTATCAATGATTAATATTGATTAATGTATGAATCAATGATTAAATGGTAAAATGTAAAAATTATCCCTGCAGTTTCACCTAAATTCAATACACCGTTACACTTATTTTAATAAAAAACACCCCTGCACTTTCCACAAGCAAACTTGTGTCAAAAAACCATCCAAACTAAGAGTTGTGAATATTTAATTTTAGCATATAGTACTAATATTTATTTAACCATCCAAGAAATAACTGAAATGCCCGTTCGTCTTTTCCATTATTCCATCGTGGCCATCCTTTCCATTGATCTCAGGTCTGGTCTTGAAAACCGACGACCTGCATTTCGGCAATATAAACCATTTTGATCGACTAATGGGATCTTTAGGAATGCCCTCCACAACCATGAAAATGTTAATAAAAATCAAAATAGTCAGTCTAGACATGGAGTTTTTCACCATTATTAAGCCTGAAACTGTTGAAAGAATCATTAATCTCATTTTTCGTTTGACTATAACCCCGATGACATGAGAATTCAAGTTGATTCCGACAAGATTATCATTGGGTCATTTAATTTTTTTTAAGAAAGACATTGAATTCAATTGATTCCAAATACATGATGATCGGGATTTCTATTTAGAGAGAATTTCAATAAACCCAGATGTTGAGCTGAGCTAGTTCCATTGATTCCAGTAATAAAGGGAACAAAGCAAATCCATGCTCAATGAAGGGTCTTTTTGTAAGGAGCCATAGAAGATGAAAGGAGTATAAAAGGGAAAAACTTGAGAAGAATGGATTCTGTTGTGAGGATTTTACCGGCAAAGTCATGGTGGTCGAAGAAAATGTAGATTTTTGTTTTCCTATTTTCTCAAGCATCATTAATGATGAGGATCTCATTTTTCTTTGTTTCGTAGTGATTAAGAATTCAAGAAATTAAATATTTCAGATCTTTGTCTTTGGATTCGTGGGAGTTTTGTGAAACGGTGAGGAGTTCTTCGAGGCAGTATCTGATTAACCACACCAGAGATCCATGGAAGCTATGAATGATGGAAAAAAAATGAAGAAATATTAAAAAGAAAGGGCATTTCAGTCCATTTTTTGATGATTAAATAATGAAAGCAGTTGCCTGGCAACTGCTTGATTCAGTTATTGGAACTGGAAAGATTTCCCTTTGTGGAAAAACAACAGAGAAAAGAAAAGACAGAGAGAATAAGAGAACAAAATTTTCTCTAAAAAGAAAACTCTCAGTATCACTCTCAATTCTCAATTCATCATACAATCTAAGAGGAAAGGATCTAGGTTCTGAACAGTAAAGCGAGTCCGTTCGGTGATTGGCTTTCGACGATCGATACTTCGCATTTCGGGTTTCTCGTGATTTCCGCTGCGTGTCTACAAGAGGTAAGTCCGCTTTTACGAAACCTAACAATGGTATAGGTCTCTAATGGCAACTTTGTGTATAGTTGTTCATTGCTTATAATTTTTTGCAAATATGTTATACAATTTGATAAAAGTGAAACTGCCTGCAGCCCAAATCGAACACAGAACCTACAATTTGATTATTAAGGATCACGCCCAACAGGCCATTAACCTAATTTGAACTATATTTAGTTTATTTTATATTTGTATATAAAATAAAATCGAGTGGATTTGAATATGGTTTTATATTTTTTTTAGATTAACAAACCACCAAACTTAATAAATGGTTGAATTTTATAAATTCAATTTAAGTTCCTGATTAACTCTTAATATAAACATAAATATGATTAAATTTGTTTTAATCATATATGTTACGAAATGTCATAACCCTTTGTTGATTATTATTTTTTTTTCTTCTGTATATGTTACAGATAAAAAAAAATTAAAAGGGAATTTGTCAAGAATGTTAAGAGTACCGATGGTTCCTAAGACAAAAGCACAAAGAACAAGGCTTGAGAAAATGATAGAAGATTTATTAGAGATAAAAATCGAAGATGGTTTTCAATGTAGCTTAGTTCACATGACAAAGTTTATCATAAAGTTGAACAAGCACTTCCAAAACATAATATGGAAGGGAGGTTTACGTGAAGAAACACAACGAATTGAAAAACTGAAGTCCTTACTACCTTTTCAAGGATACAAGGACTTACTTGATCACATTTTGAACACAACTAATGGAGTTATAAAATACCGCAACATCACGATAGAATTCCTTAAACAACTTGAGATTCGTGGTGTGAAAAGGGAAATTTTTAGGATATATGGACCTAAATATCGTCCTGTGAAAAACAACGAACCAAAGATCCTTGTTACTGACATTGAAATTCCTTATAAGCTTGTAAAAGATTTACATATTTCATTCCCTGTTACTAGGAAATTGTTGTAAATAGGAATTTGTTTGTCTCTCTCTTAAAATTTCTCATGTAAATATGTTTTATAATTGTATTGGAATTTTTTTTTATTCCATTTTGTGTAAATTTTTGTTTATGAATATGTTTCATAATTTACGTTTACAATAATGAATAAGTTTCATTATAATTTAATTACTTAATAATGATTGATGTATCATTATTTATTTTACAAGGTGATAATTTTTCGATAAAGTTATTTAAAGATCACTGACGATGATTTTGAAACTAAGTGATATTTCGACTCAATATTCTTTCAAATAACTGTAATCGAAATTATCTAGTTCATGTAAAATATAAGATGTATGATAAACTATAAAGTGAATCATCTATGTATGTTTTGTAGAATTTGGTAAGATGGCTTCTATTTCTAAGAATATAATAGCTGAATTGAACAAAGGGGAAAAGCTTAATGGGGATAACTATGAAATTTGGGCAATGAAAATTCAGTATGTCCTGGAAGAGCAAGAGGCTCTTGAATTACTGAATCATGTTTTGACTGAGCCTGAGGAAGGCAATACTGCTCAACACAAAAGGGACCGTGAAGCTTATGAAGTTTGGAAAAAGAAAAACTCACTGACTCGCATTACTTTGCTGAGTAGCATGGAGAATGACATCATGCGTGAGTTTCGAAGCTATGACCTTGTAATGGACATGTGGGCTGCTTTGAAGTTGAAGTTTGGTGGAACTTCTGTCACCAAACTAAGGCAACTGACAATTAAGTTTGACACTTATAAGAAGCGTCCTAATCATAACATGCGACAACACATGAGGGAAATGTCCAATATGATTAGTGAACTTAAGGAAGCTGGCCACGTCCTAACTGATGAACAACAAGTTCAAGCTGCCATCCGATCACTTCCCCATAGCTGGGAGCACATGAAGGTGCACCTATCTCATAATGAGGGTATTAAAGCCCTTGTTGATGTTACACGTCACTTGGAACTTGAGGAAGATCGCATTGAGGCAACAAGGCCTGAAAATGTTGACGTGTATATGGCTGGCCCAAGCTCTCATGAGGGTAAAGGGTACAATCGTAAGCATCAATGGGGAAATAAGGGTAAGGGTGGAAATAAGAAGAAGAAATATAATCAAGGTCCAAATAACAAAGGAAAAGGTCCCATGGTTCACCCAAAGAAGAACAAGGCTAAGATCAAGTGCTATAACTGTCAGAAAAAGGTCATTATGCTCGCGAGTGTACTGAACCCAAAAAGGTATCAACTTTCAATTCATTTAAGATTCGTTCTTTTTATGAAAGTAGATCATATGTTTCCAGCTCTATTTTTTTTACTGATTCTCATCCTTCATGGACTGTAGACTCAGGAGCCACGGACCACGTAGCCAAAGAGCGTGGGCTCTACGTGGAATTTCGTCGGATTCCACAAGGTGCAAAATGGTTATATGTTGGAAACAATGCAAGGGTACCTGTGAAAAGGATTGGTTCCTGCAAATTGAATATGCGGAATGGACGTACACTGTTTCTACATGACGTTTTATATGCACCTGACATACGACGGAATTTAGTTTATGTATCTGTTCTCCTAAGACTTGGTTTTACTTTCGTTATGTTTGGTACTAAACTACTTTTAAGTTTGAACAACGTACACTATGGTTGTGGCTATTTAATGAATGGTTTTATTATGTTAGATGTTGTTGATATGATATCTGATAATTTATCTAGTTTTTCCCTTATTACATCATCTGTTGATGCGAATGTTGACATTATTATGTGGCATGTTAGATTAGGTCATATAGGTCAACATAGGATAGCTAGACTAACTAAAGAGGGTATGTTAGGCCAAATTGATAGGGTCGAACTACCAACATGTGAGAGTTGTCTAGCAGGAAAAATGACAAGAAAACTATTTGGTAAAGGAACTAGAGCTGAAATTCCATTACAATTAATTCATTCTGATATTTGTGGGCCTATGAATGTGAAGGCACGACATGAGGGTGAATATTTTATCACTTTTATAGATGATTTCACACGTTTTGGTCACGTCTATTTGATTTCCCACAAATCTGAAGCATTAGAGTGTTTTAGAAAATTTGTTACATCAGTGAAAAATCAATTGGATCTAAAGGTTAAGTCTTGAAAGACAGACTGTGGACGTGAATATTTGTCTAATGAGTTTAAACAAATGTGTGAAGAAAAAGGAATACATAGGCAACTAACCATTCCCCGAACCCCACAACAGAATGGGGTTGCTGAAAGGAGAAACAGAACTCTTTTAGAAATGGTTAGGTTAATGATGGCGCAAGCAAAATTGCCAATCACTTTTTGGGGTGATGCCTTATTGACTGCTACTTATATTCTTAATCGTGTACCTTCAAAATCTGTTGCTTCTACACCCTATGAGTTATGGACTGGCAGAAAACCAAACCTTAGTGGTTTGAGACCATATGGATGTGCAGCTTACGTTCATGAGCAGTCACATCAACATGGAAAACTAGGTCCAAGGGGTAAAAAGAGTATTTTCATACGATACTCTAAAACCTCAAAAGGGTACGTTTTCATCGGAGAACAAGCAAGTGAGAGTGTAACAGAATTCGAATCACGTAATGCTACATTCTTGGAAAATAATTTTCCATCAAGAGGTGAGATTAATCAGGAGACGTCTCTTTATGAATTAAATATTCTAAATAATTTGATTCCATCAAACGAATTGAGCGATACTCCTAATCAGTAATCAACAGTATCTCATCCAAGTGGGAGAAATTTGAACACTCTGTGTGATTCAAAAGAACCACAAATAACCCGTGATTCAGAACCACAAATAAGGCGTAGTAATCGTGGTAGAATTCCAAAACGTCATTATGATGATGAAATTTTCATGATTACGCCTCAAGACGATGAAGAGCCGAATAATGTTCAAGAAGCTCTTCAAAGTTCTAATAAGGATAAACGGATAAATGCAATGGAAGAATAAATGGAGTCAATGAAGTCAAATAGTGTTTGGGAACTAGTTGATCTTCCTAAAGGACGCAAAGCAATTGGTAACAAGTGGATTCTTAAAATCGAACGTAAAGCTGATGGCTCTATCGAAAGATATAAGGCTAGACTTGTAGCCAAACGTTACACACAACAAGAAGGAATAGATTATGAAGAAACATTCTCTCCTGTTGTGAGGTTTACCTCTATTCGTCTCATCCTAGTAATAGTTGCAAGTTTAGATTTGGGATTACATCAAATGGATGTTAAAATAGCATTTCTAAACGGTGAATTGGAAGAAGAAATATACATGTAACAACCCATTGGTTTTGTTACCAAAGGGCAAGAACAAAAGGTATGTAAATTAATGAGGTCAATTTATGGCCTGGAACAATCTTCCAGACAGTGGTACATCAGATTTCATCAAGTTATCACCTCATATGATTTTCATATGATTGATGAGGACCACTGTGTGTATGTCAAAACTCATAAAGATAAGTTTGTGATTCTTTCATTATATGTGGATGACATACTGTTGGCTGGGAAAGACAACGAGTATGTATTAGCCATTAAAGAATGGCTATCATCAAACTTTCAAATGAAAGATATGGGTGAAGCAGCTTATATACTTGGAGTCAAGATTGAAAGAGATCGATCCAAAAGGATGTTAGCCTTGCCACAAGGTCAATACATCAAGAAAATCCTTAAGAGATTTAAAATGCAAGACTACAAACCTATTGATACTCCCATCGCAAAAGGCGAAAGCTTAAGTCAAAGATTGTGTCCAAAGACTCCGGAGGAAATAGAGCAAATGCGAAAAGTTCCTTATTCAAGTGCTATTGGAAGCCTAATGTATGCCATGATGTGTACGAGACCAGATATATGCTTTGTCGTGGGTATGGTAAGTAGATACCAGTCAAACCCAGGACAAACCCATTGGAAAGCTGTAAAAAGAATTCTTCGGTACCTTAAGGGCACCATGGATTATTCACTATGTTATCAAGGAAACTATCCAAAGTTAGAAGGCTACACAGATGCTGATTGGGGAGGAGACCTCGACGAACGTAAATCCACTTCTGGATATGTGTTCTTACTAAATAGTGGAGCAATATCGTAGAGTAGTAAAAAGCAGACCTGTATAGCCTTATCCACAATAGAAGCTGAATTTGTGGCCCTATCATCAGCAGTACAAGAAGCAGTATGGCTTAAGAGATTCTTAAGTCACTTGGGTTTCATTGAAATTACGACTAACTCAGTGTTAGTGAATTGCGATATTCAAGATGCTATAACATTCACAAAGGATCCCAAGTATCATTCTAAGATAAAACACATCGATACAAAATACAATTTTGTGAGAGATAAAGTTTCACAGAAAGAAGTGAATGTGCAATATATATCTACGCGTGATATGGTTGCAGATCCTTTTACAAAGCCCATACCTAGAGACGTTTTTTATGGCCATGTTAAATCTCTAGGCTGGCGTAGAATTTAATTTCACATGACATGAAAATTGTATTACTGATTTACTTTGGTTATGAAATAAAATTTAGTATTTTTTTTCAAATTTTTCATACATAGAATGTTTAGTACATTAAACAAAAAGTATGTCAGACAATAGATTGGCCTTCTCACATAGGTAATCACTTCTATGACTTAGTGTCGAATAGAAATGAGATATTTTAAGCAATATTGTTGTTAATTGATAACAACATTAAGAGAGCATATGCTTAATCAAAATATTGCCTTGATAAAGAATCAAGATGAGGTTATATTTATAATCGAAAGTGAATAGATCCCACTATTCGCTTGACTGTCTATGAGCCAGATGGAAGTCCTGCAGTCATAATTTGATAAAGTAAAGTTGTGGACTCAAGTTAGATATTAAGTGTATCTGAACTATCATCTGTACAGTATAAATTGAGACATACACTCCAATGAATATAGAGAATAATACTGTAACATGTGTTTCATACCACATGTGCTGAAATTGACCTAAATGGGTAACAGAAGTTAGATCTCTACTTCTTAATAATGTGAGACCCATGAGACTAAGAAGTCTTCAAGTACCCTTAAGATCTTTGACTAAAATCTTGAAGTTTCACTGCGATTTTGCTATCTTGGAAAGTTACCAATGGTCATGATAGATTCGATCTAATGGGACTTATCTAGAGAGTAATCGTTTTGGGATGGAAATTTTTGAGGAAAATAGAAGATTATTTTAAGTGTCACATCACATTGTATTCACTGGTCGACCAATTATATTTTTGTAATATAATTGTGAATACAAAGGTAATATTTTAAAAGAGATTTGGAATTACAAATGTGACTAAATGATCTAAGGAACTACATCATACACTCTACATAATCACACAATCGAGTTACCTTACATACTTAACCGTTGTAAAGTAACAAGCTCTCGAATAAGTATAATGGTCGCACAACCTATTTTCTTGTATGAATTAGATGCAGATGAAAGAGAATGTGTTTCTCATTGATTAAGAAGTGAGAGAATTTCACGTTCAAAAAGGGATTAATGTAAAAGGTACGCCCATGATGGGTAACCCATTATGTGCGAGTGGGAGATGAAAGCAGTTGCCTTTGGCAACTGCTTGATTCAGTTATTGGAACTGTCATGGCAGTTCCATCCTATATCTAGGAAGATTTCCCTTTGTGGAAAAACAACAGAGAAAAGAATGTAAGAGAAAAGACAGAGAACAAAATTTTCTCTAAAAAGAAAACTCTCAATATCACTCTCAATTCTCAATTCATCATACAATCTAAGAGGAAAGGATCTAGATTGTGAACAGTAAAGCGAGTCCGTTCGGTGATTGGCTTTCGACGATCGATACTTCGCATTTCGGGTTTCTCGTGATTTCCGCTGCGTGTCTACAAGAGGTAAGTCCGCTTTTACGAAACCCAACAAATAAATATTGATATTATATTTAAAACCTAAAAGAAAAAAGAATAAAATATTCAATAACTCTTAGTTTGGATGGCTTTTTTTTAACAGAAATTGGCTGAAAGAGTAAGGGTATTTTTTGTTAAATTAAATGTGCAAGGGTGTTTGTAACGACCCGCTTTCAGTTAAATTCTTTAAATTCAAATGCACAGCGGAAGACTCAATTTTTAAAGAAAAACGGCATAGGTTCGTTTAAAAATCGAATAACCAAAACCTGTTTACAACCCAAATTTCCAGAGAAAGCTATAAATCGGGAATGCGCATTCCAAAAGATATTTAAATCATAAAACATAGACATATTTAACACAAATACCCTTTCGGGCTCAAAAAGACATAAATATGTAAAGATGGAATAATTTACAAGCATTTCAATGAATGCTAAACCAAAATGAGTTCTTAATATTGTCCATACACTATCTCGACTAGTCACGCGGCTCCACCTCCTCTACCACGCTTCTTAGCTCGAGGTTTACCTGAAAATTTGTGAGTGTAGCACCATTAGCATAACATGCTAGTGAGAGTAAAACGAAAGCAAGTAATCCTATGAACAAAATCTCATAACCGAAATCGTGTCCAAAGGCCTGTAATGCTCAATACTACCCACATCCACACTTCCAATTTCCATATAATCATTCGATAGTCAAATATTACCCGTAATCATCATTCAAAAAAATGAGATAGATATAAAGACTTAAAGTAAAATTAACATTCACAACTAAGTCTTACTACACAATTCTAAGGAATAGGTAAAAGTAACATTAACTATCTTTATTACCAAACAAGTTTCATCGTATCGTGCTATTGTATGGATCGAAATCAACATACCACGTACGGTCGTACCATATCTCAAATTATCGGATATCAGGACTTTCACCATATCGGATATCAGGACTTTCACCATATCGGATATCAGGATTTTCACCATATAACAAATCATCGCACCATGATACGTATGGATCAAAATCAACATACTACCATGTGCCGTATCACAAATCATAGTACCATGGTTACATATGGATCAAAATCACATACTACCATGTACTATTTCACAAACCCTCGCACCATGATTACATATGGATCAAAATCAACATACTATCATGTGCCGTAGTGCCATCATCGTAACGTGCTCGTATGGATCCGAATCAACATACCACGTACGGTCGTACCATATTACCATCATCGCACCATGATTACATATGGATCAAAATCACATACTATCATGTGCTAGTTACAAACCATAGTACCAACATCACACCATGATTACATATGGATCAAAATCACATACTATCATGTGCTAGTTACAAACCATAGTACCATGGTTACATATGGATCAAAATCACATACTACCATGTACTATCCCACTAATCATCTCACCATGATTACATATGGATCAAAATCACATACTATCACGTGCAGAATCAAAGTGCTCAAGGTACCAACAAATCATCACACCATGATACGTATGGACCAAATCAACATACTATCATGTGTGAATCAATGTGCCTAAGGTCACCACAAATCATCTCACCATGATTAAATATGGATCAAAATCACATACTATCACGTGCAGAATCAATGTGCTGTAGGTCCCCAAAAGTTAGCTAAACTCCAAAGAATTCTACTAAGTTAATTAGAAACTTAACCAACTAGATTACACGAGTTACTACTCAAGTGCATCTTCTAATTACTTTAACTTCCAAATCCATCAAAGTAACTTCCATTCTCACTTTCATCTAACATCTCCAAATCTTATTACCATACTTCCAAACCACTCCGATGTTTCCTATTCATCGAACTATCCATAAATCCAAACTTTCTCCACACACACTTCCAAATTAAAGTCTCCAACCAAAACTTAATCCTAAGAAGTTATCACCCTCTTTACATCGATAAACAATTACATAACGAAACTAAATTCATAAAACCACTAACTTTCACATTAAACTCACCTTAGCTTGAAGACAAGCTCCGAATAATTCGAGGTTGTAAATTCACGATCAATTCACAATCTTACAAACGAATTATTCCTAAATTACATTAATTAACCGAAAAGCAAACAAACAACATCTAAACACATAAAACCACGAAAATCCCGGATTCTACCCTTATGGTGCTTTCGGCCATACAAGGGAAAGTAGGGTTCGGGTTTGGTTTTCAGGCTTTTATGCACTTTAGAGGTGTTTCGGGTTGGTTTCGGATACTTTGGAGGTTTGCATAATCAATGGGTAACCGAAAATTAGGGTTTTGCATATTAATCAATTTTTGAAAAATTAACTAAAAAGCAAAAACACAAAGAACCTAACATCCTAAACATAGCCCAAAGAGGGAAAATCACAAGGGACGGGTTTCCGGCTCAAACTCAGTTTTAGGGTTTAGGGAAAATTTCTAAAATTGACCATAAAGACTTCCCCGAATGAAACCTTCAAGCTTCGGTGAACGAATTCGAAGGTTACAACTCAAAACCTCCATTAAAATACTATTCACATCAAATTTTAGAAACTTTGTCATACCTTAAGGCCTCGAGAAAATGAGCGAAAGCCTCGATTGTTAGGATGGGTAGAAAGTACGTCTCGAGAGCTTTCCAACGAGCTAAGGCACGATGAAAACGTCGAGAAACGAAGCCGGGGTGACAATTTCTTTCTCTCCTCTTTTTTTCTCTCTAAGCTACGGGTTTGGGATGAAAAAAATGAGAAGAAATGTGATATTTTGTCTAATTTTGGCTTAATAAAGGAGAAGGATGAATAGTGTTTAGATATTTAAGAAATCGGAAATGACGCCTACGTCCCTCTTTTGTTTTTACTTTAAAAACGAAACCCGAAGCTCTTTAATTAATCTAAAGGTGATTAATAATTATTAATTGGCCCATTAATAATTATTAATGTCATCGAAACGAATTTAAAGTATTAAAACGATTAAAAGGGCTTTCGGACGAAAATAGCTACTAAAATCGAAATCACTATTTTTAAACTAACCTTTAATACTTTAATTAAAATAAATAAATAAAATAAAAAAAAAATTTACCCCCAAAAGTAACGGGACGTTACATTGTTAATTGAATTTAGGTGAAAGTGCAGGGGTCATTTTTACATTTTACTCATGATTAAATTATTGTAGAAATATGTAATTTAATGTTGATCACTGATTAATCCGCTTAAATTTTGCTATATTAACAAATATTTTTAAGACTTGATATTTTTATAAATATTATCTAAATATTTGCTAGATTTGTAATCATCCCTGTTACTTTTCATCTCTTTTCTAGGATCCCAACGCTCTAAACGAATCAACATTCTAACTCCCAGGGTGTACGTTATGTCAGCATCTATTTTAGTTGCATTTTCATAAATATTCTAAAATCATATTTTAGCCACTAAAATTAAAATCAGGGTTTTTCAAAAATGACATTTTAAGAATTGATGTTTTAAAAAATAGTACAAGTTTTGAAAATTTTCAAAAATGATATTTCTCGACTCAAAACCCGCCTTGAGGAGGTGCCACATGGCACAGGCACAAAAATAAGAAATTAAAACGAAATTATCCAAATGATTGATGAAAGAATATTGGTAAGTAGACTAATTGGATTCATGAAGTTCTTGCCTGGTTCGATTCAATGTTGTAGACTTTTTTTCACAATTTAAATTTTTTTAATTATTTATCCTATATTATTAATAATAACTTAATGAATTTAAATTTTATATTTTGATTTCATCTGATTAACAAATAAATATTATTCATCAATAGTTAAAATAACTTTTTTTATTTATTATAAGGAAAACTTTAATTTATAATATACTAAAAATATAATTTATTTTGATATAAAAAAAATATAATTTATTTTTCACAAATTTCCTCCTATATTGATGATTTACATATCCCATGTTTATTTTTTTTATTAATAATAACTGAGATGTTTTGAATTTGGTTACTTTTATCTATTTTATAAATTTATTATTCTTATGTTTTTCTTAGTAAATGTTAAAAAAAAAATATCATTTCATATCATTATTAAAAAATCTGGTTTTTTTCTATGTATATATTTTTATAAATTTACTATTTTTAAATGTACTAGTCTTTTACCACGTGTGTCGCACGTGATATTCTTTTTAATATATAAATATTAAAAGGTTTAACATATTTCTTTTTGTTTGATTTTTCTATGCTTTATAAATCTTTTTGGAAATAATTTGTTTTTATTAATTTTTCAATTATTAAATGTATTATTATATTCTATTCTAATTCAATGGATTAGATGTAGTTGATTTTCTTTTTATTTAGGACAATTTTTTTTAACTTCTTTATTTCTAAAATCTACCAAATAAATAATAAACCCTTTGTTCTAAATATATATAGTTAATTTTTCATTTCTAGATTATTTATTTATAATTTTATTTAAAATTCAAGAAATTAAATTAGTTTTTTCTGATTGATTTTAAAATATTTTTTATTAAAAAAATTTAAAATTTATTTAAAAATTATAAAATACTATACCCTTACTAATTCAATAAATTTTATTTCGTTGTAGTTGTTTTTTTATCTTAACTATTTTTTAAAACAATTTAAGCTTCTTTTAGTTATTTTAAAATTAAATCACCATCACCTTTATTAAATCATTTAATATTTGAATACTTAAATATAATTTATTTCCTATAAATGAGTGATAAATCTAAACAATGAATAGTTATTCATTATAATATCACATTCATTTTCATATGTTGTACTTGATTTTTCAACTATTTTTGTAATTTGATGTCGTGATAGCAATAAAACCAAGGAACTTATTAATTATTTTTTTACCATTTCTTATTCATTGAAGAGAAACATTTTATTAAAAATATAAATAGTCATTTAATAGAAAGTGAAATAACAATGGTATGTTTAGTTAAGTTGAAGATTTTAAAAGGGTATATATAATGACATGTTAGTAATTTTAAGATTTTAAAAAGGTATAGTAGTCCGAAAATGTTTCTCAAACAACCCTCCTTTTATATATTGAGAATGTGTTATAGTTATAATTATATATGTATCCAGATCGTGTGTTCACCATTGTGCCCTTCGTGAACCTTAATACTAGATAGTCAGTGCCTATTAAACGAAATATTATTAAAAAAAATCCCTTTTTATTTATGTGGATGAGGAAAAATATATTTCTGAAATCCATTTTTTGTATTATTATAAAAGTTTATAATTTTTTGTGATTATATTTTGTGATTTTATGTATGTTAAATATTTTATGATAGATATCCCAAAACTATATTCTCGCACGAAACCTCTTTTTTCTTAGGACCGACCTTGCTTCGACTTAATGCTTTGTTTTGAGCAATGGTTTCTAGTGCTAGCTCATAATATTGTAGTTTAGTAGTGATTTATGTGAGTACCCAATACTGTCATTATAAATATTTGATGGTTATGTTGATGTAAAGGTTTCATGTACTTTATATTTGTTGAGCGAGTTAATGAATAATGTTGAGACTGCGTGTGCTAACATTAACGTCATTAATTGCGAATTAACTTGTTTGAATATGTTAAGATCGAGTGAGCTTAGCATTAATTATTAAAGATAAAGGAATGTTAACCTTATTTTATCTCCTACATTTCTATAGAGAAAAGAAATGAATTATGATGTATAGCCGAGTGCTATAGGAAAATGAATCATATTGAATTGTATAATGAGAGAATGCAAGGGTGTATTGAATCTTGTATAATTAGTATGATACATATATGAGAGAACTAGATTCTCGATTATTTGGAAGATCTTGAGGATGTAGATTATAATAATTGATGTAAACCTTGTCTATAGTATAAGGTATTAAAGAGAATGAAATAAGAATGATTTGTGTGTTATAAAACACATTTTTCTAATTATTTAGGAGATTTGGTAATTGAAAGTTGGATACTTGATGGGAAAACCATTTGAAGTGGTTGATTTGTAAAGAGTATGTAAGTTTTACTTGGACATAAATCCAGATACGGGTTTGGAGTCTAATGTTACTTTATTTTCCGTTTACTTTCACTAGGCTTGCTTTTAGCTCATGATATTACAAACATTTTCAGGTAATGCTCATGCTCGGGGTCGTGGGAGAGGAGCTGGTGCAGTCTGATTTAGTTGATGATGATAGAGAAATGGACTAGAGATACTTTTAAAGTTCATGGACTCATTTTATTTTATGTCTTGTCTTTTGAGATGTACATTTGTATATAAGCTCATAAGAGCTTTTCGTTGTAACTTTTATAACTATGAACTTCTTTAAACTTTACAACAAGAATTGCAATTCTTGTCTTTAAAATTCTCTGATGTGAAAATGTAAACAGGTTTTGGATAGTCCAAGTTTTAAACATATTCATGCCCTTTTTTTTTTTAAAATATTAAGACTTCCCTGTGTTTTGGTTTTAAAATGATTTTTAAAGGAGTCGGGTTGTCACAGTTGGTATCAGAGCCTAAGGGTTCTGTAGACTACATGCAACGCAGGTTTGTTTTCATGTTTTGTTTTAAGTCCATTCTCTAGTCATCATCTGAGATAAGTGGCACCAGGTATCCCTAGACCTTTATCTTTTAAACTCAGTTATTTATGGTAAAGGAGTAGTGAGTTCTCTTTTACTAGTAGCTTATCAATTTCTATTGGTTGTGATGCAGTATGCCTCCTAGAAGGGGTGCTAGGTGAGATAGAGCGGGGGCGGCTACTCCTGCGTGAGGTAGAGGCAGAGCTCGAAACCCTACTCCTCCACCATCACCACCACAACCTGAGATTCCTATTGTACCGCCACCGATTCAGGGGTGAAGAGTTTAGATTGCTGAGGAGGATTACTTTGATTTACTGTGGGATGCTAATAGGCCCGTTGAGCAGATTGCACCTCCGCCTAGGGCTGTAGGTTTGGTAGTCGATCAGGTTGGGGTTACTGATGTTGCGAGGACATTGAGAGAGTATAGACGATATGCACCTGTTGAGTTTGATGGGACATCTATGGATCTAGCTATTGCTGAGAGATGGGTTACGAGGGTTGAAAGGGCCTTCGAGTTTATTTAGTGTCCGGATCGGCTGAAGGTCCATTTTGGTACGTATTCCCTGGTTGATGATGCTCTTAATTGGTGGCAGAGCCTTTTCAGATCTCTTTCTTTTACCATGGAGATTACTTGGGAGGTATTTCGAGATAAGTTCTATGAAAAGTATTATCCAAAGGATTTGCGAGATCAGCTGGAGGTTGAGTTTTTTACACTAAAACAGGGTGATAAGTGTTAGGAATGGTGTCCTAGAACTTGTAATTATTTAATAAAGATAATTTATTTCGAATAAATTAAATAAATAAACATAAGTTCTTTATTATCTATATTTTGATTCAATTGAAGATATTAGGAATATATGGAAATATATAAATATCAAACATTCAAATAGTAAAACCCTAAGTCACTCTTATGAAATCATGACTTAGTATGTGAGTCATACGAGAGGATTAAAGTCAGGATGAGGAACTTAAAAGTGTCTACAGTAAATGGATAACGTTTGGGAACCTTATCCTGGTAACACTGTTGATAGCTTCACATTTTGTTTATAGATAAATAATCTAATCCTGATCATTCATGCGGGAGACATGAAATGGAAGCATCATATCATATGCAATGCTGATTGTATAAGAGAGGACCACGATGTTTGATGAAATTCTCATTAGTACAGTTTACGAGAAATGATCGAATATCAAACTAAGTTTATCAACCGTGATAAATCTCAATCCTGAGTGAAGTGTGGACTCCTAATTGTGGAGTTATATTCTTTGATTCACATGGTTGAGCGCCATCTGTAAGAACGCTCAATACACTCCTGTTTTGGGAACATAAATAGATAAGTAGCTGGGAACGCATTTTCACGAGATGGAATTCATAACTTTCCTATAAATTAACGGTATCAGTGTGATACCTATTAGGAACTTTAGGAAACTCCCTTGATGTACTGATTCGAGACATGAACAAGTGGCGCGATGACTTCTATTGATCACAGAAGTATATTATCTCTAGTTTGACTAAAGATAATGTGACGACCCGACTCTTTTAAATAATTTAAAATAAGATTGACAGCGGAAGTCTTTAAATTTAATAAAAATTTGGCATGAATATGTTTAAAACTCGGACTATCCATAACCTGTTTATATTTTTCACAATCAGAGAAATTAAAAGTAAGGAAATACAATTCATTTTCCAAAATTAAAAGAAGATTATAACATAAAACTTAAGACGAAAAGCTCTTAAGAGCTTATAAACAAATTTATTTCTCAAAGACCGAAATCAAAACAAAATAAGATAAGCTTAGCCCCGGGACTTTTAAATGACATCTAGTCCATCTCCTCATCATCATCCTCTCGATCAAGCCGCACTAGCTCCTCTCTCATGACCCGAACACCTGAAAATATTTGTAATATCATGAGCTAACAACAAAGCCCAGTGAGAATAAACAAAATAAAAAGTAAAGTTAGACTCCAAACCTGCATCCGGATTTGTGTCCAAGTAAACTCACATTCTCTTACCTTTCAACCGCAAAATGGTTTTACATTAATGTTTCACTTTTACTTACCAATTCTCCCAAATAATTGAGGAAATATCTTTCAACCATTAGGAGGATATGTTTCATAACATATATATATATATATATATATATATATATATATATATATATATATAACATTTGTATCTCGTTATCTTTAATACCTTATACTATACATAAGGTTTACATCAAATCTTATCCTCCAATTACGAGATCTTCCAAATTTATTGAGAAACTAGTTCTCTTACATGTCTATCACATGATAATTATACAAGGTTCAATACACCCTTGTAGTCTCTCATTATCCTATTCGATCTCATTCCTTTTTCCTATAGCTCTCGGCTATACATCAAATTCATTTATTTTCTCTCTAGAAATGAACATCTTACATAATCCTTTCTATAGTTCTCTAAACTCTAGAAAACTCACTTTCATAATCATAAACTCTATAGGATGATAATACTAGCACTCGTAGTCTAATTCTCATCCATCAACTCGTTAAAACACATATAAGAAAAGTAAATAACCTTTGCATAAACATAACATCTCAATTCTTTATCCATGATATATATTTCCATCGATAATATGCATGAAGGTAATGAGGACATCCCGTAGGATTCGCATTCGCCCTTTATGCATGAATGAAGGTAATGTGGAACTTCCCGTAGGATCCACATTCTCCCTTATGAATGAAGAAGGTAATGTGGAACTTCCCGTAGGATCCATCATTCTCCTTTCTTTTCTTTCTCACTTTTTTTTTTCTCTGAAGGTAATGTGAACTTCCCGTAGGATTCATCATTCTCCCTTCTTTTCTTTCTCACTTTCTTTTCTTTTTCTTTGAAGGTAATGTGAACTTCCAGTAGGATTCATCATTCTCCCTTCTTTTCTTTCTCACTTTCTTTTCTTTTTCTCTGAAGGTAATGTGAAACTTCTCGAGGATTCACATTCTCCCTTCTTTTCTTTTCATTTCAATGATGCGAGATGTTATGGTGCGAGATGTTATGCGTATGCTCGCAAAAGTAAATAAACTTAAATATGAATGGAGCATAAAGTAAAGGGTATAAAGTAAAGGACATAAGAAAAAGGATCATAGATGTCTTTATGCATAAAGTATATAGATAGGAATTTCGGAAGAACATTAAGTAGATCGAACTTCCGATACATTAAATAAAGTAGATCTTATCTTAAATAAGTAATCTACACTTCCAAGGATTCTAAACTTCCAAATAAAATCCAAGGTTCTATTTTCGAAAGCCTTTAACCATTCTATCTAAAAGTTTGGATCCTTTAACTTCCAATGATCCATTACTAATCTCCGGAACAATTCTAACTTAGAACTTTTAAAAGTTCAAAGTTCCCTAGAGAAACTCCAAAGTTTTCACTCAAAGAACTAGTTCCTAATCCTAAGGTCACTAGCTCACTTTTCTTTACTCTTAGATTCGAATCTTAATCTCAACTTCCGATCCTACAAACCGTTCAACTTATTCGGTTTCTTAATCTACTTTAAATCCTATTTATTCTCACCTTAGCCAAATTAGTTTTTGCTCCAAGTCTCCGAAAGCACGATCGATCAACGATCCCAAAACACCTACAGTTAAAAGTATATCTAACGATCATTAATAAATCAAACATTGATCAATTTACATCTAAAAGCTCAAAACGACGAACAACCCCAGAAAACCCAAAGGGTACTCTCGGCCCCTCTAAAGAAAAATGGGTTTCGAGTTCTGTTTTTCGGCTTTTAGGCACTTTAGAGGTGTTTCGAGTTGGTTTCAAGTAGTTTCGAAGTTCTCGATTTCAATGGGTATCGATGATTTAGGTTTTTGAACAATAAACGATTTCCCGAATTTAATTACAATAAACAATATATCAATAAAAGTAAACCCCAAAACAACCCCATGATGTAAATTTCAAACGGGAAGGGTTTTGACTGAAACTCGGTTTTAGGGTTTAAGGAAAGTTTCCAAAAACACTTAAAACAACTCCCGTACTTAAAATCATCGAGTTCCTCGGCAAGAAATCGAAGAATCAAAGAGAAAACTCCATTAAAACATTATTTGGAGCTTAGAGTTTGAACTTTAACTTACCGAGAAGTCCGTAGAACCCGAGTGGAAATCACGATTGTTAGGTGGAAAGGAATCCTAGACTCGAGGGCTTTCCGATGCAACCGAAATCGAGTCGATCCGTTGAGAAACGAAGAAAAACCAAAATCCCCCAAATCCCTCATGAAGCTCACGGCAATGGGAGAGAAATGAGAGAAGAAAATGGTCAATTTTGAGTTAATTGGTTTATTTAAAGATGAATGAATAGTATTTTGATATTTTTAAGAAATTGGAAATGACGGTTGCGTCCTTTTATGACTCTTGACTTATAAATCGAAACCCGAAGCTCTTGAATTAATCTAAAGGTGATTAATAATTATTAATTGGCTCGTTAATAATTATTAATGTCACCGAAACAAATTTAGGCTATTTAAATAATTAAAAGGGGTTTCGAGCGAAACTAACTTCTAAATTCTAGATTATTGAATCTAGAATAATCTTTAAATACTTTAATTAAAATAAATAAATAAAAAAAATTTCACTTAAAAAATAACGGGACGTTACAGATAAAGTTCATTGGAGAATCAGCGGGAACACAACGATAAAGTGATAATTATAGGGGCAAAACGGTAAATTTATCCGTCTGTAATTATGAGGGTTCCACGTGAAGGATATATCACAGATATAAATAAAGATAAACTAAATGGACATAACTCATCTATAGTGAGGGAAGTTCAGTTATGAATCTATAGTAGAATTATTCATAGTTAGATAATAAGTAATTAATTGATTATGAGTTAATCACTTAATTGGCTAATTATTAAGCCCATGATCTATAGGTCCATCGGGTCCCTATACTAGCCCATTTATCATAGTCACTAAATCAAGTAGAAGAAATTGAAATTTTAAGTAAAGTGAATTACTTAAATAGGCAATATTAATTGTTTAAATATTGAGTATATTTAAACGGTAATTAATATAAACATTATTAATTGTTTAAATAATGAATTTATTTAAAAAGGAAATTAATAATGAAATATTATTAATTATTTAAATATTGAGTATATTTAAATGCTAATTAATAATTTGAAATTAATTGACAATTATTGATTGTTTAAATAATTAATTTTATTTGAACGGAAATTAATAAATAAAATTAATTAATTAATAATAAAATATTATCAATAAAATTATTATTTAAATAATGAGTTTATTTAATGGAAATTAATAATTAAAATATTTATTATTAATTATATAAATAATGAAAATTATTTAAATAGAAATTAATAATTAAATATAATTTGATAATATTTAGACGGGAGAAAATATTCATATTATTAGTTGTTTAAATAAAATATTTTATTTAAATAGTAATTAATAAATTAATTAATTAATTTGGACTTATTAATTTAAGAGAGAGTTTCAAGCCCAATTGGATTAATGAACCCAATTGAAATTGGCCCAAAATAATTATTTAAAGAAATTGTATTTATTAATTATTTTATATGTAAAAATCGGCCACATCATGTAATTTTGGGAGAGAGATAATTTCTTGAATTATATCCTAAAATAATTACATAAATTTATTTATCCAAGATAAATTAAAAAGAAAAGAAAAGAATATCTTATTTATCTATGTATTTTCGAAAATACTAAGATAACGGAAAGATAATTCTTTTTCTTTTTTGTATTTATCTCTATAGAATATTTTAATTAGATTATATTTTCCATAAGCCTATAAATAGAAGGCTTGGGTCATTGATAAAACACACAATTAAATTCCTTAGAAATTCGGAATTCTCTCTTCCTTTTCCCTTCCTCCTTGGCCGATTTTCCCTAGTATATTGGGAAGAAAAATATATTCTTCTTCTCAATTTCTTCTTAAGTTTGATCCTACAATCGGGTTTTGTTTGATCGATCGGGATATAGCGTAGAAGATCCGGTGTTGTTGAGGATTTGATGCTGTAAAAAAATCTCTAACCGATTCTCCATATATTACTCAATATAAGTTTTGGAGTTTTAATTTTCGAAAATTTAAAGCATGAATCTACATGTTTTTATCACAAATTGCATGATGTTAATAGATCCGTAATTAAATTTTAATTAGTTTACTAAATAAAATTCCACTAATTTATTAAATCATCCCTTCAATAGGACCGTAGCAGAGTATAAGCGAGAGTTTGATCGACTGTCTAGGTTTGCTACTCGACACATTACTGACCCAGAGAACAAGAAAAAAAGGTTTATTGTGGGATTGAGAGCAGAGGTTAGGGGTCATGTTCGCACTTTGCGTCCGACTACTTATGAGAATGCCTTAGAGTTTGTTTTTTCTTTAGATTTGGCATCTTATGAAAAAAAGGACAAACTAGCTGCTACTGGACAAACTTCCTCTCAGAAGAGGAAAGCGGAGGACGATCATACTGGTTGAGGGATACCGCCACAGCAGAGACAACAGCAGCAGCAGGCTCGGGGTGCAGCCTAGTTTGGACACCCTAGGGCACAGGGACAGGTTCACCATTACTGCCATAATTGTGTCAGTTATCATTCTGAGAGATGCACCCTACCACTGAGATGTTGTCGGGTCATCACAATATTTAAGGTGCTACATCTAAACATTTCAGGTAACTATTGAGGGCGAGGACGTGCTAGAGGAGTCGGTGCTTGATGAGCTACAAGGATCGTGACTTGGAGACACCCACACAACATTTAGTAGTCTCCTAGGGTTTTAATTTGTTGGTTTTGTGTAAACCTAACACTTACGACTAGTTTGGTTTTGGTTGTGTATATGATGTGAAAGACGGTTCATAAAGAAACTTATGAGTTTTCGATTCGTGCTTAAATAAAGACACTTTTAATAGTTTATCTTGACAATTCATTGCTTATTTTTTGAAAACGGATTGATGTACCCTGTGATTGCATTCACTTTCATTAGGTTGATTGAAAGGACTACGCACCCCGAGTTTTGTACATACAACTTATTTTGAAATTGTCTATCATGTTCTCTTTACATGTTCTCATTAAATTGTTTGTTTGCTCTTGTATGCTTATGTACGCTTCCGCAGCGAGTACTCACGACTTAGGTTAATTTTAGGGTTAGGTCGTCACAGATCAGTTCCACCTTGACTGGTTTCATCATATTGATGAGTATGCAAATCAGTGGATGCTTTTTTATAAGCTCCACCTTAATTTTTTGACTGTTATCTTTTGGACTATTATCATCTTCTTTGGATTCTTCAAATTCCATGGCTGCTCTTGGTTCTAGTTTGTACTGCTTCAAATGCACATAGGCTAAACAACCAAAAGTTCTAAGATTCGAAAGGTCAGGGGGTGTCAATTCCATACTTCTTCTATTGTTTTCAAGTCTGTAGTTGTTGAGGGGCTTTTATTAATAAGATAGCATGTTCTCATGAGTGCTTCTCTCTAAAAGTTCTTAGGTAATGAGGCTTGTACTAGTTTACACAATACCCATTCTAGCTCAGCAACCCCATTCTATTGAGGAATGTAGGGAATTGTCAAGTGTCTTTTAATTCTTTCATTTAAGTAGTAATCATTAAACTCTTTGTGGTAGAATTCTAATCCATTATTTGTTATAAAGAACTTTACCTTGCAACCAACTCTGTTTTCTTCTGCTACTTTCCATTCTTTGAACTTATAAAAGGCTTCATTTCTCTATTTTAATAGTATAACCCACACTTTTATGGAGTGGTCATCAATAATTGACATAAAGTATCAGGCACCACCTTTTGTTTCTGTTTTGGAAGTTCCCTATAGATCACAATGGATATAGCTTAGTCTTTCTTTTATAGAATGCTGGCATGATACAAATTTGATTGTTATTCCTTTGCCAAGTATGCATTGCTTATAAATTCCAATGTTAGTTAGTTTCAAATTTCCCAACAGGTCTTGCTTGTTGAGTTCATACCTTCCTTTCTCAATTATATGTCTCAATCTGAGGTGCCAGAGTTTGCTTTTCTGCAAGTCTCTCATGTTAGCCCCTTATGCATCTCCTTGCAAAATGTGTAGACCATTTTCAAGTTTTCCCTTACGTTTCATTAGGGATCATTTAAGCACTTTAAACATCCATACTTGAAGTGGTATCCATCAAACTCTATAGTGTTTAAGGAGATAATGTTTCTTTTAAGGTCTAGAACATACCTCACATTAGGTATTCTTTGATCACTCCATCAAACATTCCACTCGTGCTTTATTTCCAACAGTTTTCTTCAATCTGTACAAATATCTTGAATTCGTGCAGTAAAATAAATCTAAAATTTAGCATCATATATATTTAACATATTAAAAAGGGTAATTAACATAAAATATTTTACCTTTCAAACAGGGACATCCATCTGTATTGAACAGGGCCCCCAAGTAGTGCCTCATACAGTAGATGAACAGGAAGATGCTCCATTGAATCAAAAAATCTGGGTGGAAACATTCACTCCAGTTTGCATATTATAACTGGAATCTCTCGGTTTAACGAATCGATTGTTTCTCGTGTTAAATCTGCGCATGTTAAATCTCTGAAGAACACACTTAACTGCGCCAACGGTTCCCAATGTTTCTGTTCGAGGAACTGTCTGAACGCAACAAACATCAATCATTGCATGAAAGCGTGACAATCGTGACTCTTCATTCCGAAAACAGTATGACTCTGCACGTCAATGCATCTCGAGAGATTAGAAACGTAACCATCGGGGAACTTAATCGATCGCATCCATTCAAACAATAATTTCTTCTCTTTTGTATTTAACATGTACTTGGCCTTGGCGTAGTGTCCATCTTCATCTTGCTCTAACTCGGGGCGACGACATATTTCTTTGATGTCATACCGTGCCTTCAGGTTGTCTTTCGTCTTATTTGGCACATTTAAAATTGTATTGAAGACATTGTCGAACACGTTCTTTTCGATGTGCATCACATCAAAGTTGTGCCTGATTAGTAAATCTCCTAAATACGGTAAATCTCAAAATATACTTCGTTTCTTCCATCCACTGTTCATACAAGCGACCTTGTTTGCAACCTTAGCACCTATTTCAGCAACTTTTTTCATGCCAATAGAATCTGAACCGTGTAATATTTTGATTCCGCCATAAACTCGGGTCGGGCCTTGGTTGCGTGCATTACGACCTTTATACCAATTTGTCTTGTTTGATCGAAACAAATGGTCGCTGGGTAAAAATCGTCTATGACAATTGAACCAACACGTTTTCCTTCCATGATTCAAAGAAAAAGCTCCAGTGTCAAGCATGCAATTAGGACAAGCAAACTTTCCGGATGTGCTCCAACCTATGATAAGTTTAAATTAATAATAAATATTATATTATGCAATGAAAATAATTTATAATTAATAAGCTATTGTGCTTACCAGGTAACATTGAATATGCCGGGAAGTCACTTATCGTCCAAATTACTGCGACTTTCATACAGAAATTTTATTTTCACGATACATCATAAGTCAACACTCCATTATTCTACAAATTAGTCACCTCAACAATAAGAGGTTGGAGGTAGACATCTAACCTTTGTTTTGGACTCTTTGGACCCGGTACGATAACCGTTAAGAATATCACATGATCTTTCATACACATCGATGGATGGAGATTATAAGGTTTCAACATAACAAGTCATACATAGTATTATGCACCAGAAGCACCGTACGGGTTAAAACCGTCAGTACATAACCCCAATCTCACATTTCTAATCTCACTTGTAAATTCTGGATGACAACGATCTAAATGCTTCCACGCGTCAGCATCAGATAAATGTTTCATATGTCCATCCTCTTGAGAATTCTCGTAATGTCATCTCATATGAGAAGTTGTGACTTATGATGCATACAATCATTGAAGTTGAGGAGTGATCGGCAAATAAAACATACGAGTAAATGGAATGAGAGTGTGTTTACGTTGTTTATATCTCGGATGGAAACAAAATTTACAATTATGAAGACTCGAATCTCCATCACCCCAGAATATCATGCATCCGTTCGGGCAATAATCAATCTTCTCAACAGGCAACCCGAGACCCTCCACTAATTTTTTCGTGTCGTATAAACTTTCTGGTAGCGTGTTGTTCGCAGGAGCGCAACGATGAAATCATTTTGCAATCGAATTAAAACTCTTTCTGGAATATGATATACCGATTTTATATTTAGAAGCTCCGTACCAACAGCCAGTTGACTGACATCACAACCCGGGTATAACAGCATACTTGCTGATTCGAGCATGTGATACATTCGTTGTGCTTCTGGATTAATTTCCTCCTCCTCCTCCTCTAGAATAGTTTGATTATCGTCTTGAGTATGATTAAACGTACCTTCATATATCATATGTTGCATCTGTCCATACTCTTGCTCTTTTTCATCACGATCTTCTTCCAAATTCGGTAGAGCATTTGAGCTGCTTCCTTGGTACAACATAGCTCGCTCCAACGCCGCATTATATTGATTGTCACATTCCCCTTGATAAACCCACTTGAAATAATTCTACACAAACCCATGACTATACAGGTATTTCTTCACATCAATTGAAGAATATAACTTCTTACTTTTACGTTTTCCACACGGACATCATATCATTTTTCCATTACGATCAAAATCCTCCGTACTTTCACAAAACTCAACGAACTCTTCAACCCCTGCTACGAACTCATCGTTCAAATAGCCTTCTAAGAGACGAACATACATTCATTCACGCATTTTTTAGGCAGTAGAAAAAAACGAAAAGAAATAACAAAATGTTTTTTATGATGAATATTTTTCATTGCTTAGGATGTTTGTGTATACATACTGCAATGCAACGACAACTTTCGTCATTCATATAGCGTGAAAAGTTCTCACCATAACACGGGAAGTTCCTGCCATAATTCGTCGTTATATTTCACGGAAAGTTTCGCGCCATCTTGTACGACGCAATGCATCGTCCTATTTATCGCAAGAATTTTTGCGCCAATTTTAGCAACGGTTACCATAGTTATGTTCCTATTACTTTATCCCGCTAAATTTATCCGATCATTTAGGTGACGGAAGGTATCACTGAAAGTCAACTCTCAACAAAGGGGATGCATTCCGTCGTTACATTGGGACGCATGCTGCTTTCGTCGCTACCGTTTTGTCACTATTCCAGCTGTTTCTTGTAGTGTGCAAAGTTTTTTTTTTCCTTAAAGATTTTTTTTATCAATGAAAAGCTTTAAAAAATTGAAACTCTCTCCATTTTTCACCAAAAAGCTTGATTTAGCATGGATATTAAAGATTTAAAGCAAAATTTTACATTTTGTGTGTGCTCAACCTTTATTTCTAAAAAAAGCTTTCATTTTAGTAGTTTTTTATCATCATACGTATACAAAAAATTGGATATTTATAGGTTAAAACTCATATTCACATAAAGATGAAATATTTGTATTCCATATACCCTTATCGAGAAGATTCAGTAATATGACTTGTAGTCTGTACACTGTGTTCTAAATTATACGTATTGTATATTCTATAAGTACATTATGTTTTGTACTATACAGTCTAGTCTAAATATATTAATGAAGATATGGTATGTACGTAGTATATGTACTTTTACAAATTTTATATTGATTTTTAAGTTTGTCAACCCATCTTTTTTTGAAATGCAGTAACGAAGCGAATTAGAAATATACTACCGTATATTATTTACAAAAAGCAAAGAACAAATATACTACGCACATTATATGTAGAAGACATGTACCATTTTTTTCTTCAGTGTAGTACCAAAGCAAAAGATAGTAAATTATGTACAAAATAAATGTATCTGAAGATAACTAAAAGTGAAAATCATGTAAATTAAAATTAAAGATCCATAAATGGTATATCCTATAAATATGAAAAGAAAAAAGTTAGGTTTCGATATGTTACAAATATAAAACGATAAAAAATTAACAATGTATGATATGTACTATATAGTGTCAACTATATTATATGTGAACCAGAAAAAAAAAACTATCGTAACCAAAATCATATGACTATATTAACTATACAATCTATATCAAATCTGAGATTAAGATAACAAAAAAAAAAAGAATTTGTCTGGAATAGCATAAATCTGCATACTAATTACTAAAAAATAAGAACTTTTTAAAAATGACTCAAATAGCATAGTTATAGTTCAATAAATTTATTGAACTATTTTTATGAGTATTTTTAATGAATTTGTTTGTTTTTTGTTTTTTTTAAGTTTAACTTCAATAATTTATTGAACTATTTGATTATTTTTCATTCTTATTTTCAATAAATTTATTAGTTTTTTTCACTTTTTTTAGTTCAATAAATTTATTGAACTATAATTATGGTATTTTAGTAATTTTTGAAAATGTCTGATATTTCAATAATTAGTGTATAAAATATACTATTTCAATAATTGTCCCAAGATAAAATGGAGGGAAATTTTAATTTTTTATTGAAAATCCGTGTCTAGAAAAGGGTTATCTATATTAATAGCCACTTCAACACTACTAACAAAGCTTTATATCCACTATCCTAAAAATAAGGGTTTGTAGCCACTTTTTAAAAAAACTGATAGATGCAATTACATATATATCCTTGCACGGTTACACAAAGGATAGAGGCTGGCAGATTTATTAGGCACAATAATCAAGATTCATGCAAAAAAAAATCTTTCATTTCTCTCTCTTTTTTTATTTCCCAAAAAATCTCTTATCTCTCAATTTCCTCTTTTCTCTCCTCTTTGATCTCTTTTGTATCTCCCACCGTTTATTCATCTTCTCCAAAGCTAAGAAAATCAAGTCAAATCCCAAGAAATTTGAGCCTCATTTCACTATCCCTCCATTATTCTCTCTTGCCCCTTCCATTCACTATCAGATGCAAAAAAAAAAAAAAAAATTTGGCCCTAAAGCAAACACCAGTTTCAAAAAATCAAAGAAAAGCAAATACGATAATGGCATACGATGAACAACAACTACCATCGTTTGATGAAGATCATGAAGATACAAGAGAGAATGATCAAGAATCTTTGGCAACTATGGATATTGCAGAAAAAAAACACCGGAGAAAGAGGTTTGAACGTCTTCCTTTACTTTTGTGATTTTTTTATGTAGAATATATCAGATCTGGGCGATTTATGAAACATGAAACGCATATTGGGTATTTTTTAAAATTAGGGATTGAGGAAGAATAACACTGCTGGAAATGAGAGGGCTAATAGAGAATCAAAACGGAAGAATGTCAGAAAAATCCATAAGGTTCTAATATTTCATCAACTATGTAATTATTACCAAGGGCGGAGCCACCCTTGGATGAAGAGGGGCAGTTGCCCCCTCTCAATTTTTTGAAAAATAAATAATAATATGTAAAAAATTATTTTTATTAGGTAAAATATTGAAATTTTAGTATAATCATCTATTTTGCCCCCTCTTTATCTCCTAATATTAGCTTTATATAAGCTTTGCCCCTTCAATTTTATTAAAAATTAAAAAAAGATATGAAAAAATTGAAAAAAATTGAATGGAAATTTGAAATTTTAGTATAATTTTTCTATTTTACCTATGATTATTTCTTAAAATTGGGTCTATGTAATTCCCCCCCCCCCCCTTCAAAAAAATTGAAATAATTGCTCTCATGATCACATTAATTCACCTAAATCCACTTTTTATGGATGTTTTCATTTTATTTCAATTATAACCGGTTGCTACTATATATATTGTTTACCTTTTTGCCCTAGCCGATTGTATCAGCTCATATCAAATCGTAATTGATTTATTCCTTTTTTATTTTGTAATGAATGACTCCTTTAATTAAGGAATTTATAACAGTAATTGATTTTGATAGATTTTCAGTTTTTTCTTCTATGTTTTTGTATCATCTTCCCCGTTTGTTTTTTTTATTGAATTATACTGTGCTATTCATTCAATCTACATTGCTTCATCTCTTCCATTTTTTTCTCTTTTTTTCTATTCTCACAAAATGAGGTCTACATCTATTGATATCATTTACGAGGGTTGTTGGAACAAAACTCACGTTTACGAATGTTAAGAAATCAAATCTGCGATGTATTTCCAACACACCACGTTTATAGATCTTATAAAAAAGGATCGTCGTAAAGTTTCTTTCAATCCTGACTCTCATTGCTTGTTGATGGAAGTTATTATCAAATCCAAAGTTATGGTTTATTTAGATGTCAAATTTGACAATGATGTTGCATTACTTGAAACTTTTATTTCTGACAACTATTCTGTTTGTGTTGCTCTTGTGGTTGATATGGAAAAAACAGTTTCCAATCCAATACGTATTGACCCTGGTAACAACCATTCTTGTTTTTTTATCCAATCACAATCTGTTTTTTATTTAGGTGTTTATAGTAATCCCGAAGATTTTTATGTTCACTTTATGCATAAAAGACATGAGATTCATATTTGTTATTCTAAGGCTTACCGTGCCGGGGAAATAATTTGGAAGGAAATCAGAGGTTGCCCTGTGGAAACTTATGCTCTTGTCCCATAATGTTGTTATGTTATTGGGTCGCATAATCCTGGTAAGTAATAGTTATTTATTATAAATGTTTATATTTTATATACAGTTTATTTTGTAGTAAGCCTTCATATATTTTTTTTTACAAATGTTTATAATTTATATACATTTGTTTCAGGATCCTTTATTTGATATTTCCTGGAAGAAAGTCAGAAGCTTGAAGATTTTGTTTTCTTGTATTTTTAAATTTTTTGGATTTAATTTTTTATAGTTTTATTTATGTTTAGATCTGATTTTTCCATTAATTTTATAAAACTTAAGGGATTTTAAATTTTTCCTTAAATTTTGCATAAATTAAGGAGGAATTAAATTGGGGGTATGTTTTGTCTTTTCACAATCTAATTAATTTGGCCGGCGGCGGTTTTTGGATAGTTTTGATATGTATATTAAAGATACGGTTTTCTTGAAATTTTCATTTATTAAATGGTTATTACTGAAATTAACCCAAAAAAAGTTCTAGCTTCGCCCCTGGATGGAGGTATTTTTTATACACAAACAACCAACTTATCCCTTTATTCTAGAAAATTCTTTGTGCACTTAAGAATGGCCATTCTCAAAGAAGTGAAGTAATATTATTTTTATTTATATTATTTTATAAATAATATTATGGTTATTTAGAGTTGATTATTGTGTTTTTACTGGTTAATTATAAAAATATGGAATCCATAAAATATAAATTTAGGTTTTTATTTATGGTCTAATTATGTGAGTCATAACATAATTAACTATGGTAATAAAATAATCATCTATTTTTTATTAAAAATTGATTGAAGTTGAACTTTTAAAATTGAATTATAGATTAGTATTTAGATAATAACTGTTTATTTATTTTTGTTCAAGATAAAATATTGTAATTATTTTTTATGTAAAAATCATGATTATATTATTCATTTTTACTAATAATATTTTAATTAAAATTAATAAAATTGGACTTTAATTTAGACTCAATCTCAATACACAAATCCTCAAGTTTTAATATTTAGGCTTTTGTTATGAATAATTAAAAAAAAATTATTAATAATATGAACAAAAATAAAATATCTAATTAAATTTAGGCTCTTTATACACAACAAACTCAATCGTGGTAATTTTTTTCACTTGGTTTATGATATTAGCTTTTAGATTAAATTATTATTATAAATAAAATTAAACAATTGATTAAAATAAGGGGCAAAAATCAAAATAGCCACATTTATCATCACTTTTAACAAGATAGCCAAGAGGGGGAGAATTTGAGAAGGTAGCCACTTTTTACTATTCAATTTTTTAATATACCAAAACTGCCCTTTCCTTATGTCAGGTATAGTCTGACACCTCTGACACTCTGACACGCCTGTATGTTACGTATGGTCTGACACTTCTGACATTTTTCTTTTCCAATGCAATTTTTCTTTCCTGATGTATTATTTCTTTCCAGTTTATGGTATATTTAGTATATTGTTTATAGTTCTTTAGTATATTCAGTATTTTTTTTATTATTTTTATTATTTTTGATTTTATACTTCATATTTCGATTTTAAATCATTTTTGTATATTCGTTTTAGTATATTATTTATACTTTTTCCTCTCTCATAAAGTGTTATGTACATTTGGTATATTGTGTATGTTGTCCTCCAGTTCGTATGTGCATTTGAGAAAAAGTGAAGGATGTACGCAATGTACGTAATTTACATATCATTTAATCTGCAAAATGGAAAATGGAAGAGCATTAATTACACAATGTTTAATATACAAAAAAAATACTTAATTTACAAACAGACAAAAAACTGTATGTTATATATATTACGTATATTACATAATATACGACTAACAAAAAAACAGAGCATAAAAAGAGGGGAGATCTATATTACGTATAGTACGTATATTACATAATGTACGACTAAGAAAAAAACAAAACATAAAAGAAGTGGGTGTGTACATCAACCACTCATCATTTTTTCATATTTTGTATATATTTAAGAATTTACATTTTAATAACCAACATGTATATTACGTATATTACCGAACTATACATTAAAAAAACTATACATTTATGTATATTACGTATATTATAGATATTGTAGATAACCAGACAGTTATGTATATTACGTATATTACAAAACTATATATTTAGAAAAATAGTTATGATGACAAAAGGTGTTCGTTGATAATTTCGTCACTTATGTACATTACGTATATTACATAACATATATTTAGACAAACAAGCACAACGTATATAACGAATAGTACTTTACGTATATTACAACACATAACAAAAAAACGAAAAAAAAAATTACCTTTTGCCAAAATCTTCAAGATCCATAAGATCTAATATTTTGAAGGAAAAATATGAATAAAAAAAGAACAAAAATGTAAAACGTGATTTATGAACAAAAAAAAAAGAGAAAAAGAAGAAATGGAAAAAGATAGCGTAGATTCGTAAAATATGGGGAAAAATGTGATGGGGGAGTTTCTAGAATATGAAAATTGTGGTTTTTTTTAAATAAGAGCAACCATGGATTATGGAAAACAAGACAAAAAAGAGTATAGATGAAAATGGTATATTTTTTAAATAAAAAAAAGAGAGAGATGAAGATGAAGAGAGAGAAGGAAGAAAATAGAATACAAAAAATACTTAATATACAAAAGAGTGTTAATTACATAACAATAATATACAAAAAATACTTAATATACAAACAGAAGAAAAGAACTGTATTTTATGTATAGTACATATATTACATAATGTACGACTAACAAAAAAAGAACATAAAAGAGGGATGAGTGTATATCACGTATAATAAGTATATTATCAAATATACGACTAAGAAAAAAACAGAACATAAAGTAAGAGCTCTGTACACCAACCCTCGCCATTTTTTCGTATATTGTGTATACTTAAGAATGTATATTTTAGTAACCAATATAGTGGACTAAAAAAATAGACAGTTATGTATATTACGTATATTACAGAACTATACATTAAAAAGACATTAGAGAGATGATGAATATAAAAACAGACGGTTATGTATAGCACATATATTACAAGATATATATTTAAACAGACCATAGAAAAGGTATATTACGTATATTACAAACTGTATATTAAGCAAAATAGAAGTATAACGTATATTAAGTATAGTATAGACTGAATATTAAACAGACCATGGAAAAATGTATATTGCGTATATTACACACTGTATATTAAGCAAGATAGAAGTAGAACGTATATTACATATATTACAGACTGAATATTAAACAGACCACGAAAAAGTGTATAATACGTATATTACAGACCACAAAAAATGTATATTACGTATGAGAAAAACACATAGTTTATGTATATCACGTGTATTACAAATAATATATGAAAAAACGAAAATGAGAAGAAATTAAGTAGAGAGATAGTAAATTAAAAAGCGTAGGAAATTTGTGAGATAAACATTTGTAAAAGATTAAAATAATGGATTTTTGAAAAAAAAACGAAAGAAGGAGGGAGAGAGGGAAGAAATTGATATGAAATGGATAAAGAAAATGAGGGAGAGAAGGAAGAAGAAATGAAATGAAAGTTTGAAAGAACATGATATGAAATTGATAAAGAAAATGAGGGAGAGAGAGAAGAAGAAATGAGAGAAAAAATGAAAAAAATGAGGGTGTGAGGGAGAGAATGAAATATATAGAAAAACATGGGAGGGAAAAATGAGAGGGAAATTTTTTAAAAAAAATTAGAGAGAGATGAATATTAAAAATAAAAAAAAAATAAAAAAGACAAAGAAATGGACGGTGGGTGAGGGAAGGGGAGGAGAGAGGAGAGAGGAAAGAAGGAATGATTTGACATGAAGGGTTTTTTTGGTATTTTTACATTTTTATATGGCTAATATTTTACAAAATAAAAAGTGTGGCTATTTATGTAAAGAGGGAGGAAAATTGTGCTATTGAGATCATTATCTCTTAAAATAAATTATTTATTTAATCGGCCAGACCATACATAGTGCTTACACTAATTATTGATTAATATATATAATTTAAATTATTTTATATATAAAATAATTTTAAATAATGATATATTTAAAAACACGAAATAAAATATGATGCCCAAATTTTTTTTTCCTCTGTATCCATTACATTGAATATATCATAAAAAAAACAAATTAGACTGTTACATTAATCATCTTTTTTTAACCTATCTGACAGGCCGACATAGGAAACAAACAAACTCTCATTTCCAAAAAAAAAAAAAAAAAAAATAATAATAATAATAAAAATAATAATATATATATATATATATATATATATAAAACAAAACTTTGAAAATTGCTTTTGATGGACAAATTGATAAAAAGATAATGTAAGCCATAAATAAAGATTATTTTAAAAAGAGAATCTAACAAGGGTTTTTCAAAAGTATACAAATCAATTCTGTATATATTCGGGTGGATTAAGCTGTACAAATAAGAAAAACAAGTTTATTAACAAAGTATTTTCCTTTAATGGCTGTTTACAAGTCTCTTGCTTCTTCCTCGTTGAGCCCTCTGATGAAAGAGGTTTCTATTAATCTCAATTATACGAGATTCAGCGATGGCCGACGCCGTGAAAACAAGTGTTCGTATTTCAATCCTTCTTTATTTCCTGGTATTGTTCAAGTAAAAAGCAATGCAATAACGTGTAATCTTCAAGAAAATCATACCATCGTTCGATGTTCGGCAAATTATCAGTCTTCCATTTGGAAACATGAGTTTATCCAATCATTACCAAGTGAATTTATGGTATGGTTAATCAATCTATCTTTTTTTTTTTTTTTACTTATTGAAGTTATTTTTCATTTTAATTTTACTTATCGGTAAAAAATACTACAAAATAGGAATATGAAGTTTATAGATTTTGTTTTTATTACTATTATTATGGATAATCGATTTTCACAATCTTCATATTGGTATGATAGTGTTGACATTGTTTTATATCATCATATTACCCTTAATTTAATTGGTTTTTGATGAGTTTGATGCTACTTTAATTAGTTTTTCTCTTTTTATGTAGGTTTAGAAACTTATTTGCAAAATAAGGGAAAAAAAGGAAATTTATTGGCAGAAATTGTTCAAGCAACCCATCGCTTGAACTATAGCAAGGCATCGCTTGACCATTGAGAAGGGTGCCCGAATTTAGCCTAGCGAGCCATTGCTTGCACAAGGCGTCGCTCGTCCGTTTAATTGAAGTCCTTGCGACATTCAAGCGAGCCATCGCTTGAGAATCAGCGAGGCGTCGCTCGAGCCTTATCTCAGCCACCAACTTTTGAAGTGTATGTAAAGGGACTGAAGCAGATTTTATCATTCATTCATCATAGACAGCAGCTTTGGAGAGCAATTTTAGGCGTTTTTCATCAGTTTTCGAGGGCGGCGACACGAGTCTTCAGCGTTTTTAGTATTTTATTATTTTTATGTTTTCTTTATTATTTATTTTGCTGAATTCTATTATTATGGATAGCTAAATTCCTTATTCTTAGGGGATTGATGTAGCTACTTTATTTTTATGGTTTGAGTATTTAGTTTAGTTTTGAAGACAAATTTTATGATTCTATTTATGTTCTTATGTTCTTAATGCTTTTAATTTACTGGCCATTTATTAATTGATTTTAATTCTGAAATCTAACACTCGGGAGAGGTGGTTTTAGGATAGATCTTGAGAACATAACTGAAGGTAGATTAGAGTTGGGAAACTTAATCTTAATTTAGAAGTCTTAAAAAGAATTTGTGATTCATACACTTTTAATTACTGAAATTGAATAGGGATATTAGTTTCTTAATTAATTGTGATTCTTCATTTGACGCTCGGGAGAGGTAATTAGGAATTTTAGTGTTCTTGACTTATAGAGTATGAAATTGTTGTTCTTGACTAAATGAATATTAATTCCATAAATTAAGGTAGTGAAATCATTCCTCTAGGACTTTTTCTCCATTGATTTAATTCAACCTTTTTATATTTAGTTTTGTCTTTTCTTATTAGTTTATTATTATTAGCTTAGCCCACTCATCATTAGTTTACGATTTCTAAATAAAATTGAGTTAGTCATACATTAGTACTTAGGTAGACTTAATTCTTTTTCCCAGAGGTCGACAACCCTTTGTTCTTATCACTATATTAAAACTTGACTCCGTACACTTGCGGGTATTGATAATTTACGTCAACAAGTTTTTGGCGCCGTTGCCGAGGAATAGGAAATTTAGTTTTACTTAATACTATTGTGCATTAATTTAGTCTTAATTTAGAATTTTTATTTTTTTGTTACATCTTTCTGAACCTTTTAATTATTCTTTGCTCACTTGTTTCTTTGTTTGCTGTTATTTTTTATTTTTGCAGGTTATTACATATTATATGCGAAAGGACGGAAGTAGTAGTCTTGTACCACTAAATCCGGAGATTGAGAAAACCTACAAAACTAATCGTAAGAAGAAAAAGCTTCAAGCCGAGACAATGGCTAATCAAGATGATCAGAATGCGCTTGCTCAGAACAACACGAGGAAAATTAAGGATTATTTCAAACCCGCTGTTGCTCAGAATTTTTCAAGCATAGCCAGGCAGACCATCAATGCTAACAACTTTGAATTGAAACCTGCTCTTATTGGTATGGTTCAACAACATCAGTTTGGAGGGACTGCTTTAGAAGATGCAAATTATCACTTGTCCAGGTTCTTAGAAATTTGTGATACAGTTAAGATGAATGGGATACCTGAAGACACTATTAAGTTGCGCCTCTTTCCTTTCTCACTGAGAGATAAGGCTAGAAGTTGGTTACAATCAGTACAGCCAGGAAGTATCACTAGTTGGGCAGACATGGTTGAAAAGTTTTTGACAAAATTCTTCCCACCATCGAGGGCGACTCAAATGCGTACTGAAATCAACACTTTCAAGCAACAAAATTTTGAAACTTTATATGAGGCTTGGGAGAGATTTAGGGAACTTTTGAGGAAGTGTCCAAATCATGGACTTCAGGATTACTTACAGATTCAACTTTTCTATAATGGGTTGACCGGACAAACTAGATCGAAGGTTGATGCTGCAGCAGGAAGTTCTTTAATGTCTAAAATTGTTGAAGAAGCACTGGAATTACTTGACAATATGGCTGAAAACAGTTTCCAATATCCCGATGACCGATCTATGGCTCCAAAAGTTTCAGGAGCATTAGCAGTTGATGATGTAACATTCATTAAATCTCAAATTGCTTCACTTTCACATTAGGTAGCAAAATTATCAGGATCAAAGACTTCACAGTCTATTGAAACTTTAGCAGCTACTAGTGAAGTGGTTAAGTATGAAGAACCTACAACTGAACAAGCCCAATATGTGAATAACAGAAACTATGGGTATAGAGAAAATCAATATCAGAATCCATTGCCTACCCATTATAATCCAGGGCTAAGGAATCATGAGAATTTGTCCTATGGAAACAATAAGAATGTTTTGCAACCTCCTCAACAGAATCAGGATGATGCTAAGCTTTCTTTGGAGAGCATGTTAGGGAACTTTCATTACTGAATCTAGGAAAAGGTTTAATCAGAATGAAACTATGATAGAAAATTTAGTTGCAAAAGTTGACAATCATAGTATTATTTTGAAAAACCTAGAGTTACAAATGGGACAAATAGCTACTTCAGTGAATGCACTTCATAATGGAAAGTTTCCTAGTGATACAGAAGTAAATCCAAGGGAGAAGTGCAATGCCATCACATTGAGGAGTGGGAAAGAGATTCAAGAACGAACTCCACCATTAGCACAAGATTCCATCACTGAAACGGTTGAGAGCAAGGAAGAAGAACAACAAGAGGCTACACCTAGTTTGGCAGAAAAGCCAATTTCTATTCCTTTATCTTCTAATATTCCTGTTGCACATTCTAATTTACCTTATCCTCAACGTTTTCAAAAGAAAAAGATTGATCTTCAATTTTCTAAATTTTTAGATATTTTTAAGAAAATTCACATTAACATTCCTTTTGTAGATGCGCTGGAACAGATGCCAAATTATGTGAAGTTCATGAAAGATATAATGTTTAAGAAGAGGAAATTGGAGAATTTTGAAACAATAAACATGACAAAAGAGTGTAGTGCCATACTTCAGAAGAAATTACCACAGAAGCTAAAAGATCCAGGGAGTTTTACTATTCCTTGTACTATTGGTAGTTCTTTATTTGGTAAAGCTTTATGTGATTTGGGTGCTAGTATTAATTTAATGCCTCTTTCAGTTTTCAAGAAACTTGTATTAGGTGAAGTTCAACCTACTACTATATCTCTTCAGCTTGCAGATAGATCACTTACATATCCTCGTGGAATAATTGAAGATGTGTTGGTAAAGGTTGATAAGTTCATATTCCCAGCTGACTTTGTAGTATTAGACATAGAAGAAGATGAAGATATTCCTATCATTTAAGGGAGACCATTCTTAGCTACAGGTCATGCCTTGATTGATGTCCAACAAGGTAAGTTAACATTGAGGGTCAACGAAGAAGAGGTACACTTCAATATCTATCGTTCTTTGAAATTTTTTGATGAGGTCAGTACCTGTCATAGAATTGATGCTATTGATAATTTGTTATCTAATTCAGTAGACAATATAATTCTTAATGACCCTTTACAATCTTGCTTAGTTAACTCTTTGACTAGCGCAAAGGTTATAGAAATTGTTGAGAAGAAGGATGAGCCAGTAGAACCTCCTGACCCTAAGTTGAAACAATTACAAGAGAATTTTCGCTATGCTTTCCTAGGTACCTTAGAAGATCGAATGAATTCATGTGATATACTGGCTCAAGGAGATTCAAGAAAAAAGGGACCAGGAAAATTTGACGAGTTTCATCCTCCCTAACAAAAATAGAGGGATACCGTCAAGCTCACGACGTTAAATTAAGCGCTTTTGGGAGGCAACCCAATCTCTAAATTTTTTACTTTATGCATTTATTTTTAGTTTAGTTTAGTCTAGTTTTAATTTTTATTTTTACCTCTAATTTTTGTTTGTTTTGAAAAAAAAAATTGAATTGAACAGACTTAAGGCAGAGGGACAGAGGCAAAATCTCAGCGAGCCATCGCTATATTTCTAGCGATGACTCGCTGAACCAAACGGCAGAAGCAAAAAGAAAGCTGGAGCGAGGCATCGCCTAAAACATAGCGAGGCCTCGCTACGACGGATTTTCAGAAGAAAAAAAGGTTAAGCGAGCCCTCGCTACAATACGAGCGACGCCTCGCTGAAGAGACAGAACAGAATCCTCAGTTCCAGATTCGACAGAACAGCGCCTCCAACTCGCAATTTCTTTCTTTTTCTCTCCAATATTCGAACCCTAACTCCATTTAACCCCAAATCACTTCCTCTAACCTTAATTTCTTGTTCTCTTTCCATTTTTTAGGTGCTAAGAGGCTAGATCTGACTGAAAATTGAAGGAAATCGGGATTTTAGGGCTATATTCATGGGTAACTCATCTATTCTCCAATCTTCACTTCCAGAGTAAGTTGCTCTACCATTTTTGCTACATTACTTTGTGCATCTTGCTGAGCCTACTTTGGCGACTAGATAGGTTGAATTGTTGGCGATTTTTCGTTTCTCATTGGGTTTGGAAGTTGTCAATTTTTGTTGTGGCTTGAGTTAGGAGTGTTAGACTATGGAGGAGTGTTAGACTTCATTCGAATTCTGTCTTCTTGGGCTGTTTAGCATAGTTTAAATTTTCTCATCATGTCCAAAAGAAGAAAAGCTTCCACTTCCTCCTCTTCAGAAGAATTTGATAATCAAAAGTTCATTCATTCTCTAGCCACCAAACGTTTTTTTAAGACTTTCCACAACAAAAGTCTTATTCCAGAGAGGGGAATCCAATTATGTCCCGATAAGCATCAAGTTATCCACACTACTATAGTTAATCGAGGATGGGAGGAGTTTGTTAAACAACCCGAGGCCTCCATAACACCCTTAGTGCGTGAGTTTTATGTAAATTTAGATGAATCCAGCACCACCGTTTTTGTTAGGGGGGTTTGGGTCCCTTTTGACCATTGTACAATCAATCGTTTCTATCACCTCCCTAACATTGATGATGATGAGTACAATACGTACATAGATGAGGAGTTAGATCTAGATGAGGTCATCAAGACCTTTTGTGAGCCTAATGCCGAATGGGAGCTTATTGGCACAGCTGGGAAACATTTTAAGGCTTCTAGGCTTGACCGTTATGGAAAAGCTTGGCACAGTTTTATTTGTTCTAAGCTAATGCATGTAACCCATTTAGATGTTGTCATTGAAGACCGAGCTATCCTTCTCTACTCCATTATCACGAGAAAATCAATCGATGTGGGTAGGGTCATTAGATACTCAATTCTCCATACGAGTCGGGCAGCCACAACTGGGGGTTTAGCACATCCATCTCTTATAATAGCTTTATGTAAGCAATCAGGTGTCCCTTGGTCTCGAGAGGAGGAGCATGCTGCTCCTAAGGGGATTATCTCTATGAAAATCATCAATGATTATGTGTGTTGGGACAACACAGCTCCTGGAGCCTCTTCATCTATTCCTCCTTCCAGGCTCGCTTCCACACCTTCCCGTGGTTCAAGAACTTTAGCATCTAGAATGGACATGTTAGAATTAGAGTCAGCCAGATGAGATCAACGCTTGGAGCGCTTCACTTCATATCAGATTAATTTCAATAATTCTCTAGCTCAATTCTATAATGAGTCCAACATTCACTACAAAAAAAAAAGTCTATTTGCGACCAGACATTTGCGACCAACAAGTCGTTTTTATTGTAGAATGCGACCAAAAAAGCGACCAAGACAGTGGTGGCAAAAAAGCTAGTCGTTCTGGAATTTTGTGCGACTGGATAGTCACAAAAATACGACCAAGAAAGTTTGGTCGCAAAAATGTCAACATTTTGAAAAAAGGACCAGATGGTCGCTTAAAAAGTGACCATCTGGTCGTAATTTATGTTGAAGACAAGTGACCAAATGGTCACTTTTGGACTCAGGCAAAATGCGACCAGAGAGTCGTTTTTTAGGGGATAAAAAACGACCATCTGGTCGTTTATCTTCTAGGAAAAATGCGACTAGATGGTCGTTTATCTTCTAGAGTAAATACGACCATCTGGTCGTATTAAATAATTTTTATTTATTTAATTATTATTTATTTATTTATTTAATATTAAAAGTATTATTTATTTCTTTAATTATTATTAATTAATTATTATTTATTTATTTAATGAATATTAAAATTTAATAATAAAAAATTGGAATTAAAATAAAATATATATAAATCAAATATTCAAAAAATGTTGTATACAAAAAGAAATCATCTATCTACTGCGGAGGGGCGGGGGGTGGCGGAGGCGGTGTCGATGATGAATGCTCGCCGTCTCGGGATCTGAAGTACGCTGCCAAAGATGCTGCGACCTGGGCCTTGACCCGTGCCTGCATGTCCTCCTCAATCACAGCGACTCGAGAAACGAAGTCCTCGCGCATAGCGTCCATGTTCGTGTGAAGCTGCTGAACCTCCTTGCACAGCTGCTGCTCAACAGGAGAAGGGCCGGAGCTAGTGCTGGCTCCGCTCCGCTGGGGCAGAGGCACATCCGCATAAAGACGCCTCCCGTACGTGCCGAGACCAGGAACAGATCCATCTGGACGAATGCCTCCAGCAGCCTCCAAGAACGCCTGTCGACGGTCTTCCTGAGTCTGTTGCGAGTCGGGTGTGGGCAACCTCTGACTCAAAGACTCCTTGAAACGGTCCTAAATATTTAAAATTCATAAAGTATGTAAAAGTTAGAAAATTATGAACAAATTCTAAGTAATAATTGAAAAAACATATTAAATACCTGAGTTTGTTACGCATTATCGTCGACGATCGTCCCGTCCTTCTTCGTGTGAAGTACCAGGTTCAGCTTATCAGGTGGAACAGGACGACCGTACTTTTCTTCCTAAACATATTATAAAAAGAGACAGAAATTAAATTAATAAATAATTGAAAAAAAAACAAAAAAATGACTTGAAAGAAAAATGACAATTACTTACCAATATACGATGGTGCTCGTCGTGAGGCTTCGCTCCACCAGTGTGCTTCCTCGGGTTCTTGGCCCGGTTTGCCTTATTCTTTGTAGATACTTTTTTGCCCACTTGAGACTGCAAGCTCGCGAGGAGTCGGGCATGCTCCTCCTCGCTCATCCACACAGGCCGGTGTTCAACTTGCTTCTACCGCGCCCGGTACATGAGGTCCTTGAATCGATCCTGCACGTACCTGTCCCATAGGGGGAACATCCGACCGTCCGTGACATCGGGATCGATCATAGGAAACTTGCCCTGAAAAAATTTGAAATAAGAAAACGTTAAAGTAATAAATTGATTATTACAAATTTATAAATTAATTAATTATAAAAATAAGTGAAGTTATTTACCTTCCAGTTGTCGTATATCCGACGTTTCTCCGTCATAGGAATCTTCGTCCAGCGAAACTCGCTGGGTAGAGGCATGCTCTGGAGGACCTGTCGAAACCACTTTGAAGCGGTTTGATGCGGCTGTATTCTGCAAAAAAAAAAAAAGTAAAAAATATTTTTAGGTTATAAATAACATGAATATTTAATTAAAAAAATTACTTGTCTACTTACGTATCCCCTTCTATCCGAAGGGTCAGGTTGGCGGTGGCCTGAGGACGGCCAGTGCCAGAAGCTCCAGCTCCCACTGGATTGGGCGCGGTGCCAGAAGTGGAGGGTCCCGCGAAAGTAGTGGCTGGAGCCTGTGAGTCCTCCTCCAAACGCGGAGTCGCAATCTGCGACTCAGATACTGCGGAGGGATATATCGGGTCGGGATTGTCGTCCAACCGTAATATCTCGTCCAGGTCAGCATGCGTCCAGTCCCCCGCATCTGGAGAACCGTCCAACTCCGGTGCGTCATCCTCTGGTGGTAGATCAGTGCGGTCCTGCACATCATCGCCGGACATCGAAGGACGACGTTGGCGTGCCATTTTCCTAATCAAACTAATTAAATTTATTAATTAAGTATATTAAAATAATTAATTAAATAAACTAAACTAAAGTAAATTAAATTTAATTAATTAAATTAAAGTAAGTAAACTACACTAATTATTTAACTAAATTAATTTATTAAATTTAAGAAAAATAGTTAAGTAAGTAATTAAAGTAATCTAATATATTTAATTTACTAAATTAAATTAATTAATTAATTAATGAAACCAAAGTAAATTAAATTAATTAAAGTAAGTAAACTACACTAATTAATCAACCTAATTAAATTGAATTAATTTAAAAAAAGTAATCTAAACTCATAATGTGACTAAATTAAATTAATAATTTATTAAACTAAATTTAATTAAGTAATTAAACTAAATTTAATTAAGTAATTAAGTAATTAAACTAAAAGTAATTTAAGTATATTAAATTAATTAACTAATTACTTAACTAAGTTTAACTAAACAAATTAAAGTAACTAACTAAACATAATTAATTACACTAATTTAAAGTTAAACTAAACTATTCAATTAAATGCAACTAAATTTAATTAAGTAATTAAACTAAATTCAATTAATTAACTAAGTTTAACTAAACAAATTAAAGTAACTAACTAAACATAATTAATTACACTAATTTAAAGTTAAACTAAACTATTCAATTAAATGCAACTAAATTTAATTAAGTAATTAAACTAAATTCAATTAATTAACTAAGTTTAACTAAACAAATTAAAGTAACTAACTAAACATAATTAATTACACTAATTTAAAGTTAAACTAAACTATTCAATTAAATGTAACTAAATTTAACGAAACTAAAACAATTTTTAATAACTTTATTAAAACGAAAACGAAAACTAACATCGAATACGCTACCGGGTTTTGGAGGTTTTTGAAACAGAATGGGTGAAAAACGGGGAACGGGAAAGGTAAGAAAGAACGGGGTTTAGGGGAACGGGCAAAAAGCAACGGGGGAACGGGAACGGGGAAAGAGAGAAAAGGAAAGAAAAGAAAGGAAAAGAGAATCGGGTGGGGGAGGGAAAGAATCGGGTGGGGAGTTTAAATTAAGAATTGCGACAATTTGGTCGCAATTTTGTAATTATGACGAGAAGCGAAGTCGCTGATATACGACCGGTTGGTCGCATTATGGTTCAAAAATACGACCAGCTGGTCGTATTTTAAGAATAATGCGACCAACTGGTCGTAATCGTGTCATTATGACAACCAGCTGTCACATCACGCTTCCCATCAACAAATGTGACCAAATGGTCGTAATTGTCAAATTAACCGCCATATTTTGTGACCAAATGGTCGTAATTATCAAATTCACCGCCAAAAATTTAATGAAAATTTAAATTTGTAAATGATCAATCTTACGGACTCCGCCTCGTCTTTTTGTCTCGAACCAAGTGCAGTTGAACAGAACAATGCGTTTTAGCGTCGGACTTGCGTATTGAATCTCAAGAATCTCATCGATTACTCCAAAGTAATCGTCTTCGGTGCCGAACACTTGGCCTTTTATGCAAACACCACTGTTGTTTGTTGCCCTGTTAACAGAATGCGCCTTCGTTTGAAATCTCAATCCGTTATCGACGTATCCAGTATATGACCTTGCAATCCGTGCAGGTCCCTTTGCCAAAGAAATCATGCGAGGATCATCTACCGGTAACGTAGGGGAGTCCACCTGTCATTCAGCACACATAGAGTATAATTAGAAGGATATAGTATTTTTCAACAAATGACTTGACATGATATTTTTTACAATTTTAAATAACTCACGTATGCACTAAACCAGGAACGAAACTCCTTCTCGATTATTGACCCCTCCTCAGCGACTGTAAGACCGACTCGTGTCATTTGAACGTATACGTTCAGAAATAGTCTGTATGTTACGAAAATAGTAAGAAAATATTTTAAACAGTTGTGATTGTTAAGTCAAAGGAATAATGTAACGTTACGAGAACTCACTCGATGTAAGGATCGACTTCTGGGCAGTTGCATAACACGAAGGTCTGCATTACGTGATACTCAGAATCGGTCAACGGCCTACGCACTGATCTTCCAACTGTCATGCCAGGTTCACTAAATATGGGCAGGTCGTTTACGTCAACACCTTCAAGTAAATTTTCGACAACATTTCATGTCGCTGGACGAAACTGCTCAGCAATGTGTTGATCAAAGTAGTATGAACAAAACGTGGTAGTCTCTTGCGTTAGGTACGCACTACAGATAGATCCTTCGACTCTTGCTTTATTTCCGACCGTCTTTTTCAACCGACGTAAGTACCTGTGGGTTACAAATAATTAAGTAAACCTCTAATATGTTTAACATTAAAAAAATTGAATTATATACAAAGTAAGTTTGCTAACCTTTCAAATGGGTACATCCAGCGATAATGGACCGGACCCCCTAAGAATGCCTCGTATGGAAGATGCACTGGAAGATGCTCCATTGGGTCAAAAAAGCCAGGTGGGAACATTCGCTCCAACTTATAGATAATAACGATCTCCTGGAACTCATTGAAGCGGCAGGTAGCTTGGTCGACTCAGTACACGTCAAGTCCCTGAAAAAAACACTCAACTGGGCAAGCGGCTCCCAATGTCTGTTCTCTAGGAACGGTCTGAATGCGACGGGCATCAATCGTTGCATGAATACATGACAGTCGTGGCTTTTCATATCGAACATGACATGTTTTTGACTGTCTATATACCGACTCAGATTCGAAACGTATCCGTCAGGGAATTTGATGGATTTGATCCACTCAAATAGTGTTTTCTTTTCATCCGTCGTCAACATGTACTTTGCTTTTGCGTAATTATTATTGTCGTCAGGCTCTAACTCAGGACGGTTACATATCTCCCGTACATCGTAACGTGCCTTCAGATTGTCCTTTGTTTTGCCAAGAACGTTCAAAACCGTATTGAAAATGTTGTCGAAGAAGTTCTTCTCGATATGCATTACATCCAGGTTATGTCTGATAAGTAGATCTTCCCAATACGGTAGATCCCAAAAAATACTACGTTTCTTCCAACCCGTGTTTTTTCCAGCCGCATTGTTTGCAAGCTCTGCACCTTCCACTGTAATCTTCTGCATCCCTATAGCATCTATACAGTGCAGAATCTGCCTTCCACTGTACATTATCTGGGGGGTTTCCTTTCTTACTCGCCGACCCTTCTTCCAGTCAGTACCGTTTGAACGGAACGCGTGATTCAACGGCAGAAATCGATGGTGACAATCAAACCAACAAGTTTTCCGACCGTTTCTGAGGTAAAACGCATCTGTGTCTAGCATGCAATGTGGACATGCGTATTTACCGGCCGTACTCCATCCTTGAATAGAGGATGGGGATCGATATTTACAATTACTAAACTAATGAACGCTAAGCAAAACAATAACAAAACTCATACTCAAGAAATAATGAACGTGAACGCAACATACCTAACAACATTGAATACGCAGGGAAGTCACTGATCGTCCAGATTAACGCCGCTCGCAACAAGAAATTTTGTTTCTTCGAGATGTCGTACGTCATGACACCGTCTGTCCATAACCTCTTCAACTCTGCGATAAGTGGTTGCAAATACACATCCAGCTTCTGTTTTGGACTTTTCGGGCCAGGTACGATCACTGTGGGAAAAATCACAGGGTTTCTCATACACATCGAGGGTGGCAAGTTATACGGGGTTACCATCACCGGCCAAACTGAATATTGCGCCCCGGATGCCCCGAACGGGTTAAACCATCTGTGCATAAGCCCAATCTCACGTTTCTCGGATCTTGTGCAAAATCAGGATGACAATTATTTAAATGCTTCCAAGCCGCAGCGTCTATGAGATGTCGCATAACACCTTCATCCTGTGCGTGCTCGTGATGCCATCTCATGTGTGAAGCTGTGACATCCGATGCATACAACCGTTGCAGACGTGGGGTCAGCGGTAAATAGAACATGCGGGCGTACGGAAGACCCAACACATGGACCAATCCGTGTGTGACACGTGGCTTGATGACATCATCCATTTCCACTCCTATAAATAGGAGATGAGAAATGGCCAAACGGTAATTCATTTTCATTCCTCATTTGCTCTAACCACAAGCTCTGCTCTACTCTAACTTAAGCATCGGAGGGTGTTAGGCCGGCACCACACCGGTGCTACTAGCTCTACTTGCGCAGGTGATCACTTACGTAGCAGGACACCCACGCAAGTTACCTCCAATGCGAATCTTCGCCTCTGATTCAATACAAATTTATTGTTCGTTGCACACGTGGAAGCGAGAGCGGCATTGGCGCGAAGCACGCCCGCGCATTACACTTAGTACCATTTTCATGCAACAACAGTTGGCGCCGTCTGTGGGAACGTAAACTTTATTACGTGCTCTATCATCAAGAATGAGTCGGAGAAGTCATACAGAGCACCATGGTGGTGATGAAGGAGTGGAAAACAACATTCCTAGCACTAGAAGGTACCCAGATCGCGGGGAAAGAGACTGGGTTCAAGAAGAGGAGCCCGAGAGAGTTGAACCCTTGCCGGATAGGAGGGTGGATGCCTTGGAGGAACAAGTTCGAGTTGTGAATCGAGACCTTTCAAAGGTACTTGAAATACTCAATCAGAAGTTTGTGGTCGATCGCCAAGAATCAAACCCTGGTAACGGCAAAGGCAAAGAGCATGCGGAGTATGTAGATGAGTCACGAACCAACGGAGGAGGTGGCTCGAAGGGGAAGCAGAGGACGAACAATCAACATGCTGCCCCGTCCCGTCTTGAACCTTCCTACCATGGACAATCTCGACTGAAGGGAGGATCCGACCTCCGAGATGTTTTGAATCAAAAAAGGAAAGAGCAAACTGAAATTATGAAGTCCACTGCGGAAAGCACCCAACCTTAGGCGCCGGAGCTAAAAAGGCTTCAAGACGAGCTCGGTCACATGAAGAAGGAGTACCGAGGTAAGGCTCCCCTTGCTTTGGAAGACCTCCTCGAGCAGGCAGAGCCTCCATTCACCGATGACATTATGGAGGTAGACTTACCCGCCAAGTTCAAGATGCCAACCATGCCCACCTATGATGGCTCTAAGGACCCGGTTGAACATGTCGACACGTTTCGGACCTGGATGAAGCTCCAGGGAGTCCGAGACGCAATCATGTGTAGGGCATTCCCTCTCACTTTAGGAGGCCCTGCACGAGGATGGTACAGACAACTCAAGCCAAGATCCATTTCTTCGTTTAAGGACCTTACGCGGTCCTTTGTGACCCAGTTCCTCGGAGGAAGTGATCACAAGAAGCCGGCTACGCACTTGTTAACTATCCGTCAGAAATGGGGGGAGAGCCTACGTGACTACGTGGTAAGATTCAACAATGAGGCTTTGAAAGTAGAAGGTTATAGTGAAGACATAGCTCTGACCGCCATGATGGCGGGACTGAAAGATGAGAAATTCTTGTGGTCGTTAGGCAAAAAGACCTGATACATACACTGAGCTTCTTTCTAGGGCACAAAAATACATGAGTGCCGGAGAGTTACTCAATGCAAGAAGAGCTCCAGAAGAAGGGGGTAGTAGCAAACATTCGGAACATAAAAGAAAAAATCGAACAGAAGATGCTACCCGAAGGGATGTTCGTCATAGAGATGATAAGAGGAGGAAGACCGAAGACCGACTTGATAAACAAAGTCTTCCTCCTAGCAAGTTCAAGAAATACACCCCTACCACCATACCAGCAGAGCAGCTACTCATGGAGATCCAAGATAAGAACTTGGTTAGGTGGCCGTCGAGGATGAAAGCGGGATCAAACAAAAGAAATAAAGACAAGTACTGTCTTTTCCACAAGGATCACGGTCATACTACCTCCGATTGTTTTGATCTTAAGGAGGAAATTGAAGCTCTAATTCAAAGAGGGTACCTAAAGGAGTTCGTAATGAGGAGAGAAGGAGGTCAACGCGACACCAGACCTGAATAGAAAGACCAGGACCGAGGCGGTAAAAAGCCCTTGGGAGGTGACATAAGAACTATATTTGGTGGACCAGCAGGTGGAGAGTCAAGCAGAAAAAGAAAAGCAAGTGCCCGAGAGGCAAGTCACGCCCCACCTAGATTCGAAGTCTTCACCACTCATACAATGCCTAGACGGGAGGCAAAAATTAATTTCGATGAAGAAGAAGTCGCTGACATCCATCAACCTCACAATGATGCTCTGGTAGTGGTAATCATTGTAGCTAACTTGAGAGTGTACCGTGTTCTGGTCGATGTCGGTAGCTCGGTAGACGTACTCTCTCCTGAACTCCCCTCACTATAGATGAGTTATTGTCCATTTAGTTTATCATCATTTATATCTGTGATATTATCCTTCACGTGGAACCCTCATAATTACAGGCGGATAAATTTACCGTTTTGCTCCTTTAATTACCGCTTTATCCTTGTGTTCCCGTTGATTCTCCAATGAACTTTATCTTTAGTCGAACTAGAGATAAGATACTTCTGTGATCCATAGAAGTCGTGACGTCACTTGTTCATGTCTCCAATCAGTACATCAAGGGAGTTTCCTAAAGTTTCTAAAATGTTTAGGTATCGCACTGATACCGTTAATTTATAGGAAAGTTATGAATTCCATCTCGTGAAAATGAGTTCCCAGCTACTTATCTAGTCATGTTCCCAAAACAGGAGTGTATTGAGTGTTCTTACAGATCGCTCTCAACCATGTGAATCAAAGATCATAACTCCACAAATAGGAGTCCGCATTTCTCTCAGGATTGAGATCTATCACTGTTGATAAACTGTAACGTCCCGTTACTTTTAGAGTTAATTTTTTTTTTTTAAATAAAGTATTTAAGTTCAGTTTAACTTAAGAATTTCGCAGTTAGTAGTTATTTTCGTTCGAAAATCTTTTTAATCCTTTTATGATTTTAAATTAGTTTCGGTGACATTAATAATTATTAACGGGCCAATTAATAATTATTAATCACCTTTAGATTATTTTAAGATCATCGGGTTTCGTAGTTTTAATCAAATCATTAAAAAGGAACGTATACTTCATTTTCCAATTTCTTAAAAAACACTATTCACCTCCACCTACATTAAATAGTCAAACATGAGTCAAACTTCTCATTTTTTTTCTTTTCTTCTTTCTCCCTTGCAAGGTCGAAACCCCCTCCCCTCCTCCCTCTCTCTTTGGCATTTCTCCGTTGCTCGGTGGATCGCTATAATTTTATGTCCGTTGGAAAGCTCTCGGTCCCATCAACATTCCCCACAGCAGGGGTAGCATAAGAGTTAACCTCTTTTGACGACTCGGCGTCACTCTGGTACTCGGGGTTGACACCACGGCCTCGACCGCGCCCACCCCTACCTCGGCCTCTACCACGGCCTCGTCCTCTTCCTCTTCCAGGCATAACCACAGGAGGCATCCTGGAATACACAAACACTATAATTATCGAGATTGAACATTTTAAGCTTAAACATTAACTATCTTACAACTTGGACAAGGAATGAATTTATAGACTAGTACTAGAGATACCTGGCGCCGATGAGTGTGAAGATGAGGTTCATGTCAAAAGAAAATGTATGTTTTAACATACGGTCTTCAGAACCAAAAGGCTCTGATACCAACTGTAAAGACCCGACTTTTCAGAGTAGCAAATACACTTAATTTCAACAGCGGAAGACTCAATAAATACCCTTTATTTAAAATAATACAATCTTCATAATCATTGAGAATTTAAAACAAAACAGAAACTCCGGAGTTCAACTTTAAAACAAAACAATAACGTTCAAATATAAATGTAAAGACTAAAGAGTCTAAAATCAACTAAAATTCCCAACGACTCAATAAATAAAATAAAAGTTTAAAAACTTTATTCATCATTCAAAAAGAATAAATTCGAGGCGCCTCCACGATATGAACGCTCATCTCTTCCACTTCATCAACCGCCACCTCTCGGTCCATTGTTACCTGAAAAATAACCACAGATAGCACTGTGAGGCTAAAGCCAGTGAGAAAACGACTTAAACAACGATAAAGTCTTAGTTAGTCTCTAACAACCCAAACCGAGTCCCAAGCTCTCAACACTCTTCCAAAGACTCTTACACTCCAACCGTCACTTAATGCCCAACTCATTCTTTATTCAATAATCATTTACTATCATTCTACACCCATTATCAACACTTAACTCTTTCATGGAAAACACCTCACTCAAATATTTTACCAAATATAATACCCAAGTCACAACATCAAAACACACACTTATTACAATCACTCCGAACTACAAGTTTAGTTAATTATACAAACATCCCCTTTTTCACAAAAACCACTAAGAAGGCGGTTCCTCGGAACTACTACCACTTCTTAGTACTTGGTTATAGCCTCAACTATAACTATTATTCACCTAATGAATCATTCGTACGAGCAATGATCATTAGTACTCGGTTATGGACCTTTCCATAACTAAAATGACTAAGTGTTGAGCTCGTAGCCTCAACATTAGTAAGCATGCTTTAATCAATCTCAAATATCATCACAACCACATTATCCTCATGATAATAATCATTCAAAATCAATTTATAATAAAAAAACACAGCAGCCCACTCAGTTTTACATACACTTCACAAAACTGCCGAAAAACAAGAAAACTGCCGAAAATCAAAATATGAACTTTTATGAATCCTAACTCAAAACTTAAGGCTATTGGCACTAAAAATCATCAAATAATTCCAGATTTATACTCATTATCATCCAGAGGCAAATCGAAACTAAAAACATCACTTTTGGCGAAAATGGCCTTCACCAATTCTAACCGAAAACATTATTTTCTCCCAATTGTTTTTCGGTATTTCCAATATTACTTCTCATCCTAAATTTCCAGAATTACATATTTAATTATATAAGAAAGAATAAGCTATGGTAAGGGCTTTAGATTTCTCCAAAACCTTACCGTTGAATAACCCGTTAACTCACCTCGAAAATGCTTAAATCCGAAAACAAAGCTACTTCCCTTGACGAACCAGACCTGAAACGGAGATCCTAAATAGCTTAAAATACAAATTAAAATATACTAAATTAATACAAAAGGTTTGGGGTTCGGTGTAGCAAAGAACGGAAATCAAACGGCGAAGGAAAATGGCTAAGGTTGGGGCGTGGGGGGTGTGTGGGCCGCGGCTGGCCATGGTCATCGAGACGTGGTTCGGTCGCGGTTTCGTAGTTAGGGTGATCGATCTTGATGGTTCTAGGTGTTGGTAATCAAGATCGATTGGGTATTTGGCCACGGTTTGGAAAATTGACGATTATGGAGATCGAAACAAAGGTTAGGGTTCTTGGCGGTCATATGGTGAATGTAAAACAGAAATACAGAATTAAAAAGATTGATAAATCAATCCCAAAAGCTTACCCGTTAAATGAATTTCAAGAAAAAGGCTCCCGATCTTCCTTCTTCGATTCCGGGCAATTTCCACCGATCCCCTAATTAACAATTGACGAAAAATCCCATCATTATCTACCCTAACCCCACGGCATCAAGAAGAAAAAGAGAAAAGAGAAATTTCGTTACCTTCGTGACCAAAATCGATTCCAAAACGCCTAAATCCAAAAACCCGATTCACGATCAAACAAACAAATGAGCGAACGACGAATCTTCTTCTTCTCTTTCACTATGAGGGGCGGCGGCAAGGGTGTGGGAAGGAGGGGAGAAAATTGTTCTTCTTTTTTTCCTTAGTTAAAAATTAGGGTTTGAGCTTACTTGCCACGTCATCACTACTTGCCACGTCATCACTACTCTAATCCATGACTCCTCAATATTTACAAAAAGTGACACTTATCAAAAAGTGTCACCCAAAAGCCTAAATAAATAAAATAGATTATTTATCAAAATTCCAAACCCTATAATTAAATTAAATAAAATTTTAATTTAATTCCAAAATTAATCTTACCTTGTAACGGGGCGTTACACGTATTTAGGAGGAATAATGAGATAATGCATAGACTGAGTGTTCTTGTATTGTCTGGTATTATTCGTATTGTGATTACATATATATGTCATGAGGAATGCTAAAGGCTGTGTGAACTGTACATTGACCGGGGGGTGAATAATGAGATAATGTTGGGACTGCGCGTGCTCACATTATCTAGTATTATTCATAATCACTATGATACATATATGAGAGAATGTCGGGGCTGAGTGTACTTTACATTAGGTGGGTGAGATAATGAGGTAATGGTGGTTAGACTGAGTGAGCTTTCATTACCTATCATTATTCACTATAGGTGGGAAGATATTATTGAAAAGACTTCATATAGTTTGTTTCGGAAAGTGAGATAATGAGGTATTGTTAGACTGTGTGAGCTTTCAATACTGTCATTATAAGCATGTTGATGGTTATATTAATGTAAAGGTCGAGTGTACATTGCATATATTGAGCTAGTTAATGAATAATATTAGACTGTGTGTGCTAACATTATCGACATTAATCGCGTGTTAAAACAAAAATATTATTATTGTTGTTGTTATTTTTAAATGTCCCTCATTTATTTAGTCAATATCTGTAACGTCCCGTTACTTTTGGGGGTAAAAAAATTTTTTTATTATTATTATTTTTTTTTTTTTTATTTAAAGCTTTTAAGAATAGTTAAATTCTGTAATTTCGATTTTAGTAGTTATTTTCGTCCGAAATTCTTTTTAATCATTTTAATACTTTAAATACGTTTCGGTGACATTAATAATTATTAACGGGCCAATTAATAATTATTAATCACCTTTAGATTCATTTAAGAGCTTCGGGTTTCGTTTTTAAAGTAAAAACAAAAAAAGGACGTAGGCGTCATTTCCCAAATTCTTAAATATCTAAATTTTACTATTCACCTTCTCTTAAAATAGAAAATCAAAGGCAAAACATATCATTTTTCTCTTCCTTTTCCTCTTGAAGCCGAGAGCAACCAAAACCTTTCCCCTTTTTTTTGTGTTTTCTTTAATACTCGGTGGATCGTATCGATTCTACTCCCGTTGGAAAGCCCTTGGCCCGTAGATCATTTCCAACCTACCGATCGAGATTTTCGCTCATTTCCTCGAGGCCTTAAGGCATGTCAAAGTTTCTAAAACTTGATGTCAATAGTGTTTTAATGGAGGTTTTGAGTTGTAATCTTTGAATTCGTTCACCGAAGCTTGAAGGTTTCACTCGGGGAAGTCTTTATAGTCAATTTTAGAAACTTTCCCTAAACCCTAAAACCGAGTTTGAGCCGGAAACCCGTCCCTTGTGTTTTTCCCTCACTTGGCCATGTTTAGGATGTTAGGGTTTTTGTGTTTTTGCTATTTACTTAATTTTTCAAAATTCGATTAATGAACAAAACCCTAAATTACGGATACCCATTGTAGTTGCGAACCTCCAAAGTATCTGAAACCAACCCGAAACACCTCTAAAGTGCATAAAAGCCGGAAAACTAAACCCGAACCTCTTTTTCCCTTGTATGGCCGAGAGTACCATAGGGTTAAAATCCGGGTTCTTCGTTGTTTTGTGCGTTTAGATGTAGTTTGAATGATTTTTGATTAATTAATGTTATTTAGGTGTAATTCGTCTGTAGGATTGTGATTTGATCGTGGAATTGCAACCTCAGATATATCGAAGCTTGTCTACAAGCTAAGGTGAGTTTAAAGCGAAAGTTAGTGTTTTATAAATTGAGTTTCGTTATGTTATTGTTTATCGAGGTAAAGAGGGAATAACTTCTTAGAATTAAGTTTTGGTTAGAGACTTTAATTCGGAAGTGAGTGGAAAGAATTTGGAATTATAATGAGTTCGATGAAAAGGAAACATTGGAGTGGTTTGGAAGTATTGCAAACCGATTTGGAGATGTTAGATGAAAGTGGAAATGAGAGTTACTTTGAACGGTTTGGAAGTTAAAGTAATTAGAAAATACACTTGAGTGATAACTCGTGTAATCTAGTTAGTTAGGTTTCTTAATAACTTAGTAGGATTCTTTGAGATTAACTAACTTTAGGAAGCTTAACCTTTTGTGATATGGCACATGATAGTATGTTGATTTCGATTCATACGTATCATGGTGCGAGGGTTCGTGAATAGTACATGGTAGTACGTGGATTCGGATCCGTACGTACCATGGTACTATGGTTTGTGATATGGCACATGATAGTATGTTGATTCGGATCCATACGTATCATGGTGCGAGGGTTTGTGATATAGTACATAGTAGTATGTTGATTCGGATCCATATGTACTATGGTACTATACTTTGTGGCACGGCACATGATAGTATGTTGATTCGGATCCATACGTATCATGGTGCGATGGTTTGTGATATGGTACATGATAGTATGTTGACTTCGGTCCATACGGTATCATGGTACGATGATTGTGATATAGTACATAGTAGTATGTTGATTCGAATCCATACGTACTATGGTACTATGATTGTGATATGGCACATGATAGTATGTTGATTCGGATCCATACGTATCATGGTGCGGTGATTTGTTATATGGTGAAATTCCTGAGACCTATATGGTGAAATTCCTGAGACCTATATGGTGAAATTCTTGAGACCTGATATGATGGAAGTTCTGATATCCTATGTGGTGAAAGTCCTGATATCCGATGATTTGAGATATGGTACGACCGTACGTGGTATGTTGATTTCGATCCATACAATAGCACTATACGATGAAACTTGTTTGGTAATAAAGATAGTTAATGTTACATTTACATATTCTTTAGAATTGTGTAGTAAGACTTAGTAGTGAATGTTACTTTACTTTAAGTCTTTATTTCTATCTCATGGTATTGAATGACGGTTACGGGTAATATATGACTATCGTATGATTGTATGGAAATTAGAAGTGTGGATGTGGATAGTATTGAGCATTATAGGCCTTTGGACACGATTTCGGTTATGAGATTTTGTTCATAGGATTACTTGCTTTCGTTTTACTCTCACTAGCATTTTATGCTAATGGTGCTACACTTACAAATTTTCAGGTAAACCTCGAGCTAAGAAGCGTGGTAGAGGAGGTGGAGCCGCGTGACTAGTCGAGATGGTGTATGGACAATGTTAAAGACATCTTTTGGTTTAGCATTTGTTAAAATGCTTGTAAATTATTTTCATTTTATATACATGTGTCTTTTTGAGCCCGGAAGGGTATTTTGTGTAAAAATTGTCTATGTCTTATGATTTATTTCTCCTTTGGAATGTGCATTCCCGATTTATAGCATTCTCTGAATTTGGGTTGTAAAACAGGTTTTGGTTATTCGATTTTTAAACAAACCCATGCCGTTTTTCTTTAAAAATCGAGTCTTCCGCTGTGCATTTGAATTTAAAGAATTTAACGGAATCCGGGTCATTACAATATCACTAATCATTTTAATGATATTGTTAAATAACTGTGAGTGACATGAACCCATTAGAAAAAAAAAAAAAAATTGTGATTGTTTTAAAATGTCCCATGTTAATTTGATCAATAATTAATTATTATAATGATATCATTAAATGACTATGAGTGGCTTATGCCATTAAAAACATTTTTTTAAAATAAATGATAAAATTATCAAAGCATAAACCTTTCCATTTTATGAAATTTGAGATCAAAGTATCCTTGTACTCCTAAATTTAAAAAAAAAATCAATAGTAGAGAGTTTTTTGGAATGATAGGTTTTGAAAAAAAATCATTTAAAGTGGTCTTAAAATCAAGTCATAAAACTTCTTATTTCATGAAATTTGAGATAAAAGTATCCTTGTACTCTCAAGTTTCAATTGTAGGAAGTTTTTTGGATGAATGTTTTTTAAGAAAAGTAATTTAAATTGGTTTTAAAAAAATTCAAGCCAAAATCTTCTTATTTCATGAAATTCAGGATCAAAGTATCTTTGCAGTCCCAAATTTCAAATTATAGGAAGGTGTTTTGGGATGAAATTTTTTTTGAAGAAAAGTCATTTAAATTGGTATTAAAATCAAGCAAAAAAAAACTTCTTAATTAGTCAAATTTAGGATCAAAGTATCCTTGTACTCCCAAATTTCAAATTATGGGAACTTTTTTGGAATAAAAAGTTTGGATGAAAGGTCATTTAAATTGACTAGATTCTTACCACGTGCGTTGCACGTAAATTATTTAAATGTCTTATAAATTTAGTTTGAGTTGATTTAGACTGAATATAACGGTCCATAGGATTATTTTTCTAATCAATTTAGGGTGGATTAACGCACTAAAATAAAAAATTTATATTACATCAATTGATCACATCCAAGGTTGAGAATCTTAAATTAAAATGCGAGGTGTTAAAAAAAATTACTCACAAAAGGTTGAAAATATTAAATTTAAATATAAAATACTTGAAAAGCAATCTACCTTCTATGAAGTGATATGTAAATTTGTAATTTGTAAAAGTGAAAGGGTCTAAAAAAGATCTACCTTTCTCAAATGAGGTAGATTCGATGAGCTTTTAATTTTCTCATTTTGACTATTTAAATGGAAAATAATCAGTAAATTTGTAAATCTAAAAGAAAATAGTTCAAAAGCATGAAGTTGTTAATAAAAATGAAAGCATAAAAAAATATATACCTTTCTCAAATGAGATAGATTCGATGAGATAGATTCGATGAGATTTTCCTTCTCTCCTTTCACTATTTAAATGGGAAATTGTGAAAGTTACAAATGATAAGAAGATGGTTAGTTTTTTCTCCTATTTAAATATATAATAGTTATTAATATAAAATGATAAAGAGTACTGGACAATAAAAGATTAAAAATATTATATTTTTAAAATTAAAAACATATTTTCGATAAAGGTCTTAGAATTTTGATTAATATTTAATTTTTTTTTATAGAATTTGCTAATGAAATAATTTTTTTAATCAATAAAATAAATCTGATTAACTTTTTTTTTTGCTAATTAACAAATTTTATACTATATACTTAATTAAATGTGGTAATTAATTTATTATGGCATGTTTAGATAATGTGAGCACGCGCAGTCCCAACATCAATCATGTAACTAGAGAAAATAAACAACCATACTTATGTAAAGAAGAATATTACCATGAACATCTCTATTACCTTTTGAGTCCCCTTTGTGTATGAAAGCGAGATGATATAATTATGAGAATTGGTTTTATGAATAGTAGGAAGAGTTGGATTATAATCTAGTGGAAGTTGGAGGCCAGGTTTTAGGTGTGTAGAAAAATGGTCGTGGATTCAAGTTGGTAGAGTTGTGGCTCAAAGATATAGGTTAGTGGCTAATGGTGAATGAGAGTTGTGATAGAATGGAGATAAAAGTTCTGACAGGTTGGTGAGTGATGGAAAGTTAGAAGGTGGGAGATTGGGAGAAGAGTGACTACCTCTTTTATAAATGGAATATAAGATAAATTTATAGAGGTAAGTTGGTGTGTTTTTTTTTTTTGGTTATAAACATAAGCAAATGTCTCATCGAATCTTTTCTTAACTTCAACGAAGAAGTAAGTTTTCATTTAAGATGCTTCCTTGAAGTTAAGAAAATATTCTATGAGACATTTGCTTTCATAAATTAAAATCAATCTTTTCATAAACTAGTTAAATTAAATATCAATATTTTTAATTAGATAATATAAGATAAGAATATGGTAACCATTTTTTAATGAATGTTGTAAAGTGCTGAAACCTTCTCTACACATAAATGACCAAGAACCTAATCTGGTTTTCGTATAATATTTTTATTAATTAGGTGACCAATCATACCCCAATTTGGTTGGTGGCGACTTAAAAAAAATTTCTTTTCACTAAGAGACATATAAATTGGACGCTGACGCTCTGCGTCGCAAACACGTTGTGACAAGTAGTGTTTCCTTTATGGATTTTTCTAAATTTTGTAAAAAAAACATGAAATCCCTTAAAAAATAAATATTTTTATTTGGACATCACATCGTAAGACTTCATGAGTTTCTAGCAATCTTGAGGTGAGGAATTTATCTCAATAGTGTGAGATAAATTCTAATATTTTTTAGTTAGATAAATAATAATTTTTGTAAGTAATATGTTAATTGGATTTTTTTCTTTCAATTACAATTTTGATGATGGATATTAAAAGTACAAGATTTTGTAGCAATAATAAGTTACATTATGTTAAAATTATTTTTAAATATAAAGAAATAAATCAATTTTCTCAAGACTCCTACATCATATATTAGCGGTTATAGTAGTATGTTTTCTTACAGTCTTCAAGTGAAAAATTACTTTAGGAGTGCGTAGTAGATTTTCATATTTTAAAAAAAAGAAAAAGAAAAATTGCTTGTGTTATTGATTATTAATTCATGTTTTATTTTCTAAAATGTGAAAGGACATTTAAAACTATACATTTTTTAAAAACATTTTTATCAAATAACTCGAATAATTAAAGATATATTATTGCTTACATTTATAATTAAATATTGTAAGGATGCTAACAAAACATGGCAACAAACGACTCTCAAACCTATCTGATAAATCACCTCTTCTCTATGGTTGCTGGTGACTCCAAAGATTCTTATGTCCAAAGAGACTTTTACGAGAGGATATTGGTCGCTTTGTGTCAAAATGACCATTTGACAAAGTTTATGGGGTGGTAGTAGGGGAAGAACAAGCACGAGGGTTTTGTTTCCCAGCAATTATGGGCTTCACATTTGCACATTGAGACATAATAGGGCCTTCTTTTCCATTATATTTGAGGTCAATGTCCACTACTTCTACGTCGTCACATGGAACACTAGAGCTGCAAATAAGTTTGAGTGCAAGAGCAGTAGCTGTGACGACCTATGACGACCCGACATTTTTAAATAATTTAAATTAGAATACACAGCGGAAGTCTTTTATTTTAAGAAAAATTGGCGTGATTATGTTTGAAAATTTGGTGGCCAAAACCTGTTTACATCTTAATTTCAAAATCTAAAATACACAAGGAACATTAAGTTCCTATCCAGGAGTTCAAAATGATCATAATCATAAAACAACGACAATAAGCTCTTATGAGCAATTACAAAGTACAAATCATCAAAATGATATAAATTTCACAAGACCATGTACATGGAATTTTACATAACACATAGTCCATCTCAAAGTCGTCATCCTCTCGATCAAGCGCGCACCAGCTCCTCTTCCACGATCCCAAACATTACCTGAAATGTTTGTAATATCATGAGCTAACAAACTAAGCCCAGTGAGAATAATAAGAATAAAAAGTAAGAATAAACCTCAAACTCGCATTTTGATTTGAGTCCATGAACATACTTACTCTTTGCTATCCATCCATTCAAAGAGTTTATAACAAAGTGTTCCACTTTACTTACCAATTCTCCAATAATATTGTGGAACTACATTCCAAATATTCCTGGTATGGTTGCGTAAATGCATATAACATTTATATCTCATTTTCCATATATACCTTATACTATATATAAGGTTTACTTCAAATTCTTATTCTCCCAAAGGACGATATTAATTAGCACACTTAGTCTAATTGTTCATCCATAAACTTGTTATAACATAAATGAGAAAAATAAATAAACTTTGCATAATTATAACATCTTGACTCTCTTTCTCATCTATCATATGCATAAAAGTAATAAGTACATCCCGTAGGATACGCATTCGCCATTTATGCATGAAATGAAGGTAATGTGGATTTTTACATACTATCCACCCTTATCCTTATGTATGAAGTAGTGTGGACAATTATCGTATTCCACCAGTACTTATGTATGGAAGTAGTGTGGGCAAATTAACATATCCCACCAGTACTTATGCATGGAAGTAGTGTGGGCAAATTAACATATCCCACCAGTACTTATGCATGGAAGTAGTGTGGGCAAATTAACATATCCCACCAGTACTTATGCATGGAGGAAATGTGGACTTTCTCGTATTCCACCATTAACCTTTCGTTTTTCTTTCTCACCTTCTTTTCTTTTCAATAATGCGAGATGTTATGCATATGCTTACATATGCTTGCATAAGTAAATAATGTAAATGTAAATGATAAAGTAACCGATACATGCATAAAGTAAATGAGCAAAAGTAAAGACATAAAGTAATGGACATAAGTAAAAATAGATAAAATTCCGGACGAACGATATATCGATCGAACTCCGCTAAATAAAGTAAAGAATCAAAACATAACGATTAACCTAAACCTTCAAGGATTCTAAACTTCCAATGATCCGAGGTTCTATCAACCATTCTTTATCAAAGTCTTGGATCCTTTAACTTCCAATGATTCATTCTAACTCCGAAACTAATCTAACTTAGAATCTTCTAAGATTCGAGGCTTTCATCGAGAAATCCTAAGTTTCTCACCTAAAGGATTAACTCAAATCCTAAGGCACTAACTCACTCCCTCTAATCTTAGATTGGATTCTAATCTTAGTTTCGGATTCTACAAATCATCGCACTTATTCGCTTTCTATAGTTACTTTAAATTCTAACTATTCTCACCTTTGTAAGAGGAGAACTCGCTCTCAACCTCCGATAGAGCGATCAAGCAAAGTTCAAAAACACCTACAATTGAAATTATAACTCAAAATTTAAATATATTACCAATTAACGATTAAACAATCACTAAACATACAAAATGATGAAAATCCATCAAACTCCCTCACATGGAGGCTCTCGGCCCTCCCATGAAATGGGTCTCGGGTTTGGTTTTTATACTTTTTGGCAATTTAAATACTTTTTGAGTTGTTTTTAAGCAAATTAGATAATCCCGATTTCAATGGGTATCGATAATTAGGGTTTTTGAACATTAATCCCTTTCCCGAATTAAACTTAAATAAACATTTATTCATTAATCTATAACCCAAATTCAAATCCCAAAAGGTAAATTTCAAACGGAAAGGGTTTCGACTGAAACTCGGTTTTAGGGTTACGGGAAATCAAGTAATAGTTACACAATAAGTTTTCCATCAACATTCATCAACAAAGGTTGAAGGGGATGAGAGTTTTGGCCAAGAACACAAAAGCTTGAATCAATTTCCATGGAAGTTCAATGAGAATTCGAAATCTAAGGCTTACCTTAGAGAGTTGGAAACGTTCCAAGAGTGGAATGGGTAGAAAGGTCTCGGCGAGAGCTTTCCAACGCATCCGAAATCACGCAAAACGGTCAAGAAATGAAGCCGGGGCGACACTTTCTTCCTCTTCTCTTTTCTTCCTCTTGTTGCTCGGGTTTGGAGAGAAAAATGGATGAAATATGAAGACTTTTGGTCAATATGATTATTTAAAGAAGATTATGAATAGTGTTTAGATATTTAGGAAATTTAGAAATGACGGTTGCGTCCTTTCATGACTTTTGACTTACGAATCGAAACCCGATGCTCTTAAATAAATCTAAAGGTGATTAATAATTATTAATTTATTAATTGGCCTATTAATAATGATTAATGTCACCGAAACGAAAAATAAACATTAAAACGATTAAAATGAATTTCGAGCAAAATTAAGTACTAATATCGAAATTACAAAATAATAATTAAATTAAATACTTGAATTGAAATAAATAAATAAATAAATAAAATAAAATAAAAATTTCACTTCAAAATAACGGGACGTTACACGACCCAACTCTTTTAAATAATTTAAATATAAAACACAGCGAAAGTCTTTATATTTTAAAAAAATTGGCGTGGTTATGCTTGAAAATTGGCTAGCCAAAAACCTGTTACATTTTAATTTCAGAATTTAAAATACACAATGAACATTAAGTTCCTATCAAGGAGTTCAAAAGAGTTATAATCATAAAAGTAAAGACGAAAAGCTCTTAAGAGCTATATACAAATGTACAAATCCCAAAATGTATAAAATTCACAAAACCGAAGTCCATGGACTTTAAATACACCTAGTCCATTCTGAGGTCATCATCCTTCGATCATGCAGCACCATCTCCTCTCCCACGACCTCTAGCCAGGGCATTACCTGAAATTTTTATAATATCATGAGCTAACAACTTAAGCCCAGTGAGAATAAACATAATAAAAAGTAATAAAAGACCCCAAACCCACATCCTGATTTGTGTCCAAGTAAACTTACATATTCTTTACTAAAAACTCCCAAAAATCTAGAAGAATGTTTTCATTACCAATACCTCTTTCTGGTTCATCCTTTTATTAGCTCATGTAATATATAAAAATTACCCTTCTTTTATGTTTAATTAAAATATTAAACATGCTTCAGACTTAACATAACCAACCATCACAATTACGATAATGACGATAATGTTAACATACGAGTCTAAACATTATTCATTATCTCAATAAATAAATGAAAGAGGCATACCACCTTTATATCTATATAATCATCACAAGCAAATAATGTCAGGTAATGAAGCTCCCGTAGGCTAAGTTCATTCATCTCATTATCTCGCTTTTCAAATTAAATATACAAATTCCTTTCAATATTATCTTTCCATCTCTAGTGAATAATGACAGGTAATGAAGCTCCCGTAGGCTAAGTTCATTCACCTCATTAATCTCACTTTCCATAATAAAATATATAATTCTTTTCAATAACATCTTCCCACCCCTAGTGAATAATGACAGGTTATGAAGTTCTCGTAGGCTAAGTTCATTCACCTCATTATCTCACCCACCAAATACAGGTAATGAGCTCCCATAGGCTAAGTCATACCCTGTATCTTCGTATATGTATCAAAGTAATTATGGATAATACCAAATAATATGAACTCGCATAGTTCAATCATTATCTCATTATCCATCTCCTCCGATCATGTAAAGTACAGCATCCTTTATCATGCCTCATGATACATATACGGAACATAAAACGAATAATACCAGATAATGCAAGCACACTCAGTCTATGCATTGCCTCATTATTCCTCCTAATAAACGATAATGCAATATGATATGATATGATATGATTATGCTTGAAAGTGCAAGTAAATAAATATAACTATTCAAAGTAAATGAAAGAACATAAAGGTAAACTGTGACGACCCGACATTGCTGATAGCCAATCTATACCCAATATCACCTCAAAATCATACATATGCATAACAATCAAAGTAAAATGTGAGCATCTACTCATATTTCAAATGTCATAAGTGCCATATGCACTAACATCAGAATAAACTTCCCCACCGGGTAAAAACACATCTCGAAACTCAACAATCTCGGCTCAAAAGCTACCAACTCATCATAATACGATAAAAATAAACGAGTGGCTAGCTCAAGAATCAAACAAAATAAAAGCCAAACGGCCTGAAAATAAAAAATATAAATCACTACCATACTTGTAGCTTTTCCTGATAATCCTGACCTTATTACTACGTTATGATGGTTGTATCGAGAAAGTTTTGATTGTATGAGTCCATGTGGGACTAGCTTATGTTTTCGTGGGTCTAGTAGACGAGTAACACCCACTTTGATATGTATGTTAGAAGCTAGAATGCTTCTAAGAGATATAGCTTGAGATGATTTAGCTAATGTTGTCGATACTTCTATACCGAAGACTAGCTGAGTTAAAAGAACTTAAAAGTGAGTTATAAGAACTCTTAGGGTTTATTCACCCTAGTGCGTCCTCGTAAGGAGCACCTCGTTGTTTGTGAAAAGAAAGACAGTTCAGTGAAACTGTGTATTGATTATCGAGAAAACAAGTATCAATTGCATTGGATTGATGATCTATATGATCAGTTGGGGAGCCCCAGTGTTGTTTGTGAAAAAGAAGATGGCTCTATGCAATTGTGTATCGATTATAAAGAGTTGAGCCGTGTTACGGTGAAAAACAAGTAACCTTTGCCAAGGATAGAGGAATTGTTTGATCAATTGAGAGGAGCCACTATCTTTTTGAAGATAGATTTGAGATCTGGCTATCATCAGTTGAGGATTCAGGATGAGAATATTCCCAAGACTGCATTCAGGACACGTTATGGATGTTATGAGTTTTATGGATCTTATGCACACGGTGTTCAGGAGGTTCATTGACTCTTTTGTGATTGTTTTTATTGATGATATCTTGGTTTATTCCAAGACAGGGGAGTTGCATGCGATGCACATACGGGAAGTTTTGACAGGTACTACAAGATCAGAAATTGTATGCCAAGTTCTCAAAGTGTGAGTTTTGGCTGAGAGAAGTGGCATTTTTAAGCCATGTAGTATCGAGTAGAGGAGTATCAGTTGATCCCTCTAAGATTGAGGCAGTTAGTAACTGGCCTAGACCGACGAGTGTGGCTGATATTCGCAGTTTTCTAGGACTTACAGGCTATTATAGACGGTTTGTGCAAGATTTCTCCAAAATTACTTCAGATTTGACACGTTTGACTCGGAAAGGAGTTGATTTTGTATGGTCTGAGGATTGTGAAACGAGCTTTGAGGAGCTCAAGAGGAGGCTTGTGACAGCACCTGTTCTAGTGTCGCCTAATAGAACCGGTTGTCTGACTGTGTATACAAATACTTCCCAGAAAGGTTTGGTATGTGTGTTGATGCAACACGGGAAAGTGATAGCTTATGCTTCTCGTCAGTTGAAAGAGCATGAGAAGAATTTTTTGACTCATGATTTAGGGTTGGCAGCTATTGTTCATGCATTGAAAATATGGAGGCATTATGTGAATGGTGAGAAGATTCTGATATTTACTGACCCTAAAAGTCTCAAGTATTTCTTCACTCATAAGGAATTGAATATTAGACAGCGGAGATGGTTAGAGCTCGTTAAGGATTATAACTGTGATATTCAGTATCATCTTGGGAAGGCCAATGTAGTGGATGACGGACTCAGTAGAAGTCTTCTCATTCATCAGCCTTGTCGGCCATACCTTTGAGATTGAGGTGGGATATGTAACGAGCTGAGATAGCATTTCTTACTGCCGAGGTCACTGTGAGTTTGGCTAGTTTAACAGTGGGACCTACTTTGAGGTAAAGGATGATTGATGAATAAAGAGGAGAGACTCTTTTGCATGCCGGTTATAGAGAGGCTGAGTCAAATATTCCTAGCCATTTTATCTTTTCTGCAGATAGTGCTCTGATACCAACTGTGATGACCCGTCACTTGTATTCTAATTTAAATTATTTAAAAATATCGGGTCGTCACATAAACTAAAGTACATAAAAGGTAATTGAATTAAGTATTTCACTCTTAAATATAAAAATAAGGTAACAACTTCTGATAATGAAAAATAATAAGTAAATCGAATCGACGGTTTTCAGAAAATTACTTACTAACTTTATCTTAAAGTCTCTAATTCAAGAGAATTCTAATTCTCCCAATTAGTACTTGAAGTTTCCAAATCAAGTTTCTTATTAAGTTATTTAAGCTTGCAACCTTCAACTTCCGAATAGTCATCCTTAGGCATCGAATCTAACCTAAACTTAGAATTTCTGAGAGTTAAACATTTCCTTTGAAACACTTATGAATTCTCTCAACTCGAGATCAAAACTAACTCCCAAATCTAAAAAGTTAGCTCATTTTCTTATATCCTTTTTTTGTTCAAACCTAAAGATCGACTTTCGATCCTACAAATCATTCTACTTATTCGGTTTCTAAAGTTACTTTAAATCCTATTTATTCTCACCTTGGTAAAAGAAGATTTCGCTCCCAATTCCGGTAGAGCGATCAAGCAAAGTCCAAAACCACCTACAATTAGAATTATATCTAACAATCAATAAATTACCAAATAACGATCAAATCACATCTAAGCGCACAAAATGATGAAAAAACCCTTTAATTCTCACAATGAGGCTCTCGGCCCTCCCCCCCATAAAATGGGTCTCGGGTTGGTTTTCCGGATTTTTGGCAATTTAGAAGTGTTTTAGATTTATTTCAAGTACTTTGGAGTTCCGGTTTTCAATGGGTAACGATAAGGGTTTCGACTGAAACTCGGTTTTAGGGTTTAGAGAAAGTTTCCAAAATCACTAAAAACAACTCCCGTAATTACAAACATCGAGTTCCTCGGCAAGAAATCGAAGAATCAAAATGGAAACTCCATTAAAACACTATTTGGAGCTTAGGGTTTGAAGTTTAACTTACCGAGAAGTTTGTAGATCACGGGGGAAAAACTCGATTGATAGGTGGAAAAGAATCCTTGGACCGAGGGCTTTCCGATGCAACCGAAATTGTAACGATCCGTCGAGAAATGAAGGAAACCCGAAAATTTCTTCCCCCTCACTAAGGCTCACGGTTTTGGAGATGAAAAATGAGGAGTTTTGGTCAAATTTGGTCAAAGTGGTGATTTTAAAGATGAGTGAATTGTGTTTTTGGATATTTTTAAGAAATCGGAAATGATGGTTACGTCCTTTAATAACTTTTAGCTTATAAATCGAAACCCGAAGTTCTTAAACTAGTCCAATGGTGATTAATAATTATTAATTGGCCTACTAATAATTATTAATACCACCGAAACCAATTTAGGCTAATTAAACGATTAAAAGGTCTTCGGACGAAATTAACTACTAAATTCTAAATTACAAAATAATAATTAAACTAAATACTTTAATTGAAATAAATAAATAAATAAAATTTTAAATAAATAATAAATAATAAATAATTCACTTCAAAAGTAACGGGACTACAGTAGCTGAGGTGCCTCTGATATTTTTGAAGCTAACCTTGCTAATCTTGACTTTTGATGGATTCAGAAAAGTAATAAACAAAATATGGCTTCTTAATTACTATAGGAACATTTTAAAATAAATTTTAAGTGAAAAATAAAGCCACTTTAGTACCTTCTTGTCACATTGGTTATACGGGCAATACTGTGACGACCCGTCACTTTTAAATAAATTAAATCAGAGAAAAACAGCTGAAGTCTTTTATTTTAAGAAAATTTGGCGTGGTTATGTTTAAAAATTTGCTGGCCAAAACCTGTTTACATCTTAATTTCAAAATCTAAAATACACAAGGAACATTAAGTTCCTATCCAGGAGTTCAAAATGATTATAATCATAAACATAAAGACAAAAGCTCTTAAGAGCTATATACAATTGTACAAATCTCAAAATTATATAAAATTCACAAAACCATGTACATGGATTTTTACAACTACTTAGTCCATCTCGAAATCATCATCCTCTCGATCAAGCGCGCACCAGCTCCTCTTCCACGATCCCAAACATTACCTGAAATGTTTGTAATATCATGAGCTAACAACTTAAGCCCAGTGAGAATAATAAGAATAAAAAGTAAAGATAGACCTCAAACTCGCATTTCGATTTGTGTCCAATTAATCTGACACAATTCACTCCTAAAGTCCTTCACTCTAGGTAATTTCATTCTATATTCTCTAAAAGGATGTTATTACTAACTCTCGTAGTCAATCCTCAACCAATTACTTGTTATGACATAAATAAGAATAATAAATAAAACTTTGCTTAAATATAACATCTCGATTCTCTTCCTCATCTATCATATGCATAAAAGTAATGAGTACATCCCGTGGGATACGCATTCCCCATTTATGCATGAAATGAAGGTAATGTGGATTTTCACATACTATCCACCCTTATCCTTATGTATGAAGTAGCGTGGACTTCTTCTGTAATATCCACCAGTACTTATGCATGGAAGTAGCGTGGACTTTTCCCGTAGTATCCACCAGTACTTATGCATGGAGGTAATGTGGACTTTTCTCGTATTCCACCATTAACCTTTCGTTTTTCTTTCTTACTTCTTTTCTTTTCAACGATGCGAGATGTTATGCATATGCTTGCAAAAGTAAATAAGTAAATGTAAATGATAAAGTAACTGAAACATGCATAATGTAAAGGAGCAAAAAGTAAAGACATAAAGTAAAAGACATAAGTAAAATAGATAGTAATCTCGGACGAACGATATATCGATCGAACTCCGGTATCAATAATAAAAGTAGAATCATAACTTAAACGATTAACCTATACCTTCAAGGATTCTAAACTTCCAATATAATCAGAGGTTCTATTAATCGTTCTAAATACAAGTTTGGATCTTTTAACTTCCAATGATCCAACCTTCATTTCGAATCGAATCTAACTTAGAATCTTCTAAGATTCAATACTTTCCTTGAGAACTTCTAAGTTCTCACTTAAAGGATTAACTCTTAATCCTAAGGGCACTAACTCACATCCCTCTAATCTTAGATTTGGATTCTAATCTTAGTTTCAAATTCTACAAACCTTCATACTCATTCGCTTTCTATAGTTACTTTAAATCCTAATTATTCTCACCTTAGCCAAATAAAAGTTCGCTCCAAGTTTCCGAAAGTACGATCAAACAATGATCTGAAACAACTACAATTAATTACATCTAACAATTAATAAATAAACATACATCGATCAATTAACATCTAAAAGCTCAAAACAACGAACAACCTCATAAACCCCACTATGAGGCTCTCGGCCCCCCCATGAAAAGTGGGTCTCGGGTTTGGTTTTCCGGCTTTTAGGTACTTTAGAGGTGTTTCGAGTTGGTTTTAAGCAATTTCGAAGTTCCCGATTTCAATGGGTATCGATGATTCGGGTTTTTGAACAATAAACGGTTTCCCGAATTTAATTTCAATAAACATTAATTCACTAATTTATAACCCATATTCAAATCCCAAAAGGTAAATTTCAAACGGGAAGGGTTTCGACTGAAACTCGGTTTTAGGGTTATGGGAAAGTTTCCAAAAACTCTTAAAACTACTCCCGCATTTACAAACACCGAGTTTCACGGCAAGAAATCGAAAGAAAACAAAGAAAACTCCATTAAAACACTATTTGGAGCTTAGGGTTTGAAACTTTACTTACCGAGAACTCCATGGATCTCGAGAGAAAAGCACGATCAATGGGTGGAAAAGAATCCTAGACCCGAGGGCTTTCCGATGCAACCAAAATCAAGCCGATCCGTCGAGGCAAAACCCGAAGAAATCCCTCCCAATCACCATACCCACGGTTTTGAGGGAGAAAAGGATGAGGAATGTGGTCAATTTTGAGTCAATGAGGTGTTTTAAAGATGAATGAATAGTAATTTGGATATTTTAAGAAATTGGAAATGACGGTTACGTCCTTTTATGACTTTTGACTTCTAAATCGAAACCCGATGCTCTTAAATAAATCTAAAGGTGATTAATAATTATTAATTGGCCTATTAATAATTATTAATGTCACCAAAACGAATTTAAAGTATTAAAACGATTAAAAAGTATTTCAGGCGAAATTAACTACTAAAATTGAAATTACAAAACAATAATTAAACTTAATACTTAAATTGAAATAAATAAATAAATAAATAACATTAAATAAAATAAAATTTTCACTTCAAAATAACGGGACGTTACAAATACGGTCAATATTCTTGATCAATAAGAATAGGGTTATTTACGTTAACCATCATTATATCTTAAAATGCATATTAGAAGCCATGTTAGCAGCAGGAGAAGCTGGCCATGTTTTGATCCGTACACCATTCAAAGTATTCATTATTTTACAATTCTTAATTATAATGCCCTCAACAGGCCCTTCATCTTTACATCTTCCAAGACTTCCTATACTGATACCATGTCCTGGCCCACAAGTTACATTTAAAATGGTTACTTGTCTACTTTCATCTTCCAGTGAGATGCAATCATCTCCAGTACCAATATGCGTACTTAAGATATTAAACTTGGTTGAACGACCAATGTGAATCCCATCAGTATTGATGTTATTTCCCGGCGCATTTATGTTCACAAGATAATGTGAAGTGGTCAATATATTGGAAACTAACTGTAACGTCCCGTTAATTTGTGATAAAAAAAATTTATATATTTTATTTTAATTCAAGTAATTAAAGTTTATTTATTTATCGGTAAATTAGAATTTAGTAGTTTATTTCGTTTTAAGTCATTTTAATGGCTTTATTTATTTAAATACGTTATAATGGTATTAATAATTATTAACGGGCCAATTAATAATTATTAATCACCATTGGGATAGTTTAAGAAGTTCGGGATTCGTTTTATAAGTCAAAAGTCATAAAAGGACGCAACCGTCATTTCCAATTTCTTAAAAAACTATCCAAACACTATTCATCTCATTTTAAATAAGCCATTTGACTTCCATTGACCAAGCAAATTTCATCTTCTTCTTCATTTCTTCCTCCCAAAACCGTGGGCCTCATCTCCTCATTTCCCAAATTTGGTTTTTGTTCGTTTCTTGCCCGATCGACTTGATTCCAGGTCCATTGGAAAGGTATTGGTCATACGAATCATTTCCACCTAGCTATTGTCCGTTTCTCTCGAGATCCAAGGAGTTCTCGGTAAGTAAAGCTTGAAACCCTTAGCTCCAAATAGTGTTTTAATGGAGTTTTCTTTGTTTTCTTTCGATTTCTTGCATTGAAACTCGGTGTTTGTAAATACGGGAGTAGTTTTAAGAGTTTTTGGAAACTTTCCCATAACCCTAAAACCGAGTTTCAGTCGAAACCCTTCCCGTTTGAAATTTACCCTTTTGGGTTTGATTATGGGTTAGAATTTAATGAAATGATGTTTATTTAAATTCAATTCAAGAAAGGGCTTAATGTTCGAAAACCCTAATTATCGATACCCATTAAAATCGGGAATATCAAATTTGCTTAAAACCAACTCGAAACACTTTTAAATTGCCTAAAAGCCAGAAAACCAAACCCGAGACCCAAATTTTGATGATAGGGTCGTGGGCCTCTTGTGGGGATTTGTTGGGTTTTTCGTCGTTTTGTATGTTTAGTTGTTGTTTGATCGATAGTTGGTAATTATTGATTGTGTGATATAATTTAATTGTAGGTGTTTTCGAACCACTCGCTTGATCGCTCCTTCGGACTTAGGAGCAAAGTCATCTTGTAATTAAGGTGAGAATAGTTAGGATTTAAAGTATTTATATAAAGCAAATGAGTGTGAAGGTTTGTAGAGTTTGAAACTAAGACTAGAATCCGAATCTAAGATTAGAGGGATGTGAGTTAGTGCCCTTAGGATTAGAAGTTAATCCTTTAAGTGAGAACTTAGGAGTTCTCGAGGAAAGTATTGAATCTTAGAAGATTCTAAGTTAGATTCGTTTTGAAGCTTAGGTTGGATCATTGGAAGTTAAAAGATCCAACTTGTTTTATAGAACGGTTAATAGAACCTCGGATTATGTTGGAAGTTAGAATCCTTGAAGGTATAGGTTAATCATTTAAGTTATGACTTTACTTTTAATATTGATAGCGGAGTTCGATTGACATATCGTTCGTCCGAGAGGCTCATTTATTTTAGTTTATGTCATTTACTTTACATCTTTTATTTTATGCTTTTACTTTATGCTTGCATCGACTATATTCATTCCGCACTTTATTTATTTACTTTTACAAGATATGCAAGCATATGCATATCATATTACATCATAACATCTCGCATCATGAAAAAGAAAGTGAGAAAGTTATGAAGGGGGAAGAATGTTGGAGCCTACGGGCAATGTCCGCATCACTTTCATAGAAAAAGAAAGAAAGTGAGAAATAAAAGAAGGGGGAAGAATGTTGGAGCCTACGGGCAGTGTCCGCATCACCTTCAGAAAAAGAAAGAAAGTGAGAAAGAAAATGAAGGGGGAAGAATGTTGGAGCCTACGGGTAGTGTCCGCATCACCTTCATAGAAAAGAAAAGAAAATGAGAAAGAAAATGAGGGAGAACGATGGATCCTACGGGATAGACCACGTTACCTTCTTCATGCATAAGGGCATATGCGAATCCTACGGGGTGCTCTCATGCATTCATATTTATGATTAATGAGAAAGAGAATCGAGATGTTATATTCTATGCAAAGTTATTTATTTTCTTATTTATGTCATAACAAGTTAATTGGATGAGGATTGACTACGAGAGTTAGTAATATCATCCTTTGAAAAGTTTAGAATGAAATTACCTAGAGCTTGGAGGACTTTAGGAGTAAATTGTGTCAGATTAATTGGACATAAATCGAAATGCGAGTTTGAGGTCTATCTTTACTTTTTATGCTTATTATTCTCACTGGGCTTAAGTTGTTAGCTCATGATATTACAACCAATTTCAGGTAATGCCCTTGCTAGAGGCCGTGGAAGGGGAGATGGTGCTGCGTGATCGAGGGATGTTGACCTCGAGATGGACTCTTTTGTTGTAAAGTTATTGTCTTTATTTTGATGAACTTTAAGAACTTTAATGATTTGTACTTTGTATTTAGCTCATAAGTGCTTAATGTTGATGTTTTTATGATATACATCTTTGAACTTCTGAAATGGGACTTGATGTTCCTTGTGGATTTTATTAGATTTGAAAATTAGGATGTAAACAGGTTTTGGCTAGCCAATTTTCAAACATAACCACGCCAATTTTTCGTAAAATAAAAGACTTCCGCTGTGTTTTCTAAATTAAATCTATTTAAAAGTGTTGGGTCTTCACACTAACCCAACCTTCTCCTGTTAGTGTCGTTGGAGCTTGCAATGTTCCTTGAAGTTGAAACTCAATAGGGCTCTTACAAGGACCTTTTAATTCAACTTTGTTTAACTTATATGTCCATTTGGAAATCAACACTTTACTTTGAGTGATTGCTGCATTAGCATCCTTCCATGCATTCATTAAAGTGTATTAACCAAATGAGTAACATAATTAAATTTATAAAATACTAAATTTATTGTCTTTTCCCAGTTTGAGTCCAATGCAATCTAGATCTACATTTTGCTTTTACCTGAGATATATCGGCATTAGGCTTGGCACCATACTTTGTTATACATCAAAAATGGCATCACTTAGTGTAACGACCCGATTTTTCGTAAAATCCTTTAAAACAAATGCGCAACGGAAAACTTGATTTTACGGTAAAACGGCATGGGTCCATTTGAAATTCGGATAATCCAAAACCTGTTTACATCCCAATTTTCAGAAAAAGCAATAAACCTGGAATGCACATTCTATATCATGATGAAACTTCTAAAGAAAGTTTTAAAATCCAAAATATATACAAATGCTCCATCGAGCTCAAAATGAAATGTAGTAAAAAGTGATGCAATGTTCATGAGCATTCAAGAATGCTACATCCAAAATCAGTTGTGTTCTTGTCCATTCATTATCTCGATCGGTCTCGCGGCGCCACCTCCTCTACCTCGTCCTCTACCACGAGTCTTACCTGAAAAATTGTAATTTTAGCAACATTAGCATAAAAATGCTAGTGAGAGTAAAATGAAAGCAAGTAGTCCTATGAACAACATTCCATGTTAGAAATTGTGTCCAAAGGCATAGATTTCACTTTTACTACCCATTCCACATTCCAAATTCCTCATATAATCAACATACATAATATACTTCCTAAAAAGTAACGATATCAAGACTTAAGGTAAAAGTACCCGTTATTACTAAGTCTTACCATACAAGTCTAAATATTGTGTAATTGTATTACTAACTATCTTTATTACCAAACAAGTTTCATCGTATCATAATACCGTATGGACCGAAGTCGACATACCAAGTGCCATATCACAAATCATCGCACCATGATACCGTATGGAGCGTATCAACATACTATCATGTGCCGTATCAAATATCATAGCACCATGATACTGTATGGAGCGTATAAACATACTATCATGTGCCCGTGTCACATATCATCGCACCATGATATCGTATGGAACGTATCAACATACTATCATGTGCCGTATCATATATCATCGCACCATGATACCGTATGGAGCGTATCACATACTATCATGTGTCGTATCACATATCATCGCACCATGATACCGTATGGAGCGTATCAACATACTATCATGTGTCGTATCACATATCATCGCACCATGATACCGTATGGAGCGTATCAACATACTATCATGTGTCGTATCACATATCATCGCACCATGATACCGTATCGAGCGTATCAACATACTATCATGTGTCGTATCACATATCATCGCACCATGATACCGTATCGAGCGTATCAACATACTATCATGTGTCGTATCACATATCATCGCACCATGATACCGTATGGAGCGTATCACATACTATCATGTGTCGTATCACATATCATCGTACCATGATACCGTATGGAGCGTATCACATACTATCATGTGTCGTATCACATATCATCGCACCATGATACCGTATGGAGCGTATCACATACTATCATGTGCCGTATCACATATCATCGCACCATGATACCGTATGGAGCGTATCACATACTATCATGTGCCGTATCACATATACCGTATAGAATCCATCAAGCTCCCTAGTAAGTTAGATAAAGTTCCACTAAACTACTAAAGAACATAAACCGCTTGAATTACACGAGTCAATACTCAAGTGTAATTTCTAAGCCACTTTGACTCCCAAATCACTTAAAGTTCCTTATTCATTCACTTTCATCTAAAGTCTCCAAATTGTCTTACAAGACTTCCAAACCACTCATACTTCCTCTTTTACTTCCAAAACCATAAGTACACCAAAACCACTTCCACTCACATCCGAGTTTAAAGTCTCCAACCAAGTATAACTTCCGGAAGTTAGTTCCCCTCTTAACCTCGATATACAATAACGTAATGAAAATTCATAAAATTACTAACTTCCATTTTAAACTCACCTTAGAGGTGAAATCCAAGTTTCCAAAGTGCCGGAGTCAAAGTCACGCAATCGATCACAAACCTACATATTAAATACACCTAACAATCATTAATTATCCGAAAATCGAGCAAACGACATCTAAACGCATAAACGACGAAAACACGGCGATAGAGCCTAGGCATGCTCTCTGCCCTACAAGGAATAAAAGGGCTTGGGTTCGGTTTTCCGGCTTTTATGCACTTTAGAGGCGTTTTGGGTTGTTTTCGAATACTTTGAAAACCGGGATAGCAATGGGTCACCATATTTTAGGGTTTTACATAATAATCGATTCCCAAAAAATTAAGTAAAACGTAAAATCATAGCAAACTAAACACCCTAATCTTGGTCAAGTGAGAGAAATTAACACGGAACGGGTTTTCAACTCAAACTTGATTTTAGGGTTTAGGAAAGTTTCTAAAATTGCATAAAACGACTTCCTCAATTGAAATCTTCAAGCTTCGGTGTGTGAATTTGAAGATTTCAATCTCAACCTCCATTAAAACACTATTCAAAGCTTGAATTTAGAAAATTTGTCATACCTTGAGGCTTGTAGAAAATTGATGAAAACCTCGATTGTTAGGTTAGAATCGATCCTCGGGATGAGAGCTTTTCAACGAAACTAGAATTACGGCTATCCACCGAGTAAATAAGAAAAGCCAAGAGGGGGAGAGAGAGAGAGAGAGAGAGATGGTGCTCTCGGCCCTAGCAAAGAAGAAGGAGAGAAAGAGAAATGAAATGTTTGACCAAGATTTGACTATTTAAAAAGATGAAGATGAATAGTAATTTGTGATATTTTTAAGAAATTAGAAAATGACGTATACGTCCCTTTTAAGTGATTTGATTACAAATACGAAACCCGAAGATCTTAAAATAATCTAAAGGTGATTAATAATTATTAATTGGCCCGTTAATAATTATTAATATCACTGAAACTAGTTGAAAGTAGTAAAAGGTTTAAAAAGTTTAAAAGGGTTTTTGAACGAAATTAACTACTAAAATCGAATTTACTGAATTTAAACTAACTTAAATACTTTATTTAAAATAAAAAAAAATTTACCTCCAAAAATAACGGGACGTTACACATAGTTGGGCTTTTCCTATACGAACAAATAATAATATAAAGGATAGAACCACCAAGTTCAACTCCATCGCCATCTTATTCTCTTTGTACTTCGTTTTTTTTTTCAATCTATTGGATAGTCTTGTTTATGGGAAATGAATGAATGTTGTAATTGTAGTTTTACGTATTTATATAGAAATGGAGAAATTCAACACCATTATAAATAAAATTGCCCTATTCTTATATTTCTTCTTTTCTCCAACTATGTATAACTAATTGTGCTACGTGTTAAAGCAATGATCTTCTTCACCATGCATTTAGTCATATGGCTAAGCATCGAGCTCTCTCATTCACCAAAACAAAGTTTAGTCCTTAGATTTCTCTTTAGGATAAAAATAGCACTATGGTTAATACCCCAACACAAACATGTGGTAAAATAAAGAACGGTGAAACTAACTGTTATGGGTGAAATTACATCAGCACACGTGGAATTTCTTAACTTCAACAAGGAGGTTACGTCGACGTCACCTGGGAAGGTACGTCTACATCACCTAGGAGTCTACGTCTGCGTCATCTAATAAGGCTACGTATCTAAGACCAAGAAACTATATTATATTGATATCCAATCAAAAGATTACATGTGGCATGTGAATGGATGATTTACTAAATTAGCGGAATTTTGTTTAGTAAACTAATTAACATTTAATTACGAATCTATTAACATCATACAATTTGTGATAAAAACATGTAGATTCATGCTTTAAATTTTCGAAAATTAAAACTATAAAACTTACATTGAGTAATATATGGAGAATCGGTTGGAGGTTTCTTTACAGCATCAAATCCTCAGCAACACCGAATCTTCTATGCTATATCCCGATCGAAAGCAAAACTGATATGTGGGAATCGAACCGGAAGAACAAACGAAGAAGAAATTTCTTCTTAATTTTTCCCTAAGGAAAATCGGCAATTGGGCAAAAACTTGAGAGAGAATTTTCACTTTTCTAATTAAAGTGAGAAGTGTGTAAAATATGAATCTCAATAGTCATATTTATAGAAAAATATGATATCTAATCTAATTAGATATACTTATCTGTTAATTATTAGATAATACAAATAAATAAATATAAAATATATATATGTATATAAACTTTCAAATTCGTGCGCCATTATGCCATTCAAGTTGACTCCAACCAAAGGTTTATATATATATATATATTATTATTATTAACTTTTCTTTATATAATAACTCTATATATATATATATATATATATATATATATATATATATATATATATATATAATTAGAAAAAAAATAAAATATTAATTTCTAATTAAATACATTTAACCAAAAATTAATATATTAATTACCATTGAATTTTATTCAATTAACTAACTATTTTGGGCCAATACTAATTAGTTTCATAAAACCAATTGAGTTTAACTCTCTCTAATATTTATGATTAAATTAAATAAACTCATTATTTAATTAATAATTATTATTATTATTAATTCCATTTAAATAAACTCATTATTTAAATAATTAATAACATTAATATTAATTCCCGTTTAAATAAACTAGTCATTTAAACAATTAATTTTGCCTTAAAATATTATAATTGATAATGTTATATTAATTTCCATTTAAATAAACTTTTTATTTAAACAATTAATATTGTATGAATAATAATAATAATAATAATATTAATTTTTCATTTAAATAATCTCATTATTCCAATAATTAATATTGCCTAATTTTAAGTAAATTCAATTACTTAAATTATTTGTTCTTCCTAAGTTAAATTAATAACCTAGTTTTGCTACAACGATATTTGGGCTAGCATAGGGACCCAATGGACCTATAGATCATGGGCTTAATAATTAGTCAATTAAGTGATTAACTCATAATCAGTTAATTACTTATTATTTAACTATGAATAATTCCACTATAGATTCATAGCTGAACTTCCCTCACTATAGATGAGTTACGCCTATTTAGCTTATCTTTATTTTTATTAGTGATATATCCTTCACGTGGAACCGTCATAATTACAGGCGGATAAATTTACCGTTTTGCCCCTGTAATTACCGCTTTATCCTTGTGTTCCCGCTGATTCTCCAATGAACTTTATCTTTAGTCGAACTAGAGATAAGGTACTTCTGTGATCAATAGAAGTCGTGGCGCCACTGTTCATGTCTCGAATCAGTACATCAAGGGAGTTTCCTAAAGTTCCTAAAATATTTAGGTATCGCACTAATACCATTAATTTATAGGAAAGTTATGAATTCCATCTCGTGAAAATGAGTTCTCAGTTACTTATCTAGCCATGTTCCCAAAACAGGAGTGTATTGAGCGTTCTTACAGATCGCTCTCAACCATGTGAATCAAAGAACATACCACAAATAGGAGTCCGCATTGCACTCATGATTGAGATCTATCACGGTTTATAAACTTAGTTCGATATTCGATCATTTCTCGTAAACGGTACTAATGAGAAATTTGATCAAACATCGTGGTCCTGTCTTATACAATCAACATTGCATATGATACTTCCATTTCATGTCTCCCACATGAATGATCAGGATTAAATCATTTGTTTATAAACAAAATGCGAAACTATCAACAGTGTTACCAGGATAAGGTTCCCAAACGTTATCCATTTACTGTAGACACTTTTAAGTTACTCATCTCGACTTTAATCCTCTCGTATGACTCACATACTAAGTCGTGATTTCATAAGAGTAACTTAGGGTTTTACTATTTGAATGTTCGATATTAATATATTTCCATATATTTCTAATATCGTTAATTGAATCAATCTAGATAATATAAAGATCTTATGTTTATTTATTTAATTTATTCAAAATAAATTATTATAATTAAATAATTACAAGTTCTAGGACACTATTCCTAACAGCATAACCAACATGCGACAATATTTGGCGCCGTCTGTGGGAAGAGTATATAACTAAGTTCTCTACCATCAAGGATGAGTCGAAGAAGTTAAAACGGTTATGATATAGATGACAGTGAGAATCGTAATCCCTGTAATGAAAGATATCAAACTCATAGCACTTGGGAGCTACAACAAGCTGTGAAAATCAAGAAGTAGTAAAAGTTGTGTCAATGTCATATGGAAGGGTAAATGCTCTAGAAGAGCAAGTGTCGAGGTGTGAATCGAGATCTTGCTAAAGTACTTGAAATTCTTACACAAAAACTTATCATCAAGCACCTACACTGTAACGACCCGAACCCGTTAAATTCTTTAAATTCAAATGCACAGCGGAAGACTCGACTTTTAAAGAAAAACGGCGTGGGTTCGTTTAAAAATCGAATAACTAAAACCTGTTTTACAACCCAAATTCCAGAAAAAGCGATAAATCGGGAATGCGCATTCCAAAATATATTTAAATCATAAAACATAGACATATTTTACACAAATACCCTTTCGGGCTCAAAAAGACATAAGTATGTAAAGATGGAATAATTTACAAGCATTTCAATGAATGCTAAACCAAAATGAGTTCTTAATATTGTCCATACACCCTCTCGACTAGTCACGCGGCTCCACCTCCTCTACCATGCTTCTTAGCTCGAGGTTTACCTGAAAATTTGTAAGTGTAACACCATTAGCATAACATGCTAGTAAGAGTAAAACGAAAGCAAGTAATCCTATGAACAAAATCTCATAACCGAAATCGTATCCAAAGGCCTATAATGCTCAATACTACCCACATCCACACTTCCAATTTCCATACAATCATTCGATAGTCATATATTACCCGTAATCATCATTCAAAACCATGAGATAGATATAAAGACTTAAAATAAAGTAACATTCACTACTAAGTCTTACTACACAATTCTAAAGAATATGTAAAGGTAACATTAACTATCTTTATTACCAAACAAGTTCATCGTATCGTGCTATTGTATGGATCGAAATCAACATACCACGTACGGTCATACCATATCTCAAGTTACCGTACCATGATACTGTATGGACCGGAGTCAACATACTATCATATACCATATCAATTATGCTCACTGTCTCCACATATCATCGCACCATGATACGTATGGATCGATATCAACATACTATCATGTGCCGAATCAATGTGCCACTGTCTCCACAAATCAACGCACCATGATACGTATGGATCGATATCAACATACTATCATGTGCCGAATCAATGTGTCACTGTCTCCACAAATCATCGCACCATGATACGTATGGATCGATATCAACATACTATCATGTGCCGAATCAATGTGCCACTGTCTCCACAAATCATCGCACCATGATACGCATGGATCGACATCAACATACTATCATGTGCCGAATCAATGTGCACTGTCTCCAATAAGTTAGATAACCTCTAAGGAATTCTACTAAGTTATTAAAGAACCTAATTACTTAGATTACACGAGTCATCACTCAAGTGTAACATCTAAGCTACTTTAATTCCAAACCTCTCAAAGTAACTTAACTTCCACTTTTATCTAACATCCCCAAATCACCTTACAATACTTCCCAAACCACTCCAATGTTTCCTTTTCACCGAACTAACCATAATTCCAAATCCTCTCCACTCACTTCCGAATTAAAGTCTCCAACCAAACATTAAATCTAAGAAGCTAGTTCCCTCTTAACATCGATAAACAATAACATAACGAAACTCAATTCATAAAATCACTAACTTTCGCTTTAAACTCACCTTAGCTTGTAGACAAGCTCCGATATAAATCTGAGGTTGCAATTCCACGATCAAATCACAATCCTACAAACGAATTACACCTAAATACCATTAATTAACCGGAAAACATTCAAACTACATCTAAACGCATAAAACAACGAAAAACTCGGATTTCCTCCCTATGGTGCTCTCGGCCATACAAGGAAAAAAATAGGGTTCGCGTTTGGTTTTCCGGCTTTTATGCACTTTAGAGGTGTTTCGGGTTGGTTTCGTATACTTTGGAGGTTCGCAACTACAATGGGTATCCGTAATTTAGGGTTTTGATCAACAATCGATTTCCGAAAAAATTAAGTAAAAGGCAAAAACACAATAAACCTAACATCATAAACATAGCCAAGTGAGGGAAAATCACAAGGGACGGGTTTCTGGCTCAAACTCGGTTTTAGGGTTTAGGGAAAGTTTCTAAAATTTACTATAAAGACTTCCCCGAATGAAACCTTCAAGCTTCGGTGAACGAATTCGAAGATTACAACTCAAAACCTCCATTAAAACACTATTAATTCACTTCAAGTTTTAGAAACTTTGACATACCTTAAGGCCTCGAGAAAATGAGCGAAAATCTCGATTGGTAGGTTGGAAATGATCTACTGGCCAAGGGCTTTCCAACGGAAGTAGTTTCAATATGATCCGCCGAGAATTAAAGAAAAACCAAAAATGGGGGTTTTGGTATTGTTGCTCTCGGTCCAAGAGGAGAATGGATGAAGAGAATGATCAATTTTTGCTTTTGATTTGATTATTTAAAAGATGATGAATAGTGATTTTTAGATATTTAAGAAATTTGGAAATGACGCCTACGTCCCTCTTTTACTTTTGCTTTAAAAACGAAACCCGAAGCTCGTAAATAAATCTAAAGTTGATTAATAATTATTAAATGACCTATTAATAATTATTAATGTCACAGAAACGAATTTAAAGTATTAAAACGATTTAAATGAATTTCGGACGAAAATAGCTACTAAAATCGAAATTTCTGAATTTAAACTAATCTTAAAAACTTTAATTAAAAAAAAATTACCTCAAAAAGTAACGGGACGTTACATACACTAACAACCAGGAATTACTATCCAAAAAAGGTAAAGACAAAGAACATATAGAGCGCATAAGTGAATAAAGGAATCATGAGAAGGGAGGCTCGAAGGGGAAGTAAGGGATAAATATCTAGAACAGGTCCTCTTCCTCTCATAACTCTTCTCGTAACAAGCAACCTAGTCAGAAAAGAAGGTCCGACCTCAGAGAAGTTCTCAATCAAAAGAGAAAAGAACATTCAAATGTTGTGAAGTCTACTACAGAAAGTGCCTAGCCTTGGGTGCCAAAGTTGAAAAAACTCCAAGATCAACTTGGTCATATGAAGAAAGAGTATAGAGGAGACTCCTCTTGTACTAGAAGATCTACTTAAGCAAACTGAACTGCCATTCACTGATAATATAATGGAGGTGGAGCTTCCACCAAATTCAAAATGCCAACTATGATGATGTATGATGGTTTAAAGGATCCACTCGAGCATGTTGATACGTTTCAGACCTGGATGGAGCTCCAAGGAGTTCGCGATGCTATCAAGTGTATGGTGTTCCCCCTTATATTAGGAGTCTCTACGCGAGGGTGGTCCAGGCAGCTCAAGCCGAGGTCCATCTTTTCATTCAAAGACCTCACTCGATCTTTTGTAACTTAGTTCCTTGGTGGAAGGGTTCATAAGAAACCAGCCACGCACCTTTTGACTGTGCATCAAAAGTCAGAGGAGAGCCTCCAAGACTATGTAGTGAGATTTAATAGTGAGGCGCTGAAGGTGGAAGGTTATAGTGATGACACTACTCTGACTGCTATTATGGCTGGCTTGAAAGATGAAAAGTTCTTGTAGTCACTAGGAAAGAAGACGCCTGCTACATACACCGAGCTCCTCGCTAGAGCGTAAAAATATATGAGCGCCAGAGAGTTGCTTAGTGTAAGGAAGACTTCAGATGATAAAGTCGTTGTAAACGATCAGAGCACAAGAAAAAGGACCAAACAGAAGACTTTGTTTGGGAGACTGATCGTCACGAGGATGGCAAGAGACAGGTTAGGAGACCAACTTGAGAAGCTGAGTCTTCCTTCTAGTAAGTTTAAAACTTACACTCCTACCACGGTCCCGATTGAACAACTACTCATGGAAATCAAAGACAAAAACTTGATTAGGTGGCCGTCCAAAATGAAAGTCGGGTCAAACAAGAGAAATAAAGATAAGTTTTTCCTTTTCCACAAAGATCACGACCATACCACCTCTGATTGCTTCGATCTCAAGGAAGAAATTGAGACCCTTATTCAAAAAGGGTACTTGAAAGAATTTGTGAGAAGTAAAGGAGATAAGGAAGATTAGGACCGTGACAATCAAGATTTTCTAGATGGAGAAATAAGAACCATCTTTGGGGGCCCGACTAGTGAAGAAGAGAAGCATGTCATGTCACTAATGCAATAGGTCGAGATATCGACACATTTATCAACCTCAACTGAAAAGCTCTACTACACTTATGAAATGTCAAGCAACTTAGATTTTATTTCAGCAATTTCACTTATTGTAATTTTATCCTTTCAATACAGTTTCTATTGAGAGAGCTTTTCCATTAAATGAAATAAGAATTTACTTTTTCTACTTTATTGCATCTATGTAAATAGATTGAGTCAAATCATTATGAGAACTCTTACTCTCGAGCTAGACTTCAAGACATAAAACTCTAGTCGAGTGGGGGCCAACTACGTGAACCTACTACAAAAAGTTCTAAGTCTGCCAAGGTGGAAGAGCTAAATAAAATTCTAAGTTTTCTAGGGAGTGCAGGGCCCGCACAGGCAGCACCTAGTAGAAGAATTTTAAACGACAAAAAATTCTAAGTCTACTAGGGAGTGCAGGGCTTGCACGAGCCGCACCTGGTAGAAGAATTTGAAACAACAAAAACTTTTAAGTCTACTAGGGAGTGCAGGGTTTTCATGAGCCGCACTTGGTAGAAGAATTTAAAACGACAAAATATTTTAAGCTTACCAAGGAGTGCAGGGCTCACACGAGCAACACCTAGTAGAAGAAAGGGCAGGGCTTGCACGAGCCGCACCTCGTAGAAGAATTTAAAACGAAAAATAAAATCTAAGCCTACTAGGGAGTGCAGGGCTCACACGAGCCACACCTAGTAGAAGAATTTACAAAAAATTCTAAATCTATTAGGGAGTGTAGGGCTCGCACGGGCTGCACATAGTAGAAGAATTTAAAACAACAAAAAATTCTAAGTTAACTAGGAAGTGTAGAGTTCGCACGGACCATACATAGTAGAAGAATTTAAAACGACAAAAAATTCTAAGTCTACTAGGGAATGCAGGGCTCGCACGGGCCGCAACTAGTAGAAGAATTTAAAATGACAAAAAAACTAAGTCTACTAGGGAGTGTAGGACTCGCATGAGCCGCACCTAGTAGAAGAATTTACAAAAATTCTAAGTCTACTAGGGAGTGCAGGGCTCGCATGAGCCTAGTAGAAGAATTTAAAACGATAAAAAAATTCTAAGTCTATTAGGGAGTGCATGACTCGTAGAAGAAGAATATATATAAAAAAAAGTCAACGGTCAAAGGTCAAAAATTCAATGGTCAACAATCATTGCGTCAAAGGTCAACTGGTCGGAGGACAGGGTCAAATAAATTTTTACAAGTCCATGACAAAAGTACAAATGAGACACCGCTGAAGACATAGCCCTGATGACAACGCCCTATTGATAAAGTTTTATTGATATAGCCCTGATGACAACGCCCAAATAATGAGACATCATTATAAGGTACAAATTGACAAAGCAGGTCGAGGCAAAAAAAAAGTCAACCATTGACCGGTCAATGGGTCAAACACTGACCCGTGTCAGAAATGACAGACCCGCGTCAGCTGGCTTGTCTTTTACCCGCGGGACGATGCGGGTGTGTCTTTTACCCGCTTAGAGAAAAAAAAAATAAGTGCAAAGCACTTTGGCTTTGCATAAGAGAGGAGAGTGAAAAAGAAAAAAAAACACTAAAAAAGCTGACGCACAGCAGGAAAAGAAAATAAAATTAAAAAAAAAAGGGCTGACGCTAGTAAGAGAGAGATTTTTTATTTTTTATTTTTGTCTTTTCTACATTCTCTAATTTATTTTTTAATTTAAATTTTTTCTTAATTTTTATTTTTCTTCTTGTTATAAAAATATATATTTATAGATTTATACTATGATTTCAAGAGCAAATTTACTCTTAAAATCAAAGGGGCATGTATATACGATGATGGAACCGACAATCAATTCAATTTGACAAAGATAAAAGTCAAGCTACAAGCCTCCAACACTAGTGTTTTTCTCAAAAATTTGACGACAGTTGAGGAAGAAAAATACAACCTACCGATCTCCAGCACTTAGTATGATATGAAACCCTAGGAAATTGATAAAGAAACCCTTTGATGCACAAAGAACCCCTTAGATGCAAATCCTAAAACCCCATGAACAAAAAGGTAAAACCTTTGGAAAAACAAGAAAATAAGATTATTCCAATGATCAAAGACCTTGAAATAAGAGAACTTGTTCTTATTTCAAGATTGAAACAATTCACAAACAAACTAGATCATGGTTTGCTTGAATGTTCCTAAAACATGCAACCTAAGAACAAGGCTACAAAACTAAGCAATTTTAGCAAAGCAAAAAGCAATATTATTATCATATGAATTCTGAGTCTTTAGGGTTACAAATGAGGCCTTTAAATAGGCAAAGAAACCCTAAAAATAAGCTAGTAAATTCGGATTACAAGGAGCACAAAATCGCCCAAAACTTGCCTTATGTGAAATTGGCGATTTTGTGGAAAATCTTTTCTAGAGAATAATATCTTTCCTAATCCTTTCCAAACATATAAACTGAATATAAAAGGCCTAAAACATGTCCTTTGGCCATGGAAAACATTATACAAAATCCCTAAATGCATAAAATAAATAGAAGACTCAAATAAGGAAAGTTGCAAATATGGAAAGTTTGCAAGTTTCTCTCTAAGCTTCATTCTTTGAATCTGATTGCACAACTTGTCCAAATTCTTCTTCCAATTGCACATGCCACAAGTTGAAGTGCTTTAAGTCTTCTTCCTCAGCCTCAATGTTCCAATCTTCAAAAGTCTCCTTGAGTTTGCTCATGTATGCTTGACAATGGATATTCAAAGCTTGTTGCAATTTCTTGGTCTTGGATCTTGTCATTGGCCCTTGAACCATCCTAAGCTTGTCTATCTTGTCTTGTGCTCCATGATTCATATCATCCCCTCCCTCTTCAAAAAGATTTGTCCTCAAATCTGATTCATCACCTACATCAAAAGGACTTAAGTCGAAACATTAAAAGAAGCACTCACATTATACTCACCTGGAAGATCAATCTTGTAAGCATTGTCATTGATTCTTTCTAGCACTTGGAATGGACCATCTCCTCTTGGATTAAGCTTGGATTTCCTTTGCAATGGAAACCTCTCTTTTCTAAAGTGAACCCAAACCCAATCTCCAGGTTGAAAAACAAGTCTAGTTCGACCCTTATTGATCCTAGAAGCTACTTTGTTGTTTTGCTTCTCAATTCTTTCTCGAACCTCCTTGTGTAGCTTTTGAATCCTGTCAACCTTAGTACTAGCATCAAAACTCACCAAATCAGTAGGTAACATGGGCAATAAATCAATAGGAGTAGTTGGATTAAAACCATAAACAAGTTCAAAAGGAGTGCATTTAGTAGTACTATGGACGGACCCTATTATATGCAAACTCTATGAATGGCATGCAATCTTCCCAAGTCTTATGGTTTTTATCAATTATAGCCCTAAGCAATGTAACCATAGTCCTATTGACAACCTCGGTTTGACCATCAGTTTGGGGGTGACAAGTAGTAGAGTACATTAATTTAGTCCCAAGCTTACCCCACAAAACCCTCCAAAAATGACTTAGAAACTTAACATCCCTATCACTCACAATGCTTTGAGGAATGCCATGTAATTTAACAACTTCTCTAAAGAACAAGTCAGCAATGTGTTTAGCATCATCAGTTTTAGTACATGCAATGAAATGAGCCATTTTGCTAAACCTATCAACAACAACAAAAATGCTATCCTTTCCCCTTTTTGTCCTCGGCAAGCCTAGCACAAAATCCATAGAAACATCTAACCAAGGTGCTAAAGGAATAGGTAAAGGAGAATACAATCCATGTGGTTTAACCCTAGACTTGGCCGCCTTACATGTAATACAATGAGAACAAACTTTAACTACATCATGCTTCATCTTAGGCCAATAAAAATGTTCATGCAACATGTCATATGTCTTAGCTACCCCAAAATGTCCCATTAAACCTCCACCATGAGCCTCTTTAGCCAAAAGCTCCCTAATAGAACATTTAGGAATACAAAGTTTACCTTTCTTAAAAAGAAAATCATTACACATCACATAGTCATCAAAAGAAGTCCCTCGGCCAATGGAAGCATAAATCTCTCCAAAATCATCATCAAGTGCATAAAGTGTCTTAACATGCTCAAAACCTAAGAACTTAGCATTAAGAGAATTGAAAAGAGCATACCTTCTTGACAATGCATCAGCCACAACATTATCCTTACCTTTCTTGTACTTGATAACATAAGGAAATGTTTCAATGAACTCTACCCATTTTGCATGCCTTTTGTTGAGCTTGTCTTGTCCTTTCAAATGCTTCAAGCTTTCATGATCCGTATGGATGACAAACTCTCTTGGCCATAGGTAGTGTTGCCATGTTTGCAATGCCCTCACCAATGCATACAACTCTTTATCATAAGTTGGATAATTCAATGAAGCTCCACTCAACTTTTCACTAAAGTACATCACTGGCTTCTCATTTTGCATCGTAACAGCCCCTATGCCTATGCCACTTGCATCACACTCTATCTCAAAAGTCAAATCAAAGTTAGGCAAAACAAGTAGTGGTGCATTACACAATTTATCCTTAAGAGTTTGGAAGGCAGATTCTTGGGCTACTCCCCATGCAAACACAACATTCTTTTTAACCAATTCATTTAAAGGAGAAACAATGGTGCTAAAGTCTTTTATAAACCTCCTATAAAAACCAGCAAGCCCATGAAAGCTCCTCACTTCACTCACATTTGTTGGGGTTGGCCACTCTTGGATGGCTTTAATCTTTTCCTCATCTACTTCTACCCCCTTATTAGACACAATGAACCCTAAGAACTTTACTCTTTCCATGCAAAAAGAACACTTTTTCAAATTAGCATACAACTTTTCTTTCCTAAGTGTTTCACAACAGCCCCTACATGCTTTACATGCTCATGCAATGATCTAGAGTAAATGAGAATGTCATCAAAGTAAACTACCACAAATTTACCCAAAAAATCTCTAAGAACATGATTCATTAACCTCATGAATGTGCTAGGTGCATTAGTTAATCCGAAAGGCATTACTAACCATTCATACAATCCAAACTTTGTTTTAAAAGCGGTTTTCCATTCATCCCCCAATTCCATTCTAATTTGATGGTAACCTGATTTTAAATCAATTTTAGTAAAGAGTGTGCAACCATGTAATTCATCAAGCATGTCATCTAATCGAGGGATAGGATGTCTATACTTAATGGTGATCTTATTAATGGCCCTACAATCAACACACATGCGCCAAGTACCATCCTTTTTAGGAACTAACAAAACAGGGACAGAGCAAGGAGAAAGACTTTCTCTTACATATCCTTTAGCAAGCAACTCCTCAACTTGCTTTTGAATCTCATTTGCCTCGGTTGGATTTGATCTATAGGCTGGCCTATTGGGAATTGAAGCTCCTGGAATGAAGTCAATCTTGTGTTCAATACCTCCTGATTGGTGGTAATTCATTAGGCATCTCTTCGGGAAAGACATCTCCATATTGCTGCAAAAGATCAACAAAGACACTAGGCAATTCTTGGTTAAGTTGGTTAGTGATAAAGCAAGATCCTTTGCACAAAAGTACAAGGATTGTTTTGTTTGAAAACAAAGCTCTCTTAACCTCACTAGATCTTGCAAACAAGCTCACTCCTTTCTTTTGCTCTCTTTTTTCACTCAAAGTGTTTTTATCACTCAAATCTTTTGAATCACTCAATTTCTTTTTGTCACTCAATTTCTTTTTGTCACTCAATTCTTTTGAATCACTCAATTTATTTTTCTCACTCTCAAGCTCTTTCCTTCTCTTTTCTAACTTACATTGATCAATGTATACTTCGGAGCTAGTTAATGGTGTAAGTGTGGTCTTTCTTCCATTCAATGTAAATGAGTACCTATTTAGATAACCATCATGGATTGCCCTTCTATCAAACTGCCAAGGCCTTCCAAGTAAGATATCCCCAGCATGCATTGGAACTACATCACACTCCACCACATCCTTATACTTCCCAAGAGTCATAGAAATTAGAGTCTTTTTGTTCACTTTCAACTCTCCACAATCAGTAAGCCATTGTAGTTTGTAGGGTTTTGGATGGGGTTTGGTTGTTAGGTTTAATCTAGTGACAAGGGTAGAACTCACAGCATTTGTGCAACTCCCACCATCTATGATGACACTACAAGGCACTCCTTCTACATAGCATCTAGTATAGAATAAGTTCTCTCTTTGGTCTTGGTCATTCTCTTTCACTTGTGCACTAAGTACCCTCCTAGACACTAGAGTAACTTTGTTTCCCTCCTCAACACTCCCATCACTTTCCTCCTCAAACTCTATATTTTCATGTTCACTCTCATCATCCCCGGATATGTATTCCTCATTCTCAATAAACATGGTTCTTTTGTTTGGACAATCTTTCATGACATGCCCTAACCCTTGACATTTCCAACATTTGATGTCCCTAGTCCTAGCTTCTTCTATTTTACCCTTACCCTTGAAAGAACTCTCACCCTCCCTCTTTTTATCAAAAATAGTTTTGTCTTTTGGAAATTGGTCCCCTCGACCAGAATATGTGTTTTTGGTGTCTTTTCCCCAAGGTTGGCTAGAAGTGGGTTTAGATGAAGTAGGTTTGGATGAATAGGGTTTAGAATAATACCTTGACTTAGAATCTTCTTGCATATGTGACTCAAATTTAATTGCAAGGTGTAACATTTCCTCCATGTCATAGCAAGAGTGAGCATCAACTTTGTGCCTTAATTCTCTATTCAAGCCCCCCATAAACCTTCCCATGGTAGCTAATTCAGTCTCCTCAATTCCAGCCCTTGTCATCAAGATATCAAGCTCCTTGTAAAAGTCTTCTACACTTTTTGAGCCTTGATCAAACCTTTGCAACTTGAACACTATATCTCTTTCATAAGTTGTTGGAATGAACCTCTTCCTCATCATGCCCTTAAGCTCAGCCCATGTCTCTATTTGAGGTTGCCTCTCTCTTCTAAGTTTAGCTTTTAACTGAATCCACCAAACGAAGCATAATTAGTAAATTCAGGAATTGCTAAAAGTACCTTCCTTTGCTCACCTGAAGTTGTTGCAATCAAATATGTGCTCGGTTTGTGCCTCCCATTGCAAGTACTCCTCCGGATCAGTCTTGCCTTGGAATGGTGGAATTTTGAACTTGATTCCCTTTAAGTCATCATCTCTAGCAAGAGGAAACTCCCTGTTTGGTCTTTGAACTTGGAACCCTCGGCCTCTTCCTCTTCCTCCTCCATGATGTGCTCTCATTTGATTTCTAGGTTCTTCCTCATAATCATAAGGATCCCACCCTTGTTGTTCATTATGTGCCTCAGCCCCTTGCACAATTTGTTGCTCCCTAGCCTCATTTGGAGCCACATTTGGATTGGCTCTAGGTTGGTTTAAAAGCAAAGCTTGTATTTGAGCACTTAGGTTGGCAATCTCCCTTGTTTGAGCCTCCATCTTCCTATCAACATCCCTTTGTATCTTCAAGATGTAACCCTCCATTGTTTCAGTTTTCTTAATCTCCTCCTTCATATTAGAACTATCTCCTTCAATATTCATGGCTGCAAGAGAAACAAGTTAGTAATGTAAAAATTGGACCTTTCAAATCACTCCCTAAGTGTTTCACTCAAAAAATGTCAATCCACTCGTGTTTGCGCTCAAAACAGATTTTACACCCTAAATGAAGCCTTGAACTCTTAGCACACTTTAGTAACTATCAAACAATTAAGATACTAAGAAAGTTTATAAAAAGTAACAATAAAGAAAAAAGAACAAGCAATTTGGTGGGTTAAGAAAAATAGGACAGATTTTGCAACTATGGTGTATTTTAATAACAAGGAAAGAATAATAAAGAAAATATGCAAGAATAAACTTTCCTAAAAGAGAAAAATTCGAAATTAGACTTCCCTAATGTGTTTTGGATCAGAAAAAATGACTTTAATTGAGCAAGTTATGCATATATTTGAATATGGGACAGAATTGATACTTTCCTAAATCTGTTTTGGCTATTTATGGTAAGTTCTAGCTTTTTAGGAAATAAACAATTCTAGCACAAATCCTTTGAAATTTTCAGATTCAAGATGAAGATAGGATGAGTTTAAGATGAACTCTTCAAGAACAATACGAACACAAACCACTTTTTCCAGAAATTTCAACAAATCAAGCAAGAACAAACTTTTTCTTTTTCTTTTTCTTTTTCTTTTTCTTTTTTCAATTTCTGCACAAAAATACAGTCCGGAAAGATCTATTTTTTTCTTAATCTTCCAACTTTTTTTTGACAAACTTTTCTGAATAAGAAATAAACTAGACAAAAAAATAAAGACTTTTGTAGTTGGTGATTTTCTGAGAATCGAACGGGAACTATATGAAAAAAATTAAAACAGTAGGCGAAAACAAATAAGGAAATTCTGGAACAGTTTTTTTTTTTTTTTTTTTTTGTGTTTTCTGGTTTTCGGATGAACTAAGAACAAAACAAGAATAAAATTGAAATAACAAGAAATCAAGTAAGATAGAAATCTTCCCTTGAGCCTAAGCTCTGATACCAAATGATATGAACCCTCAAGCGTTGACGGATTCAAGAACCGGATGATGGACCCTTGAACGGAAAAGCTTGAAAACCCTTAACAATTTGAATCAACCTTTAGGTGAGGTTGGGAAGATGATGACCTAATCGATCAATCCCCTAATTCAAGAATATGTTTCTTTAATTAAGGTTGAGGCACTCCACAAGAACAATGATCAATTGGACTTGAATGACTCTAAACATGCAATTCAAGAACATGAATTACAAAGAGGTTTTTCAAAGCAAAAGCTTAAACCAAAACAAATCGATTTTCATTCATTGATATTCTGATTGTAAAGCTTACAAAAGAGGCTTTAAATAGCCTAATAAACCCTAGCTTGGTCGAAAATATGAAGGGAAATAAAGACCTAATAATAAAAAGGTAAAAACTAGACTTTCCTAAATTCAAATTAGGAAAGTTTTCCTAATCTTTTAAACTTGGTCTCCAAGTTTGCAAAACTAAGGAAACAAAGTCAAATCTTCCCTATTACATCAATAATAATAATAATAAATAAAACTAAAGTAATAAAACTCAAATAAAATACTAAAATTCGAAATTGGATGAAAATAGACAAAACTACAAGTGCCATCGCCGTTTTTGATGTCATTTTCACTCGTTTGAATGTTTTCATGCGCGATTTTCTTTGGAGCTCTTTGAAACAAATATCCCATGAGTTTAGAAGTGTTTTAAACTCATTTTCTTGATTAGTCAAGTATGTAACCAAATATCCTTGCAAATGCCCAAGAAAGTCAATCTTCACTCGTTTAGTCTTCGGATTCTTGATCTTTTCTTGATTGAAACCTTGGACTTCAATATTGTCAATTCTTTGACATTTGGGGCTGGGATGATTCATATCACTTTCAAAACTTTGACAAGTATGAAGCTAGAAAACTCAAGCTGCCAACTTTTAAAATTTTGACGACTACAATAGAAGAAACTTCAAGCTACAAGCTCAAACATGAGACAAGACATCAGAAAACTCAAACTATCAAGCCCCGACACTTGTGAATTTTTAGGAATGATAGAGGTATAAATTCCACCTCAAAATAATACTCTCAAACAACATTGAGTTGACGCCTCAACTTAGCTAGGGAGTAGGGGGCCACTGTTATGGGTGAAATTACATCAGCACACGTGGAATTTCTTAACATCAACAAGGAGGCTACGTCGACGTCACCTGGGAAGGTACGTCTATACATCTACGTCATCTAATAAGGCTACGTATCTAGGACCAAGAAACTACATTATACTGATATCCAATCAAAAGATTACACGTGGCATGACCAACATGCGACACATTGCTGGAAGTGACACGTGGTCCAATCACGACGCGACATGTGGCATGATGATGTCATCAACCTCTTCTCATATAAATAGGAGGAGAAATTCATTCATTAGGTAACTAATTTCTACTACAATTCTCTCTGGCACACTACCTCTGCTTGCTCTGACTTTAGCATTGGAGGGTGTTAGGCAGGAACCACACCGGTGCTCTTTTCCTTTCCTGTGCAGGTACCTACGTAGATGTCGTCGAAGCAGCACACTACCTCTGACTCATCCCATATATTAAATTCGTTTCCTATGTGGAAGCTCTCCATTTTTACGCAACAACACTAACCCTTTGTTTGTAAATCAACCTTAGTATCTATGCACTTGTTAATAATATTATGATTGTTAAATACTGGTTTCCTAAACTAAAAGCTGAATGTTAAAGATTGGTAAACCGTAGTTCTAAAAAGCCTATTATAATTTCAAATGTTGGCTCTTTAAAACTTGTAAAAAAATACTCTCCTCTGGATTCCTCGTTCAAAAATATATAAATTACCATAAATAAAAAAGTTTAATGCTATAATTTCGTAATAGCAACTATGTTAGTTTTTTTTAACTATTATAATTAGATCAAATTCAGTAGCATGTTGAATAATTTTTCAATAATTATTAAATTTATTCCTTCAAATATTAAATCATAACGAATTAAATGTCATGAAAATACGTTTTTCCACTAAATTATGGTTTTTTCGTCCTACTTTTGACAAATTTTCAAGAAAAGAAATCAACCTTAGAAAAAGTATAACGTACTCCTTAACTCTTTTATTGCCCCCAAAATTCCCTTTTTAATTTACTTTGTAACAAAGTTTATACAAAAACATATATTTCAAGAATTAAATTGAAATTTGTAATGTCACTCTATGTCCAAGGGCCACCTTTGATCTTATAGATTTGTCTATTTGGCTAAAAGATTAGTATTTTTAAGCATGTGGATGGTGCAACCACTATCTATAAGTCATGAGTTTAAATCTTTTTCATCAATATAAGAGGCCATAAACATGAAAGTCCTTTCTTGATTGCTATCATGGATAATTGTAAATCACACTTAGGTGATTTAAAGACATTTTGAAGAACCTCTTTTGTTTAAAATTGTAAAACAAACTCTTATGTAATAGTCTTTTAACGAAATCAGGATACATGCTTACTCTATGTCTGTCACGTGTTGCGACTCTATTCAAAATAGTGGAAATAATAAATGAGTGTGATTTGTATAATAAGATACGTTTTTAATAAGTTATAATCTATAAAGCGCACACATTTGTTAATTTTGTTCCATTGTTTTTAACGAAATTGGATCATATGGTACACATAGATTAACAAAAAGGGCTAATTTCAGTAATGGACAAATTAATATTGTTTATTTCATAAAAACACAACATTTTATATATATATCAAAACTACCCAAAACCACCACCGGCCAAATTAAAATACATCGCTAAAAGACAAAACATACCCCCGATTTCATTTTCTTTAATTTGTGCAAAATTTAATGAAAGTTATAAAATCCCTTAAATTTTGTAAAATTAAAGGAAAATGTAAATCTAAAAAAATACAAGAAAAAAATATCCAAGATTCTGAATACTTCTTTCTTCTCTGATCATCCTCCAACCATCCTTAATACATTTTCAAGCGTTGAATTTTTTTTAAGAAAATAACCGTAAGTTTAACAATGTTAAATGTGATAAAACTGTTTACTTTTAATAAAGATGTTAAGAGGATTAAAATAAAAAGAAGAATCAATCCACCACTGATTAAAACGTTTTCTTTAAATAAACATTGTAATATACAACTAACGATGTAATGAAATTGCATAAACAAACGTAGATAAGAAGGACTCCAAAAAAGAAAGGAAAATGGAAGAAGAACGGGAAAGTAATTTTGAGGTTAAGATTGTAGTGAATATAAAACAATCATAAAAATAATAAAAATGTTCATAAATAATAAACTGTTAACCAAAAATAAACATTTTTTAAAAGTAAAATAAAATTAAAAGATGTTTGATTTATAAATGCAGAACCAGCATTGATAAGGAGTAAATATAAAGGAAAATAAAAAGTGATAGAAGCATACTAGGATGAAGAAGGAAACAGAGGTAAATAATAAGTAGTTAATATGAAAAGTAATGTATGTTCTCCAACAATAAAATATACATGGTTTAACATGTTTATATTTAATAAAACAGTGTAATATAGATAAACCTTTAAACAGAAAATACATGTTTATATTTAATAAATAGTTATTATTGATAAAACAACCTGTAGCAGTAGTCAAGGAAGCTTTTTCTTCATTTTTTTTCCTTAGATCTCACGGTTTTTGTTTAGTTCTAAGGCTTCTGGGTTTCCCTTAACCTAGTCGGTGGTCTCTGGCCCTGATTGAAGCATTTTGAGGGCCTAGAACGGTGTTTTGCTTGTTTTGGGTTTTTTTTCATCCAAGTTGAAGAAAGAAAAAAAAATGAACCAAATCACTAGAGCATCTGTCGAACCAGCGGAGATGATTCCAAATCTAAGCCATTCATCAAATACTGGAGAGTCAGGATCATGTTGTGGAACTCCCTACTAAGAAAATTGTAACGTCCCGTTATTTTGAAGTGAAATTTTTTTTTATTTTTTTTATTTATTTATTTTATTCTATTATTTATTTAATGTTATTTATTTATTTATTTATTTCAATTTAAGTATTTAGATAAATTATTATTTTTATAATTTCGATTTTAGTAGTTAATTTCGCCCGAAATTCCTTTTAATCGTTTTAATACTTTAAATTCGTTTCAGTGACATTAATAATTATTAATAGGCTAATTAATAATTATTAATCACCTTTAGATTTATTTAAGAGCTTCGGGTTTCGATTCATAAGTCAAAAGTCATAAAATGACATAACCGTCATTTCTAATTTCTTAAAATATCTAAATTCACTATTTATTTATCTTTAAAAATCCAAATTTTGACCAAGTTTACTTCATTTTCCTCTCTTTCTCTCTTCTTCCACCGTGAGCCATTCCACCATGGGAGGCTTTTTGTTTTCTTTGGCTTTTCTTCATTTCTCGGCGGATCGTCGTCTTTTCGATTGCGTTGGATTGGTAGGGACGAGGGCTACCTATCCAACCTACCTTTTCGGAGTTTCCCGCCCTCTAAGGGAAGTCCCAAAAAGTAAGTTTTCAAAACTTTTTATATGGATTTGCTCGTTTTTTATTATAAATGAGTTTTGAAGTTGAAATCATGAATTTCTATCATGGAATTTGACGATTTTGAGCTCTGATTTTTGAAAAATACTATTCACCCGAAAACACTATTCATCCAAAATCACTATTCACCCGAAAATGCACACTTGTTCTCATTTTAGTTATGAGTTGTAATATGTTGTGCAATTGGTGAATTGTAGGTGCGTTTGCTCGGTTGTTGTTTCATGGGAAATTGGAGACTTGTAGCAAATCTTATTTGGCTAAGGTGAGAATATTTAGGATTTAAAGTAATTATAGAAAGCGAATAAGTATAATGGTTTGTAGAATTGGAAACTAAGATTAGAATTCGAATCTAAGATTAGGGGGTAGTGAGTTAGTGCCCTTAGGATTAGAAGTTAATCCTTTAAGTGAGAACTTAGGAGTTCTCGAGGAAAGTATTGAATCTTAGAAGATTCTAAGTTAGATTCGTTTCGAAGCTTAGGTTGGATCATTGGAAGTTAAAAGATCCAACTTGCACTTAGAACGATTAATAGAACCTCGAATTATATTGGAAGTTTAAAATCCTTGAAGGAATAGGTTAAATCGTTTAAGTTGTGATTTACTTTTATTATTGTAGTGGAGTTCGATTTACGTATCGTTCTTCCTGAGTTTCCTATTTATTTACTTTATGTCTTTTACTTTATGCCCTTTTACTTTATGTTTGTTTCAGTTACTTTATTATTCGCACTTTACTTTATTTACTTTTTGCAGGCATGTGCAAGCATAACCATAACATCTCACATCATTGAAAAGAGAAAAAGAAAAGAAAGTGAGAAAGAAAGGAAGGGAAGAATGTTGGAGCCTACGGGTAGTGTCCGCATCACCTTCAAAAAAAGAAAAAAAAAAGAAAAGAAAGTAAAACAAGGGAAGAAGACGAATGGGTAACCTACGGGATGTACTCGTTACTTCTTCAAAGAAAGTAAAACTAAGAAAGAAGACAAATGGGTAGCCTACAGGATGTACTCGTTACTTCTTCATGCATAAGATTGAACGGTAGTCTACGGGATGTACTCGTTATTTTCATTCATGCATAAAGGGCGAATGTGAATCCTACGGGATGTCCTCATTACCTTCATGCATATGATCGATGGAAATAGAGAATCGAGATGTTATATTTTATGCAAAGTTATTTACTTTTCTTATTTTATGTCGTAACAAGTTAATGGATGAGGATTGACTACAAGTGTTAGTAATATCATCCTTTGGAAAATTTAGAATGAAATTACCTAAAGTTTGGAGAACTTTAGAATTGATTGTGTCAAGTAAATTGGACACAAATCGGAATACGAATTTGAGGTCTATCCTTACTTTATTCTTATTATTCTCACTGGGCTTAAGTTGTTAGCCCGTGATATTACAAAATTTCAGGTAATGCCCTGGCTAGAGGTCGAGGGAGAGGAGATGGTGCTGCATGATCGAGAGATGAAGACTTTGAGATGGACTAGGTGGTTGTAAAAATCCATGTACATGGTTTCATGAATTTTATATAATTTTGGAGCTGTATATTTGTAAATGGCTCTTAAGAGCTTTTGTCTTTACTTATATGTTTATAAATCATTTTGAACTCCTGATAGGAACTTAATGTTCCTTGTGTTTTTAGATGTCTGAATTTAAGATGTAAACAGGTTTTGGCTAGCCTATTTTCAAACATAATCACGCCAATTTTTTTTTAAATAAAAGACTTCCGCTGTGTTTTTCTAATTTAAATTATTTTAAAGTGACAGGTCGTCACAAAAATTGTAATGCATTAGAACTGAAACATATCCATCGGGAGTAAAGTAGTCAGAAGAACAAGAAAAAGAAATTTTCGACATCAATTCTAGATCTAGATGTAACTGTGTTTAGATTGAAGAAGCAAATGCCTAGATTTGTGATACTGATAAAACGTACGAAATCAACACAATAAAAAAAAGACATTTTAATTTAATACACCATTAAATTCTCCATGCTTTTAGGATCTTTGTTTCAGATTTGTAATTATGGTTGAAGGTAAATGAGTAATCTAAAAAATCTCCTCCCAGCGTATCAACACCAAAAATGGTGGTTTTTGGTTAAAAACGAAATTAAATGGAATTTACCAATAAATGTGAAATTGAGTGGAAAAATCTAGTTATATATGTAATTATCTTTAAAAAAAATGTCTCGATTCCATTAAAACTAAATTATAAATGAGTGTGATTTAAAATTTCATAAAATATAGGGATCCTTAAAATATTTTTAAACTATAGTGTGTGATTTTTTTTTTTCACTATGGGATATTGAAAAATCACACCCATGTGTTTTGCAAGAATAAGCCCAACTAAGTTATGCTGTAAGGCCGGTTTTTAAAAGAGGTTAATTGAATTTTTATTTATAGATAGTATGCTTGTGTGTTAATGTTATGCACATTAGAAATTATTTGTTTTAGTTTAATTTGATTATTTGGTTGTTAACCTTAGTTAAAGATTAACTAAGAGTGTGGATATTGTTTAAAAGAAAATATTTAACCATGGTTTAGTTATGAAAAAGGGGTTAGTTAGTAATTAAATTTGGGGCAAGGATTGATTAGAAAAGCGAAAGGAGGGACTTTGATGTTATTTTAGGAGGTGGAGGGAGTTATTTGAAATTAAATATTTTATTTTTAGAAATTATAGAAGTATAAAAGGGGAAATTAAATTAAAAACAAAAAATTCATTCTTTGGTGATTTTTGCTCCTCCATCAATTTCTCTTGAATCTTGGGTAAATCAAGTTGGGTTTTGGTTGATTTACGAAGGAATCATCATCCTAGGAAGGATCAAGCAAGAATTCATTGGTTTCCATAAGATTTAAGGTAAGATTTCAATTCCTTAAACGCAAGCTTTTTTAGGTTTTCATGGAAGTTTGTTAGGTGTTCTTGGTTAGTGATGTAAGTACTTTTGTTATGAGTTGCTTCCACTTGCAAATTCTGGAATTGTGTTTCCCAAATGATAAATTCAAGCTTAGGTTTCACCTAATTAAGGAAAAGAGGATGGAAGCCATGATTGGGTTTAAAGCTTTAAAAAAAACTCCATTAATGGTGAATTTCCAAGCTTCTAGTTTTTAAAATTTTTGGGTTTTCTTGGCTTTTACTTAGAAACTCTCAATTATGGAAATTTTGGGTGAATAAAGATATGTAATATACATGGAAAACACTTTAGAAGATCAATCCAATGAATTTTTGATAATTTTCCTCTTGGCCGAAAATTACACATTAAAATTGACTAGTTTTGGGACTTATCCAACTAACCGGGTATAAGTTTGTGTTTGATTTTATTGGGCTGAGGTAAATGTGTTATTATGTATTTAAATATGTTTGGAATGGTTTGATGTAGGATAAGGGCAAGCATAAGAAAATTGGGAGACTATTTGTGAAGGTGAGAACAAAAAGAATCAAAGTGGTGATGGTGGTGATGGTGGTGTTGTTGTGGTTGTTAGTGAATTGGCGTCGGATGAACTTTGAAGTGACCATGGCTGGATTTGAGGTTACTTTGGTGCTTGAATTTAGAATGGAATGGAGGTTGTGAAAGGAATGGAAGTTATGAGCTAAACTTGACGTGTTGTCAAGAATTCGGGTAAAGCGAAAATACCTTTAACCAACTTTGCTTTTACTTATATCTTGAGCTATTCGTACATGTTTTGTTTGCATCTATACATGTGTCAAGTTAAAGATCGAGTCATATACTGAATTGGGATTTATATTCATTTGTTCTCGATATGCTTTCGATTATTGTTTGACGAGTGATGCATAGTCGAGACGGAAGACGAAATGATTAAAGTGTGACTTTATATGCTTGATGAACTCTTTGAAAGTGTCATGAGAAAAGATTGAGTCATATACTGATTGGAGGATTATCCTACTTGTACCTGTTATGTTTAAGTTCGTTTTCGATGAGAACTACAAAGAAAACATGTTCATTTACATTTCATTTCATTCATGCATATCATGTGTTGTTGTATGGCCATGGGGTCATAACCCATGTAATGGTGAGTGGTTGTTGAACTTTATATGGCTATCGTGGAGGAAAGTGTGTAGCTTCGAGGCGCTGTGTGGTGGATGACCTGGATGCTAGAGTGGTTATTACGATAACCTGGAAGATTAAAAATGAGCTACGGCTCGAGTGTAATATATGACAGTTTGTGATAAGCGCGTAGTGAGACGCGGGGTATGAACATGGAAACAAATGATGGTTGGAAAGCATAATGAAAAGTGGTATCGGCTTGAATGTTGATGTTTCGGCATAGTCTCGAACATGAAATGCAAACGGTTTGATCAAACATACATGTCTTTGATTTTTAGCTCATTTTCATACATTCTTAGTACATGATTCCGTTTGAGCATATCATCCCGAGCATTGCATATCATGGCTTTAATTCTTTTTGGCTTTCACTGAGTGTCATATTCAGAGGTACTTTATATCACCTTTCAGGTACCGATAGAGGTCGTGGGCGAGGTGCGGCAGGTGGTGCTCATTGACGTTACGGGATGAGGACTTTTGGTTAGGCCACCGGTCACGCGAGCCTTGTTTTCTGGATGTGTTTTTGCTGGATGTTTGTGTCCTTGTCTTTAAGTCAAGATTTTGAAACTTTTTGTAAATACTTACGTTTGTCTTAAAGGTTTGTAATAACTTGTTTTCGGTGCACCTCGTACTTTATGTTTTTTTTTTTAAATTATACTTGTTATTTTGAAACGGCCGACGAGTCGAGTATGAGTATTAAGCGGGTTTATAAAGAATTTACGTATACTTCATGTCCAAATTTTTATTGTTTTATCATTTCATTTAAACTAAATATAAGAGTCTTCGCTTCCGCTTTGCGTACTCGCGTTCTAAGCTTGTTTTACAAGTCGGGTCGTCACATATGCCATGGTGCAACCACTATCTATATGTTTAAATCTTTTTCATCAATATAAGAGGCCATAGATGATAAATTCATTTCTCAATTACCATCATAGATAATTGCAAATCGCACTGATGTGATTTAAAAACATTTTCAAGCGTTCTGAATTTGTAAACCTTATGTAATAAGTCTTTTAATAAAACTAAGACACATGTTTACTCTACGTCTGTCGCGTGTTTTAACTCAATTAAAAATAGTGGAATTGATAAATGAGTGTGATTTGTAGAATAAGTCACGTTGTTAATAAGTTATAATCTACAAATCGCACACATTTGTTAGTTTTGTTTCATTGTTTTTAACATAATAGGATCACGTGGTAGATGTAAAATAAGCACATGCCTCGATTCCGATAAACTAAATTATATAAAACTGTGATTTACAATTTCATAAAAAGTAGGGATCTTTAAAAATATATTTAAACAATAGTGTACGATTTACAAATCACGCAAATCAGTGACCTTCTGTTATCCCTTTGTGAAGAAAATCACTCCAATAATAGCAATAAATCAGAAGCTAAAAGACAAATTCTAAAAAAAATTACACAATAGAATTATAGTCTATGAATAGTTCGCAGCATCATAACCTCTAGACACATGTATCTCCCTTTTATATGGAGACGTGACAGGGAAGTAAGAAACTGTTTTACCCACTTGACAACTTAGCTACTACTATAACTTAAGTAACTATCTTTTTTTTTTTTAAATAATCATGCTGGTAGACTTGTTTCTTTTAATTTTTCTCTTTATGGTTGGTCTTTTTATTTAAATGAAAAGAAGTAAAATTCCTCTTCTTTGATGCTCCTCCTTTCCTTTACTCCCTCGGTCATCATTTAGATTTTTATCATCCTTTGTCATAGGTTTCTTGCCTTTGAACTTGGCATTAAAGGCACCCTCAACATGCTCTCATTAAGCATTGTCTCTCATTATTCTTGGGTTTGTAATTTGCTAATTAACTCAGTTACATAAAAAATAGTCAAATCACAGGACTTCTCTATGGCTATGATCTTTGACTCAAATCTATTGAGAACACTATCCGTAATTTGATCTGGAAATCTCCAGTAGTTAATCTGAATTCATAACTGTAATTATTTTTGGATTTGTAGACCCTCACAGAATCAAAACCCTTCATTTTAAACATATCAAACTCTTTTTTTTTTTTTATTGATTTCACAATCATCACGCGTATGTGGTTCCTTCAATATCCACCTTTAATTCATCCTAAGTTTCCTTTATCGTTTCACAATCAATAATCTTTGTAAAAATATAATACAATAAAACAGACATGAATAGCCTTTGGCTTTTTTTAGCTTTCTCCTCATGTTGTCTAATTTGATTCATTGTAGAAATTGATCCTAATTGTGGAGGATCAACATCACTCAAAACATATTCCCAAAGACCAAGTACTATGAGGTAGAATTCTCTGTATTAATATCATTTAACTTCACTTAAAAGAGAATTGGAAATATGGAATTATTTTTCTAGAGAGAATTCTGAGTACTCGTTGGATGATTTTTCTATCTTCTTTTCATAACTATTCTCTTTGTTTTATTTTGACCCACTAAATAAACAATCCGTATTCTGAAATTAATATCCATCTTATTCATAAGGTAAAAGAATGAAATATAGAAAATGAAGAAATAAAGATAATATTACATATCCAGAAGAGAGAAGCAAAGAAAAAAATGGAAAATTCAATTGTGAACATTTAAAAATATTACAAATATAGCAGATTTTTTAGCATATTCATCAGTGATTAATAGAAATCAATAGTAATTATTTTAGGTGAGTCATATCAATCATAGTAAATCACCGATTAACACGTTAAAAAGCAGCTACATTCGCAATATCATATAAACAATGCTATATTTGAAAAAACCTCCCAAAAAAACCTCTGTTTGCATTCAATCTCTGTAAAGTACAAATCTGGCAATATCCGGGAGGCCAGCCTCTTCATAGCATTCAGCAATACGCTCCAAAGAGTTGTCCCAGGTTCCATCAACAGAAGCCAAGTCCAACAAAAAGGCAGCTTGATCCAAAGCAACCTACACAAGCAGTATCATTCTATTCGAGTTCTTGCCTCTGTATTTAATAATTATTCCAAAACTAAATAAGACCTGAGCAGGAGCCTTTCCCTTTTTAAGGTCTTCTCGCTTTCCTTCCTCTGTGACCCTCTCTTTGAAATACTCAATTTGCTCATCTTCCCATTGCGCAATATTAGCGACTTCCTGTATATGAACCATGAGAACATCCGAAAATTATTTCTATAATCACTTTCCTTTCTTGCTCCCCATAAAAGAGAGCTTATAAAGACAATGTAAAGAGAGAATCACCCGAAAATCAATACCTGATACTTACAGCCTAGGGTCCACCAAGGTGATTTTAAGGCTCCCCTTGCAGCATCTTTAGCTTCTGTTTTTCGTCCCACCCTATGGTGTGAGAAAAATAAACATATTCTTCAGATGTAAACTTGTAATTTTAGCCAAAGCATTTTGGAGCAATGAACAAAAATTTCCCACGCACCTCAGTAAAACCTCTGCGTTGAATACATATGGCCGTGCAAATCCTGGGAAGTGTTCCTTTTTAGTATAGAATTCCCCAGTCACCAAAGCTGAAACCTGCAGCAAGCAAGTAAGAATATTCACATCAGTTGGAGTAAGAATTCTTCACTGTATTACAGCATCCAATGTACAGTTGCCTTACCTGATCCCCTTCCTCAAAGTGGCGCAAAATTTTACTTTCTATGACATCTGGAAACAGCCCAACCTGATATTGAACCATTGTTAGAGCTTGTGGTGCAAGATATATTTTAGGGGAACTATCTTTGCCTGTCCTAAGCCAAAAAGTGTTAAAAAGTATAACTTGGGTGACGTAAGACACTTTTTATAAGAAAATAGAAAGAAAGAACCATAATTATGCTTTAATGCATCTCCTTCAACAACAATACAGCTTAGAGGAGATTATAATTTATAAAAATATACTTTTGAAAAAACACATCCATAAATATGTCTTCAACATCTGAAACTTCTTAACTATTTGTTACATATGTATCTGTAATTACATTGATTAAAAAATAAAACCAGTCACCACAAGGAATGCTAAAGCCCAGCATTCTCCAAAGAGACTTATATCAGACTGAAGATATCCCCACTTACCAAATAAATAAAATAACAGACCTATAACCCAGAACTTCAGTAACTTGCTAACTCACGGGGGACTACAAGGCCTCGGCTTTTGTTATAGGAACTCACAACTAAATCCCATTTTACGTCCCCTCTTTTCATAAGTATGGCTAATAGGTCTCACATCATTACTCCAGCCCAAACAGCAACCTTGTCCTCAAAGTTGAAATCTGGAAACTGTTGTTTGATCATGTCACATGATTCCCAGGTGGAACAGAGGATGGCAAGCAAGTTCAATGGATCAACACTTCTTGAGGGCCTGTGGAATGGGATTGATGTAAACCCAACACAGCTTGCAACTCCCTCCATGGAGAGAACCAAAGACAGCTGAGGTGGGATTGGAGGGGATGTGCGATTATCTCACACTAATGATTTGAGTTGGGAAACATGAAAAACCGGAGGAAGTTTGAATTTATACGTTATAGCCCCTATGTTTGCTTCCACTGGAAAGGCCCATAATAGTATGGTACCAACTTCTCATTTAGTCACTTAGCCAATTTGCATTGTTGTTATGGCCTTATATGTGAACCCAATCTCCCGCATCAGACGTTACCACTCTTCTCTTATGGTCAAGCCACTACCTTCCTTTTGTACTATGCACGCCATAGCTTCATTTTAAGGTCATCAACCATCACATCCCTCTCGGCAGTCAGTCAATTACCTATCCACTGCATCCACCTCTGTCATCCTACAGTGTAATCTGACAATAGGTGGAAGGTCACGTCCAGAATGATCATTTTAGTTGAAGTGTGGGAGGACGCGTAGTACCAGTACTCTACCCATGTCAACCATTTTGCCCATGTCTGAGGTCTGGAATTGGGATAGGTTGGAGTAAACGCCCAAGCCCCAAGTGAAAGTGAGAGAGCTTTGTTCCTTTGACAAAGTTCACCACATCATGTTTCAGAACAACTCAAATAAAAAACTAAAAAAGAAAGAAAGTAGCCGCTGATAGGTCTTCAATACACCAGCATGCCCAAACAGGCCCAGTGTGGTACTCTTGCAATAAAACATGAATAAGGGATGGGGACTTTGTAGTTACCAAATGGACAATGTAGAAGAGGTGATCATGCTCCCATGTAAATCCAGCGAAGGCTAAGGAATCTTTGAAGGCTTTCCTTATCTTTTTTAAGAACTCATATTGGTTGCTTGCTTGCATGTGCAATTGTTCCACTACAAGAACCAGACAAGTCATGGCTGCCAATTCAAGACCCAACACCCATGATAAATCATTTGCTGCCCTATTCTCGGCCCCTAGTTTGTATTAAATTGGAACTCCAAGAGCTTAGTGTTTTCTGAAACTCTTGCCCAGAAACTTGTTGTTCCAACAGATATTTAAGACTCTGTTGATCTGTGCGAATAATGAATTACCTTCCTACCAAGTACGGTCACCATTTTTTAACAGCCAACACGATAGCCATCAATGCATGCTCATAAAAAAGTTGTTGATTGAGGCTATCAACAGCGACCCAAGTCCTCAGAAAGCATCAAATTTCCACAATACATGGTACAGCGAAATTTGGCAGTGCCAAAACAGAGCCTTGTGCCATAGTAAAAAGGGCAGCTTCAGCTTCGGATCCTCATCCAAAACTATCCTAATCCGAACCTCCACCAGCACTTCCAACGACAAGAACCCCACCTGCTCTACCAACTTCATTCTCTCTTCAAACTTCTTAGCTGTCATTACTTCCCGATTTATCGTACCATTCTGATACCATTTTGTTGTGTATGTATAATCGCATTGATTTTAAAATATACAACCGGTCACCAAAGAGAATTCTAGAGTCATGCACTCTCCCAAGAGACTTCTATCAGATTGAAGATATCCCCACGTATGTTCCCCACTCGCATTTTCCAAAACTTCAGTAACTAACTCTCAAAAGATTATAATGGCCCTGCTGCTTATTACATAAAGTTACAGGTAAAATCCCCTCTCTTCCTTTTATAATTATGGATAAGGTGGCCTATCAATATCCTCTTCTATGTTCAAGAAGTAAAGAATGAGGATATGTTGTACACTAAATCTCCAAAATTTTAAAAGTGTCTTCCTTCACTTACATTCAAAAAATCAACAGAAGTACATTGTATGCATACCTTTTTTAGCAGATACACATCTATGTTTGCAACCTGTGATTCAGCAAAATCACCCCTTCGGTAAAGCTTCTGCCCAGCATCAGCTGCTGCAAGAAATAGCTCATCATTTTGCTCCTCACGTTTTCTGGTATCCTCCTCAACTAGAAGTCTATGAATAAACTCATCCACCTGTATACAACAGCTGAAGACTATTTCAGAGTGTCTGAAGGAATAATTATGCAACATTGGCAGGATAAAACAATTTTATGATAAATGGTCCACTAACGTTCTTAGCTAGAAGCCACACTCCATTTCGATTGACGTCCACTACTGGCATTTCCATTCTGAGGATAAATATTAATTAAGAAGTAGGAAGAACAAATTCAAAAGGAACTAAAAACATTTGAATTATATGCATACCCAGTTGGTGCTGTAGGCCACCGAAGCAGTGCAGTTACGGTACCTATAGAAAACAAAGGGAACATAGAATAGCTCCAAAAATCAAACACTCGATAGCCAACCAATTCAAAGGAAAATTCTAAAACGTACCTGAGTTGTTTTTCACCAGTGGAACAACGAGAGGAATTATCCCTTGCTTGGCTCCAGGAGATATAACGGATCCACCTGCTCCAAAACCAACCATTTTTAAACGGACAAAAACAGGATTCACATGTAGGTAAGAATATGACTGCAGATTCAGAAAATGTAACAATTTAGACCCTGTTTGACAACCATTTTGTTTTATGTTTTTGGTTTTTACTTTTGAAAAAGAGTTGATAACCAATTCTGTTCTTAGTTTTCAGATTATCGTTTTTATTTTCAATTAAGTGGAAAAACCAAAAAAAGTAGTTTTTACAAACGTTTTCCCTTTTTATTTTGTAACTACTTTTTTATTTCTATTTCTAATAAACAAAAACAAAAAAACAGTTATCAAAAAGTATTGTTTTTGTTTTTAAAAACGAAAAACCGAAATGGTTATCAAACGAGGTCTATTAAATCTCTATTTTGAGTTTTATTTTCAGTAAATACTTTTTAAGAGATGCATAAAACACATTAAAAGTCAAACAAATATTTTATGGAGATAATAAATCTAGAGGATTCGTATATAAACCATTAGGACAATGGAATTTTCAATAGAAATGAAATCTATAGAGACGCCATTCACAGTCTAGCTCATGAAATTTCCGGTAAATCATGAAAGAAAACAATCAAGAAAACTCAAGTAAAGGTGAATTATTACAATTAGACGAATAATGGGAATAATTTGAATGGTTGAGAAACCTCTCGTCTTGAGCATTTTCAACAAATGACATAAATGCTCAGGAGGCTGAGTTGCCGCAATATCCTTGATAAACGATACATGGTCTGCAAATACAGTGAAAATTTCAGATTTCGGGATTCAAGGAAATGAGAGATGGTTAATCTTGAGATAAACAAATTTACCAGAAGTAGAAGATGAAGATGAAGAAGAAGAACAGCGAAATGTGGCTCCACTGCAACTGAGAAGAAGTGAGGGAAGAGAGGTGGGGCGTGGACTTCCATTAACAATTCCACCAATTTTCATCGTTATTTCGTTTTCAGTTACGTTTGATATTTGATAAATGCAGCCGCTCGTTTGCCTTTATCTACTCTCGTTTTTTTTTCTCCCTCACGGCGAAAAAGAAAAAAAAAAGCGGGGGGAAAATTTGAGGTGGTACGCCATCAATGAGTTCTTTCTATTTTTTTTTTTCCCATAAAATACATTTAACTATGATTTTTCTTTACAAGTTTTTTTTTTTTTTTTTTTTTTTTAGATTACATCAAAGTGGGGAGGGGGGACTCGAACCTTCGACCTCAAGGGGAAGGGAGTATATGTCTAACTAGTTGAGTTATGCTCATGTTGACTTCTTTACAAGGTTTTTTTTTTTTTTTGCAAGATGTAGTATGGATTAGAAAATATTTATAAATAGGAATCACGATTTAAAAATATAGACTCTTGCACATATAGCATAATCAGTTTCAATATTTATAAAAATAGCAGCCCAAAAATATATTTGTAAAAATAGCAAAAAAACTCAAATTTACGCCTAAAATATTATAAATTGCCACTAGTTTCGCGTAACTAATAGTAATCACTGATTCAGCATAGGTAATCACTGATTTTACTGATTCACTATATCAACTGATATTTCGTGTATGTAATCACTGATTACCTAATAAGCTATCACTAATTTGTTTATAATCTATTCTTTATAAAAATGCACTATAACTATTGTTGAAAATTCTCCTAGCCAATGAAATTTTCCTTAAAAATATTTGTAACTATAATAAATTTTGAGTTGGTTAATCAGTAGCATTGAATTACATATTTTTACAATAAATGAATAATTGATTCACACACTAATCAATTCTTATAACTGATTAACTTGGAAAAATTCTATATCTACAAATAGTTTTAAGTGATTATATATTTACAAATTTTGCATTAAAATCTATTACCTAGTGAAATTTTTCTAAAATTATAATAGAATTTGTAAAGACTCGAATTTTCTCAAATCTTTAAATCAGAATAAACAGCGGAAGACTTTATTTTTAAAAAAATTTGGCGTGGATCCGTTTAAAATATGGACTACCAAAACCTGTTTACATAAGTCCAAATCAGAGAATTTAAAACAACAGAAGTTCATACTCCGGTTTATAACCAAATCAGAGAAAGTAGACTCGATAATATGTAAAACACATCTTAGGCTCTCATGAGCCACAAGATACAATTTTAAAGACCAACAACATAGCATTCATAGAATGCCCCAAAATATACATATATGTCCATGTCCCAAAGCCATCAGCTCGGGATCAAGCAGCACCACCTCCACGACCTCGTCCTCTCCCACGAGTATTACCTGAAAAAGTTTAAGTGTAGCAACATTAGCATAAAAATGCTAGTGAGAATAAGATGGATGCAAGCACTTCTATGGACCAAATCCCAAATCGGAGAATGTGTCCAAAAATCCTAATGTGCTCTTACTACCCATTCAATATTCCCAAGTACTTTACATAAGAAAATCAATCTCATTCTACTATATCGTAATTTCGAAAAGTAAACATTCAAGCTCGTAAATAAAGTACTAAAACAACTAAAGCATAACAAAGTAAATAATAAAGTAAATTTCTATCATTTACGTCATTCCACACGTTATTTCACATTGTGACCACATTGTCACATTTCACAATTCAACTGTGACCACTTATCACCAATCACAACCATACCGTGACCACATTGTCACCAATCACAAACCATACCGTGACCTCACTGTCACCGTGACCACATTGTCACAAATCACAACTATACTGTGACCACATTGTCACCGTGACCACATTGTCATCAATCACAAACCATACCGTGACCTCAGTGTCACCGTGACCACATTGTCACCAATCACAAACCATACCGTGACCTCACTGTCACCGTGACCACATTGTCACAAATCACAACTATACTGTGACCACATTGTCACCGTGACCACATTGTCATCAATCACAAACCATACCGTGACCTCAGTGTCACCGTGACCACATTGTCACCAATCACAAACCATACCGTGACCTCACTGTCACCGTGACCACATTGTCACCAAACACATATCACACATATCATAATGCCATACGTACTACTCCCCTTTGGTAGTACTAAATAGCGAATCTCATCGCTAATAATATGATACTAACTCAATTCTATACGAAGAATCTCTCCAAAGTTTCTTTTAACTATCTTATAACCACTCGAAATAAACGGAGTATCTAATACTCTTCTCCAATTTCCGGAATCTAATTCTCCTTGAGAATATAACTTAATCCACCAATAACATCTTACTTTAAACAACACCAAAACTTAACTAATTTGCCTTATACACTTTCCTTAACTCCCAATTATATACATTCTTGAAAAAGTTCTAAAATCTAATAACCCTCTTAACCTCGATCGAACATAATCGTCAAGCAATTCGAAAACATAAAAGTAATCACAACCATTTTAAACTCACCTTATTAAAGAAGTCAACTCCGAATCACCGGTTGACCGAAATCACGAACGATGCACAAAACCTATAATTTAATACACCTAAAGTATATTAATTAACTGAAATGAACAACGATCGTCACGATACTAAAATAAAGGACAAAACAGCCCGGGAATGCCCCATGAAGCCCACGGCCCAAGGGGAGTTAAAGGTGGAGTTGGTTTTCCGGATTTTTAAGCACTTTAAAGGTGTTTCGAGTTGGTTTCGAGCACTTTGGAGGTTGGTAACATCAATGGGTAAACATGATTTAGGGTTTAGGTCAAAAGTTCAATCCCGAACAATTATGAAAAACATAAAAACATATCATTTGAAAAACCCTAAGCATTACCAAATATGAGAAAAACTAACGGAAATGGCTTTTGGCTCAAACTCGATTCTAGGGTTTAGGGAAAGTTCTAAATATACATAAAACAACTCCCTCGATCTAAATCTCCAAGTTCCCGAGCAAGAAATAGAAGATTAAAACCAAAATCACCATTAAAACACTATTTGAAGCTTTAGGTTTTGAACTTAAACATACCTTAAAGCCTTGAGAGAAAGGATGGAAAGTTAGATTGTTAGGTTGGAAATGATGCTCGGGCCCGTGGCTATCCAACGCAACCGAAATTGTGACGATCCGTCAAGAATCGAAGAAAAAGCAAAAATTGGAGAACTCCAAATGACCCCCACGGTTTTGAGGAAGAAGAAGGGAAGAAAAATGATGAGTTTTGTCTAAATTTTGGATATTTAAGGGATGATGAATAGTGTTTTAGATATTTAAGAATTTCGGAAATGACGCCTACGTCATTTTCTTGCCTCAAGCTTTTAAAATGAAACCCGAACCACCTAAACTAGACCAATGGTGATTAATAATTATTAATTGACCTATTAATAATTATTAATACCATCAAAACTAATTTAAGCTAATTAAACAGTTATAAAGGTTTCCGAACGAAATTAACTAATTAATTCTAAATAACTAATCCTAGAATTATCTTGAATACTTTAAATAAACAAATAAATAATTAAAATAAAATAAAAAAATTTCACCTCGTGAGTTAGCAAGTAAATTATTATGAATGTTGTCCATTAGAACAATAACCTCACGAGGTAGTAAAGTCTATTTATAATGTCCAAATGTGTAACGACCCAACCCTAAAGCTGGTCGAGATCGCGAATACTTTTAGGGAAAGCATAATTGAACCCAAATTATGAAAGAGAATCAATAGTTTGTTTTGGAAAAATTTACTTGGATATTTTTAAAATCTTAATCATAACAAAGAGTCATACAGTTTATTATACCTGTTAAATAGTTTCGATCGAAGTAGTAATACACCCCAGGGGTGCGCATCCCATTAAACAATTCCTAATGAAAGTAGATGCAATAATTGGACACATCACCCCGATTTTTCGAAACTACTAAGCTTTTGTAAACCTATCATATACATGCTTGCAATAAACTCTACATTAGGCAAAAGAAAGTCATTTTTTATAAATAATAATAAAGAGTTTACATGTCACATGTCGAACTATCTAAATATCGACATGGTATCCTATTGTTCAAGTTCTTATTCACAGACATAAGTGCATATGAAAATATAATCATCTAGACTTAACCAAAATATTATTGCCCATGTAGTTAATGCCCAAAACCTAATAATGCATCCTTGCTTTCCGACCTCGAGCTTAACAACACACACTAGATCTTGTCCCGAACATCCATAGGACAAAACCTGAAAATAAAATAAGCAACAAAAGCAAGTGAGAAAACATTCAACAAGTTATTATTCGGCCCGTTAATCAATCCTTCATAACGGACTTTCCTTCACTTTATCCCCTTGCATACTTTGCTTACTTTACACATCATTCTGTTATGTCATTGCATACTATCCATTCCATTATGCCATTTCATACTTACTCATCCTTACACCATTATGTCATTGCATACTAATCATTATGCCATTACATACTAATCATCCTATATGATTCCCACTTTAATATGACAATGTGTTTTCAATTCAATTAGCATCAAGCATTTACTTATTCATTAGACATCATAAACTCATACTCAGTAAATGACTCAATATTTACTTTAATATCATGTGATCATGGATAAGCAATTATACAATAAACTCATTAATTCAATATTTGTACATAACAAATTATCATTTAAGAATAACAAGTTATATCATGCGAGTCATATAAGATTCATTAGTTTTCGACCTAAATCGAACATGCGTTCCTAATAGGTTTATCAATATTTTTAATTTATTTTTCAAGCTATCCTTACTTAGTTTAACACCACTAAGTATATGAGTAAAGTTCGCTTACTTATCTCGAAGTTTAGAATTAGTTTCGAGACGAACTAATTCAAAAACTTAACTTGATCCCCGAAGGCCAGGTTCTTAATATAATACGGGTTAATTAGCCCCCTGTTCTATCTCCCTTTTCCAACTTATTCACTTTAGGATTTGAATCATTATTCACTAAACTATCTTTGACATAACTCACGTATTATAGGATCCCCGAAGGCCAGGTTCTTAAAATGTACTATTTTGACATAACTCACGTACATTTATCATTCTATCTAACTACTACCATTTTCTAACAAGCTTAACCTTCCCTTGTATTGATTAGTGTTGTCATGATCACTTACTAACAATTAGCTTCTAACCCCATTTACTGTGTTAAGTCACATATACAAACAAGTTCTTTAAGTTAAACAAACAACTTATCATAACAATATCATTAATCATTTTCTATAGATTTTGGTGTAATCTTTCATTTTATAAATGAAAGTACTATCTGAAGGTATTTTACTACATTAGCGAAATTTCATTTAGTAAACTAATTAACATTTAATTAATGATCTATTAATATAATACAATTTGTGATAAAAGACATGTAGATTCATGCTTGTTTTTGAAAGTAAAAGGTCTTTACTTACATTGAGTAAAATATGGAGAATCGATTGGAGGTTTCTTTACAGCATCAATCCTCAGCAACACCAGATCTTCTACACTATATCCCGATCGAAAGCAAAACTGACTTGTGGGAATCGATGAAGAAAATATTTATTCTAACTTTCTCCTAAGAAAAATCGGCAATTGGGTAAAAATTGAAGAGAGAATTTTCACTTTCTTAATTAAAGTGAGAAGAGTACAAAATATGAATCACAATGGTCATATTTATAAGAAAATATGATATCTAATCTAATTAGTATTCATTATCTCCTAATTATTAAATAATAGAAAAGATAAATAATAAATAAAATAAAAATATATATTAATGACTTTCCTTTACGAGGAAAATATATAAATGGCCATATTTTCTTCTCTCTTTTAAGGAATAGCCATATTTTATTTTTTGGTACTCATTAGCCAATTTTTAGGTATAGCCTTTAGAATATACCAAAATTACCTTCTCATACCTAGGTTGGATTGTGATCATTTGGCCGGTGATGTCACCCTACTCCTTCCAATGTTTCATATCAAATCACCTTTTTTTGTGGCTGCAAAGCAAAGCTTCTTAAGGAAGCTTCTCATTCTTTGTTGCAAAACTTAGCTTCTTAGGGAAGCTTCTCCTTTTTCTTCTTACGTCTGTTTTTTTTTTAAATGTTTTCATCCTTTTTGTGCTTGGATGTGCACATATTATATGGAAAATTATTTTGTAAGTTTTTTTTAGGTCTCCCCTCTTCTTAGTCCGTATATAGGCAATATTTGGTGAGCAATACACCCTTTTTTTCTTCATTTGTTTTATATGTACATCTGGGTTCATCTTCCTCATATATCAGATAGCTTTAATGAAGGTTATGAACATTGAGACGAAGCGAGATGGAACGTGGGATAACGCAAAGAATTATGTTTCATTTTCTGCTCACGTCATCCAAATGCCAGTGACGCACGTATTTAGTGATTTGAAGGCTGCCATTTGTAAGTCACTGGAAATCCGAGGCGATTTTAAGGTTTTTATTGAACAAGCCACTGAAGGAAGTGTTTTAAAGTACATTTTCATGGCTGAGACGAAGACTGCAAGTTTATATACAACTTCTTAAATCTTAGTTGCGTGAGGTGCTCGTTGATCATTGACTCGGTTGATACGGTGGTGGAGTATGACACTGAGGATATTGCTTTCCTTAGCCCGGATGACAACAATATACCAAACGAAAAAAATATACCTATTGAGCAACAAAATGATATACGCACTATACATACAACGATGGAAGATGTATACAATGACAACACAACATCATCGCGAGTGCGATTACCATATTGTCACGGGTTTAATATTCCATATGGCGTTTGGTACATTGATAGACTAGATATCCGTGACTACCGGAGCAACTACGACATTCTGGTTGAAGATTTATACGCAAGTAAAAAGCCCTTGAACACACATATTATAATGGGAAACACCTTATGTATATTCGTAGTTAAAAACATCAATATTCAGGATATCCTCTCTGTGTTACCCAACGTTTAGCAATCCTTAGTACATCCATAAGTCGTAGCAATATGCCTGATATACCCTCAAAATATCTCTCATGTTACATGTTCTTTTTTCATTCGTCGAATACCGCGTCGCATTTTTTCATTTTTCCAAATCATGTAACATGAGAGATATTTTGAGGGTATATCAAGTATACCCACTATAATATGTATGTTCAACGGCTTTTTACTTGCGTATACATCATCAACCAGAATGTCGCAGTTGCTTCATCGCATTTGTTCATTTTTCCAAATCAATATGCACACTATAATTGAGTAATGCAATCCAAATAGACAAATTGTCCATTGAAATCGCAATATACACTATACATGTATTGTCCGCTGAAAACTTACACAATGCTGAAGTATAGATAATATCTCTAAATCATGTATAACATGTATATTATAGCTATCATAACACATGTTATACATGACAATATACATGTTATACATGAGTAGTGCAATCCGAATAGACAAATTGTGCAATTAAATTGCAATATACACACTATACATGTATCGTCGACTAAAAACTTACACAACGCCGAAACATATGTGATATCTCCAAATTATGTATAATATACACACTATACACATACATATTACTTGTCATTATACGTAATGTACGCTCAATAGACAGCATCACAATATACGTAGTTCACGTGTTACTTGTTATTATACGTAATATACACTCAATAGACTCACCATGCCATCTCATCTTTTTACTTGCAATGGCACGTGTTGCATTCTACATTTACAAAACAAACATGAAGGTTGAAGCATTCTTTTGCATTAGCAAAGAAAGACAATCTTTACACACGAAATGGAGACTGCATCACGAAGCTCTTCAGGGTTTTCGGTTTTAGGGATTATGGTTGGGTTTAGGGTTTAGGATTTCCTTTTTTTTTTTTTTGTAAACTTGTACACATACGTATATTGTGTTTATCATGTTTCGGGCACAAGATCATTGCAAGTTCGCAGGGACCAGCTGGTTGTGAGCCTATCTTCATTTCATGTGTGTAAGAAGTTACCTTTCTTTGCTAATGCAATGGAATGCTTCCATCTTCCTGTTTTTTTGTAAATGTAGGATGTAATTGATGTCATTTCAAGTGAAAAAATGAGATGGTGTGTTGCGTCTATTAAGTGTATATTACGTATAGTGCATATATTGAGATGTTGTCTAATGAGCGTTTATTATCATGTTGTCTAATAAACGTATAGTACATATAATATACGCTCAAAAGTTAGCATCACAATATATATACTATACGGGTTACTTGGTATTATACATAATATGCACTCAATAGACGAAACATGTCATCTCATTTTCTTTCACTTGCAATGACATGTGTTACATCCTACATTTACAAAAAAAAAAAAAAAGAGAGAGAGATGGAAGCATTTCATTGCATTAGCGAAGAAAGACAACCTTTACACATGAAATGAAGATTGCATCACAAGCTGGCGCCCGTGAACTTCCATTGATACTATAGGCGACGCACGATTAACATAATATACACACTAATCGTTTGTCTACCCTTTAACACAGCTGAATTGGAGACAGCACCACAATCTGGAGGTGAATTTACGTATATGAAAATGAGACAGCGTGACAATATACATAATATACACAGTCTAGACATACATGTTGATTGTTATTATACGTACTTAGGAATCGGTGAGGCGTATGAAAGAAGAATGAGGGACGGGTATGGTCTTTCATTCCATTGCCGTTCCAATTTATTTATAAAAAAAAAACTGAAATTATGATTGAAAAGACCCTTCATATAGCGTGCATGTCAGCTACTCATAAAAACCTACTATTACATGATAGCCTACCTATGTTGGCAGGGTCTTTAAGTAATTTTCCTTCAAAATTTCCACTCACACGCTCCTAGCCTAGCTATCCCACGAAATCTACAAAAATGTGGCCATTTATTACCTTTTGCCTCAAAAGGTGGCTAATTTGGTTTTTCACCCTTCCTTTACACCATGCGCACGTAGCCACGCTGATCCAAATGTAAAGATATATATATATTTTTTATTTTATTTACTTATTTATTTAATTTTCTTTATTTAATAATTATATTTATGTATAAAAATTAGAAAAAATTCAAATAATAATTTCTAATTAAACACATTTAGCCGAAAATTAATATATTAATTACCATTGAATCTTATTCAATTAATTAATTATTTTAGGCCAAAACCAATTGTATTTAATCCTCTCTAATATTTATTATTAAATTAAATTAAATTGTTATTTAATTAATTCCAATTAAATAAACTCATATTTAAATAATTAATAATATTAACATTAATTCCCGTTTAAATAAACTATTTATTTAAACAATCAATTTTGCCTTAAAATATTATATTAATTTCCATTTAAATATTTATACAATTAATAATATTAATATTAATATTAATTTACATTTTGTAACGTCCCGAATTTTTGGTAAGTAATTAAATAAATATTAATTTTCCCTTTTAATATTTATTTAAAGAAAATTTGGATAAGCTTTGGTAATTACATTTAATTATTTCTTTTCAGGAATTAATGTAATTACTAAATATCTATTATTTGGAGATAAAGGAAAAGAAAAAAAAAAAAAAAAAAAAAAAAAAAAAAAAAGGAGGTGGCGTGAAAGGGAGGGGGAGAAAAAGAAAAAAAAAACTAGGTCACTCATCCTTTTCTTCTTTTCACGTGAAAGCAAGGCAGAGACAGGTAAGGGAAATTTTTCTTCTTCTTCTTCTTCTTCCTCTCTTCTCAAATCCGTTAATGGAGATTCCGGGGGTTTAATCCTATTCACCCATTCTCCTCTTCTTTGTTGAATTAGGTTTTGTGGTGGTGGTGGAATTGAAGGGAAGCTAGGGTTTTCGTTTCAAGAGAAGCTTCAAGGTAATGAAATTTCTTTCATTCAATTTTCTGGAATTTTGTTTTAATTGTGGTTTTAACCATCAAAGTTCTCAAAATATCTTTCTTTTCTTCAAAGTTTCCAATCTTTTCAAACCCTAGAAAACCCTAATCTTCTTCCCTTTTTGGAAAAAAACCACCTATCGTTTAAACCTACCGCCAAACGACTCGCCGAAATCCGCGAAGGAGGGCCGCCGAGCCGCCATTGCAAAGACGCGGCGGCAGCAGCAGAAAAATTCTGGCTGCTGGTAACAAGCGACCCCCTTTGGGGCCAGTTTTGCTTGTTTTTTTACCGCCGCTCCGTGTGTCGCTTCGTGGTATTTTTCCCTTGTAAATTTTGTTATTTAGGATGTAGTTTTGAGTGGTTTGAGCACCTTTTCAGGTTCTTAAACTATTTTGGAAAAAGAGTTCAAAGGGTTGGAAACTTAGCTCAAAAAGGTGAGTAGAAACTTGTTAAGTTTTAAATTATGCATGTTTGTGTTTTCCTTTTTCTTTACAAGTAACCTCTGAATTTTAAGCTTGAATTGGGTGATTTTAATGTATGAAAAAGAGGTTTAGGGGCTGTTTTAAAGAATTCATGAATTGGAAGCAAAGTATGATTAAAGTTAGAATGAAAGCATGCTTAAGTGACTATCGATATCTATTTATGCATAAAATATTTCTTTGTGATCTTTGGACTTAAACTAAATGTTTATGCATATATTTTTGGATGATTTAAGATGTCTTAAAGTGGCTATCCATGAATACCTCGTTTGGGAGAATAGTGCCCCTAAGTTAAAATTTAGCCTAGGAGGTTAATTGCTTTTGAGATTAAGGTGTTCTGGAATTTGGATCTTTATTCTCTATGTATAGGTACTGTTTTGGGAGGCATACTTTAGGCGTTACGCTGCCAAATTTTAGTTAGATTTCTAGAAATTTTAAATTGCCCGAAAAAGGAGCGAAACTACACTAGTTTAGGCTAGTTTCGCTTCTAGACTTGTAAAGTGCCGGGAGTTGTTGGAAGTGACCCAAGAATGTTTTGTTGGGTGAATTTGGGACGTTTTAGAGTGGTTTTAAGGGAATTTTTCCAGAATTTCATTTTAGGAAATTTTCGGCCTCTAATGAGGGTACTTTGAGAAGTGTGAGTTTAGACTCGTATGAACATCATGGTAGTGATGTATAGGACCATAATACTTAAATACCTCGAGTAGTATGGTAGCAGGTTCGCTTTAAGCAAAGGCCTTGCTTAAAGAAGAATATTTACCGTTAAGGGAGATTATACGGTTGTGCACAACTTTATAGCACTTAATGGGGTAGGTTCATTCCATATGTACAATGGAAAAGAATATTTTTAAACTCTTAAGGATTTAAAATGTGAAAACAATTTTTAAATGCCTTGTTGAGTATAGTCTCTCTTTGGTTGCGGTCAAAGAGGAGACTAAGAGGTATTAGGGAAAGTATGAAAATTCGAAAAGTTTTAAAATGAGATTGAGAGCTTAAAACTGTTTCGAAAGTTTATATCCTTTTAATTTGAGGATTTGAAGGTATTGTGGAAGTATGTACTTAGTTAAGAGAGTTTTGGGTGAAAGAGTGTTATCGGGAGTCGTGTTACCGATTAAGGACTTAAAGTCTTAGTAAAACCTCTCATGGCGTGATTTTTAATTTAACATTTTTCTACTCATTGGGCGTAGCCTCATGATGCTACATTTAATTTTTTTCAGGTAAAGGAAAGAAGAAACAAGGTGGCTGATGCGTTCAAGGTGGTGACCGGTTGGCATGGATTTGCATGCCGGCGATAAAATTTATTCTCTTTAATTATGGAATTTGGGTTTAGACTTTATTTGTTTTAATTTCAAATAAAGGATGTCATTTTGTTTTTATGTTGAACATTTTCTTGACTTTGTTATGAGAATTTTAATAGTTTTTATGTCTTTAAAATAAAACCGATCGGTTGTCAACTTTATTGGATTTGATTTTAATGGGAATGACTTGACTTTGATTTTAAATGCTTCCGCTTTATTGTATATATAATTTCCACGTTTTGGGAAATTTTCGGGTTGTTACACATTTAAATAATCTAATTATTCAAATAATTAATATTGGCTAATTTTAGGTAAATTCAATTACTTAAATTATTTGTTCTTCCTAAATTAAATTAATAACTTAGTTTTGCTGCAACGATATTTGGGCTAGCATAGGGACCCGATGGACCTATAGACCATGGGCTTAATAATTAGTCAATTAAGTGATTAACTCATAATCAGTTAATTACTTATTATCTAACTATGAATAATTCCACTATAGATTCATAGCTGAACTCTCCTCACTATAGATGAGTTATATCTATTTAGTTTATCTTTTATTTATATATGTGATATATCCTTCACGTGGAACTCTCATAATTACAGGCAGATTATGTTTATCATTTTGCCCCTGAAATTACCATTTTATCCTTGTGTTCCCGCTGAATCTGTAACGTCCCGTTATTTTGTGATAAAAAAAAAATTTATTTATTTTATTTTATTTAAGTAATTAAAGTTTATTTATTAATTGTTAAATTAGAATTTAGTATTTTATTTCATTTTAATTCATTTTAATGGCTTTATTTATTTAAATACGTTTTAATGGTATTAATAATTATTAACGGGCCAATTAATAATTATTAATCACCATTGGGATAGTTTGAGATGTTCGGGATTCATTTTTAAGCCAAAAGTCATAAAAGGGCAAAGTCGTAATTTCCAAAATTTCAAAATATCTAAAAACACTATTGGTCATCTTCTTTAAAATCACCATTGACTCATTTTGACCAAAAATCACTCCTCATTTTTGCTCCAAGGCCGTGAGCTTCAAGAGAGAAAAGTGAGATTTTTGGTTTTTGTTCGTTTCTTGCCGGATCGACTTGATTCTCGTTCCATTGGAAAGGTATCGGTCTTACGATCCTTTTCCACCTAGCCTTCGTACTTGCCACTCGTGTTTTACGGAGATCTCGGTAAGTAAAGTTTCAAACCCTAAGCTCCAAATAGTGTTTTAATGGAGTTTTCTTTGTTTTCTTTCGATTTCTTGCCGTGAAACTCGGTGTTTGTCTATTCGGGAGTAGTTTTACGTGTTTTTGGAAACTATCCCATAACCCTAAAACCGAGTTTCAGACGAAACCCTTCCCGTTTGAATTTTACCCTTTTGGGTTTGATTTTGGGTTAGAAATTAATGAATGAATGTTTATTTAAATTCGATTCGGGAAAGGGATTAATGTTCAAAAACCCTAATTATCGATACCCATTAAAATCGGGAATATCGAATTTGCTTAAAACCAACTCAAAACGTATTTAAATTGCCAAAAAGCCGGAAAACCAAAACCGAGACCCAATTTTGATGCTAGGGCCGTGGGCCTCATGTGGGATTTTGTTGGTTTTTCATTGTTTTGTACGTTTGGTTGATGTTTAATCGATAGTTGGTTAATTATTGATTGTATGATATAATTCTTTGTAGGTGTTTTTGAACCGCTTACTTGATCGCTCCTTCGGACTTAGGAGCAAAGTCATCTTTTAATTAAGGTGAGAATAGTTAGGATTTAAAGTAATTATAGAAATCGAATAAGTGTGAAGGTTTGTAGAGTTGAACTAAGACTAGAAACCGAGTCTAAGATTAGAGGCTTGAGAGTTAGTGCCCTTAGGATTAAGAGTTAATCCTTTAAGTGAGAACTTAGGAGTTCTCGAGGAAAGTATCGAATCTTAGAAGATTCTAAGTTAGCTTCGTTTCTAAGCTTAGGTTGGATCATTGGAGGTTAGAAGATCCAAGCTTGTTCTTAGAATGGTTAATAGATTAATCGTTCGTGTTATGATTTTACTTTTATTATTGATACCGGAGTTCGATCGACATATCGTTCGTCCGAGGTTACAATCTATTTCTTTTTCTTACTTAATGTCATTTACTTTATGTCTTTTACTTTATGTTTATTTCAGTTACTTTATTATTCGCACTTTACTTTATTTACTTTTGTAAGTATGTGCGAGCATATCATTGCATCTCGCACCATGGCATATTGCACCATGACATCTCGCATAAAAGAAGTACAGAATGTTGGATCCTACGGGTATTGTCCGCATTTCCTTCTGAGAAAAAGAATGAAAATGAGAAAGAAAAGAAGTACAGAATGTTGGACCCTTCGGGAATTGTCCGCATTTCCTTCTTCTTGCATTTTATGCATATGATTGATGAAAATATATATATCATGGATAGAGGATCGAGATGTTATATTGTTATGAAAAGTTATTTACTTTTCCTGTTTATGTCATAACAAGAATTTTGATGAGATTAAGACTACGAGAGTTAGTAGTATCATCCTTTAGAGAATGTAAAAATGATTTCACCTAGAGTTTGGATGATTTTAGGAGTGTATGGTGTCAGATTATTTGGACACAAATCGAAATGCGAGTTTGAGGTCTATCTTTACTTTTTATGCTTATTATTCTCACTGGGCTTAGTTTGTTAGCTCATGATATTACAACCAATTTCAGGTAATGCCTTGGCTAGAGGTCGAGGGAGAGGAGGTGGTGCTGCGTGATCGAGGGATGCTGACCTCAAGATGGACACTTTTGTTTGTAAAGTTTATGTCTTTATTTTGATGAATTTTAAAACTTTGATGTTGTATTTAGCCCATAAGAGCTTTTGATGGGGTTTTTTATGATATGATTTATTTGAACTCCTGATTTGGACTTAAAGTCCATGTGAATTTATTAGATTGAAAAATTAGGATGTAAACAGGTTTTCGGCATGCCAACTTTCAAACAAAACCACGCAAAATTTTCTAAAAATAAAAGACTTCCGCTGTTTTCTCTGAATTTAATTTATTTAAAAGTGACGGGTCGTCACAGAATCTCCAATGAACATTATCTTTAGTCGAACTAGAGATAATATACTTTTGTGATCAATAGAAGTCGTGGTGCCACATGTTCATGTCTCGAATCAGTACATCAAGAGAGTTTCCTAAAGTTCCTAAAATGTTTAGGTATCGCACAAATACCATTAATTTATAGGAGAGTTATGAATTTCATCTCGTGTAAATGTGTTCCCACTACTTATCTAGTTATGTTCCCAAAATAGGAGTGTATTGAGCATTCATATCAAATCGCTCTCAACCATGTGAATCAAAGAACATAACTCCACAAATAGGAGTCCACACTTCACTCAAGATTGAGATCTATCACGGTTGATAAACTTAGTTTGATATTTGATCATTTCTCGTAAACGGTACTAATGAGAAATTTGATCAAACATCGTGGTCTTATCTTATACAATCAACATTGCATATGATACTTCCATTTCATATCACCCACATGAATGATCAGGATTATATCATTTGTCTATAAACAAAATGCAAAGCTATCAATAGTGTTATTAGGATAAGGTTCTCAAACGTTATCCATTTACTGTAGACACTTTTAAGTTACTCATCTCGACTTTAATCCCCCCGTATGACTCACATACTTAGACGTGATTTCATAAGAGCAACTTAGTATTTGAATGTTTGATATTTATATATTTCCATACATTCCTAATATCGTCAATTGAATCAATATAGATAATAGAAAAAACTTATGTTTATTTATTTAATTATTCGAAATAAATTATCTTTATTAAATAATTACAAGTTCTAGAACACAATTCCTAATATTACCTTCCAACTAATATAACTCTTTGACACTAAGTCAGACTTCTTACCTACTATCTTAAGTCTACTCTCTTTAGGAAAATCATGTTTAACTTAAGTTTAAACTTAATATCCATTTATATCTTTAAGTAATTCATGTTACTTAGAATTCTTTTAATAACAATAATGAACATAAGACTTATTACTTCCTAAGATCATCATCTTACATGAAAAAGCTTAATAAAGTTGCTTAGTTAATTTTAAAGTAAAAGCATCTAAACTATGTTCAAGGACAAGTTTAGATTCCCTTTAGTACTCTTATGTGTCTAATTCAAACTCATTTACATGCTTATGAAATCAACCAGTTTTACTCATTAGCAACACACAACAACTTATTAACTAGGCCTCTTTTACATGACAAGTCATGTTGATGTATTTATTTTTAACATACGATCTATAACCTTCCATTTTATTCATTCACAATTCACATATTGGCCTTACCTTGACCTTATCTTTGTTTGTATACGAAAAGAATGAAACACAAATTTGAAGTAGGAAAAAATGGGGAATTGGAAGAACTCCTCTTGTTTCTTCTTATCCTTGAAAATCCAATCAACTTAGGCTTTGAATTGAATGGTTTTGGTCAAGAATTAAGAAAATCCAAGGTTTTCTCTTTCCATGGAGGTCCACAACCAAGAAGGAGAGAAAGGATTTTTTTCATAATAAAATGAAATTTCCTATTTATACTTAATCCAAATTAAGGAGATTTTGACACATCATTTAATGACTCATCATTTGCTTGTTTTCTGACCTCTTTCCCTCTTAAAAGCTTAATACTAACCTCTCAAGTATCAACTTTTATCTTCCATTTATGCATGTCCTAAACCTAACCCAAAATCTATTTAGCCATAGTTAATTAATTCTATTCAACTAACCATAGTTTCTTACCAAACTTTGGTTAATTCATTTAACCTTAGTTAATTCACCCAAAATAATTCACTAACTTCAAATTAACCATGGAATATCATTTATTTTCAAGTTATGCCATTTTGAATTAAAATAGTCATTTAAAAGAAATCATATTATGAATAAGATGGGCTAAAATCTCACTCAATTATTGAATGAACTACAAACTTTTGAAAAAACAAGTATTAATTAGTAATAATAATAGTTTAAAAAAGAAAATATTAAATCAACAATACTTTTCAAATAAATTTCACTAAATAATTTATCAAAATAGAATATCACAATATGCAATTAATAATTTATATATTAAGTTAACAAATTAGTAATGTGACAAATATATAGTGCAAGTAATAATAAAATGACAGGGTTAGAAATTTGCACTCTCTTTTTATAGTGGTTTGACCCAAACTCGGGATTTACTTCCACTCTCCGAAGACCCCAAGAATTTAGAATGTACTATTCGGAAGATCATTTCCACGATTGAGGATCATTTCTACACACCTTTCCATGGAGTAAGGACAACTATTACAACCATTCCTTTTAAACTGGGTTCAAGAGCAATCCAACACATGATTTTTACAATCCATACAAAGAGTATTTAAGCTCGCAATTGGAGAAATAAACTCCCAAAGAAATAGCCCTCAACAATCTAGATAAGAAGTTTTGTAACTACCCCTTCTGATATTGCCCTTAATTGGATGAATTTCTTGTAACCTTTTAGTTTTTTTTGTCAATTTCTTATATCAAAAACTTAAACACATTGTATGAAGTTTGTTATCATCAAAACTTTAGTGTTGTTCATCAAAACAAGATTAATTGTGTTTAATATTCATTAGTAATAAAAATATTTGTTATCATCAAAACAATATTAATTGACTTCAAATTTCAACAATGTTCCCTTTTTTTATGATAACAAACCATCAAGGAAAATAAAAGTATTAATATTATACCATCAAATATATTCAATATAGCTTAAATCCAATAATAATATAGCAATTAAATTACTCCCGTAAATAAGTTTTCCCTTATTTAGAAATTTTCTTTACTTTTTAACATTAAATTAACAATATAGGCACAAGGGAATATCAGTTTCCATATCATGTTTTTTTTTTTTTTTTTTTGAATCAATCAAAAGGTTGAATCCAAAAAACATAAACAATTTTAAAATAAACTAATCCAAGACATTTCTCAAAAGATTCATCATAACAAGTTAATAATTTAAAATAAAACATGAAGAAATTCAACCCAAACCTCCCCTATGTTGGGATTGAGGCCTCTATAAAAGAGTTATCAAGTGGAATTCCCAATGATCTTTCCTTGCAGTATAATATTATTCTAAAAACCAATGCATAAATAGAAAACTAACCCTTGTCGAGAAGTGTCTGGTTCTTCCTCGTCTTTCTTAGTACGATCTTGGGACCACCAAAAAGTTTTTCTTCACTAAGCACAAAAGGGAATCGGAGTGTGGGCACTCTTCTTTTTGAAAAAGGAAAAGGGAAGAAAAAATTCTTCCCTTAGACCACAGAGGGTCGGTGGCGATAGAGAGAGAGAGAGAGAGGGGGGAGGAGGAATTTTTCCTAAGCCTTTTCTTATGCTCTCTTAGTTGTGTGTTTTAGGGTCACCCCAAGATTCCTATTTATAGGAAAACGAAGACCTCAGAAAATCTTTGAATATAAATATATTTTGAATAATTAAGATATAATATCTTATTCCATAATAAGAAATTCACATATCATAATTTAAATTAATCCAAATTAATTTAAAATAATTATTTCATATCTTACTCATTTAAATTAAGATATTCTATATATTTTAAATAAAATAAAATGCATAAATTTGGTTAATTAAAAACTAAAGTGGTGTGTGACACGCCCATACCATCATCTCCATGACAATATTAGACTTTTTTTTTCTTTTTTTATTTAATAGAACAATTCCATTAAATATTTAAATAAATAAAACTTCTTTTATTTATTTAATTCCTCTTTAATTTGACTACCTATAATTAAATAGACTCCTCTATTTAATCTCTCATTAATTTTGGACAACTGCAAAATTAATTTAGTTAAATAGACTCTTCGATTTAATCTCTATATTAAAATAATTAAATAGACTCTTTTATTTAATAAATAATTAAATAGACTCCTCTATTTAATTTCACCATTAATTAAATAATTAAGTAGACTCCTCTATTTGTATTTGCCTTAATTAATTTGACAACTTCAAAGTAAATACTTGAAACCATTTTTTCAAAAAAAATTAATCCATATTGATTTATGTTCTCAATTATATGCATTAGCTCGGAGGACTTAATGGACCTATAAGACTAAGCTACAATGATCTAGAATTATATTGATTAAACTCCTTTAATCAATTAATTCTTATTCATTAACTCCTAGATAACTCCACTAAATATCTAGAGTTGCACTCTTAGTACAATAGACATAGTTATGTCCATTGGCTAAAATCATTAACTACACTTTGATCATTCACAAGTAGTTCATATCCATGGTTAGGTCATTTTACTGTATTAACCTCCATGATACATCTTGTTCAGAAATTTGGCTTAATTGACCTTCAAAATTGATAAATAAGTGTTATTGACCTTCATTCTCATTTTAATCTTTTTTGAACTTCTGATGATATCATTTTACTGTGAAAGTTCTTGTTTACCCTTAAACATTAATATAACTAATATTTTACTCTATCATTTGGAATTTTATTTTCTTTCTCTAAAATTCTCTCTCTCTCATTCTCCACTCTCATCCTCCACTCTCATCAAACTCTCCATTATTTGTCATTTGGATATGTATGACTTTGAGTTTTTGAAATTGTACGTTTGTATTTTTTATCTCTCCCAAAACCTCAACCTCCTATCCACTCTCTTCACATACCCAAGTAATCTTCAAGCTTTTAATTCTTAAAAAAAATTGTGTTGCCCCAAAATTCGGATGGGAATTTGAATTTTTCCCCGAAATTTGAAATTTACCCCGAAATTCGGATTAGAATTTTAACTTTACCCCAAAATTTGAAAGTTTGTCTTGGAATTTAAAATTTTCCCCAAAATTTAAATTTTGCACTGGAATTTAAAAATTATAATGCCTAAAATAAAAATGCTTAGGAAAAAAAAGAAAAATAAGGGAAGGAAAAAAAATAAGAAAATAAGAAAAGAAAAGAAATAAGAATGGAAAAAAAATTAATGGTCTGCCCAAAATTTTGGACGGAAATTCTGGGTAATGGACATTTGTTTGTTTTTTTTTCCTTCTCTTTATTTCTTTCTTCTCCATTATGCATCTTTTCTTTTTCCTTGATTAGAGGAATATGGCGCCCCACTATTCAAGTACCAAATCAGTCTATAAGAGAACTACTTATCTATTTTCCTATATGGAAAAGAGTGAATTCCAATCTTGTGTAATCACGTTCCCAGCTATAAGCAAGATGCAATCCCAAAAGTGAGAGACATATTGAGTGAACTATATCGAGTCACTCTCAACCATGCAAATCAAAGGTTCGTCTCTTACGAACAGAAGTTCGTAATCCACTTAGGATTAAGATCAATTGTACATGATCAACCGATTGATATACAAAGTGTCTTTCTGTAACGGGTTTACCAAAAGATAGTAAGTATATCATAGTTCAGTCTACTACAATCTCTATTGTAGCAACACCCCCACTCACACATCTCTACATGAGCGATCCAGATGAGATCACCTGTGCCAATTCACAAGTAGGCCGTGTTAGTGGTGTTACCAGAAATAAGCCACTCAACCTTTATTCATATACCACAGACTATTTTGGTAACAACTTAAGTGAATCTTCCCGCATCACATGCTCACTCTAAGTTATCATAAGTAACTCTGGATCTTATGATGGATTACATTTATTAAACAATAATAAATGATGATGTAAATATTAAAAATTAATAATTCCTTTATTTATTTATATCTTAATTGGATTACATAAGATTTAGGGCAGGAACCCAGCACCCTAAACATGGTTGGTGGTAGTGTTCATTGGAATTCTTGAAATTTTTACATCACTAAGCTTGAATGATCTTAATAACTCATTTGTAAAAATAAATAAAGATTGAGATGTACACATTCACAATTGAGATTCATCTTCCCTTTTGTGTGCTTGACAAAACTTTAACTTTGTCTGTGAATATGGAAAGATGTTGATAACATATCTATGCCTTAAACCAACAAAGAGTCTAGTGCCTCATCTAAAAGATCTCACGCCTGCCAACTAAACTAAGACACTTTGATTTATTTTTCAACATTTTTTTAAAAGAAAAATAATAGCAGCAAGTAAATCAAAGCAAAAAGAAAATTGCATAAATATTTAGATTTTCCCTAAGGAAGCAAGAAGTAAACACATTTGGACTTTTAAATGCGGGAGCAAACAGGCCTCTATACCTAGACCTCAAAAATAAACAAATGCATTCAAGATAAACAAAATCAAACCGAAATATTGTTGGTTGGAATGTGGTTGATTAAACTAGGTGGTGATGAATGGCATGCAAGTGCACATAGTCAACAAGTAATTGTAGTGGTAAGTGAGTGTCGTGTTCTATGAGAATAGTTAATGTTAAACTATTTTTATGTGTCAAAGAGTTATGATTGATGCTTAGAATGAACGACTAAGGTAAAGAAAATAAATAAATCCAATACGGGGCGTAGATCTAGGGAGAGTGTTGAGGTACATCATGCTTGTGAGATGAATGAATGCTTTGGGCAAGAGAGTGATCGTGTTTTCTCAAATATCATCTGGTGCAATAACTTAATCTCAGCCTTTATCCCTAAAAGCATTCATCAATTAACCTAGTTTTCCATCTATCTCTAGATGTGAAATAAAGATTTACTTGTTGATCCTCTCAAGATGCCATACGACTCCTCCTACTTTATTTTCACATAGCTTTAAAAAGGGATAAAAGTATGAAGATTTCAACGTCACAAAATGTTATATAAACTTAAGGTTTCAATCATGATGTTCAACCAATCCTTTTTCCCTTTACACAACACCACAAGGTTTTTAGCCTAACATGGCCAAAAGTAACAATACATGTAAAAAGAAACCTTGAGTGCAATTCATGGTAGTAAAATAAAAGATCTACAAATTAACTACAGCTACTTAAATGCAGAAATAACAAAAGGAAATTAAAGATTACAAAATTTATCTAAGCTCCTTCTTCCTTGCACTTCGTCTTCTCTTTCGCTTTTTTCCTCTCGCTTTCTCTCTCAACCACTTTTATATCAAACTTCCTTCTCCTTTTTCCAGCTAAAAACAAGCTAAGAACTCTTACCGGGCTATCAAAACAATGTTGCTCACACGTCCATGACACTATAGCCGACAACGACATCAACTTTTCACCTCAAGCACAGCTGGCTGGGAAAAAAATATCTTTACCTCCTCCTAAGGGCTTGCCTCGACAACAACACAGCTTGCTAAGAACACGAAATGGACCGCAACAAAGAAAATAGAACCAGAGGAAGCTTTCTAAAGTTTTTAAAACTCAGGTCAATTCATTAACACTCAAGTTAGGAAGCAAAGATAATGAAAAGCGAAGAAAACTTCAACAAAAACAGCAAAAACATACAAAAGGCATTTAAAAAGAAGCTATCTACAAATCTAACTTAATTATGTATAATTTACAGGTATCTTACTGAATTACTTGACTTTTTCACTTGTTTTTATTCAACTTTAGGCATATGAATACTCCCTTTTGAGGAATTATCAACACCGCCAAACTTGAGTCATTGCTTGCCCTCAAGTAATGCCTAAGACTATTGAGATAAAAGAAGTAAAAGTTTGAACTAAATATTTACATTGACTAGACTCTTTGCTGGCTAAGAGCTGAGATCTGTTATCAACATCTTCTCAATATTTCAACAGAATTAAAGTTTTGTTAAACAAACAAAGGGGAAAAAAGTCTCAATAGTTGTAGTGTGTGCATCTTATATCTTTGTCTTCTTTCTCAATTCTCATCCAACTAAGCAAGCAACTATCCTAGAGTTATTCTTCTTAAGTTAAAACTTTCTCAACTCACACTCTTTTCTTCGAATTCCCAAGCACAAGAAGCTTAACTTTTTACCTTGTAAGAATAAGAGCTTTATTGCTTTTGGTACTTTTTTTTTCTTTTTCTCATTTTTTTTGTTAGAAGCAACTTAGTGATCTGACTTCCTGGTCACCTTCACCTACAGGTTTTCCCTATAGACTCACTCATTCTTATGGAAGAAGAGTGACTAATTTCCCCACTAATTTTCTGATTTTTTTTTATTGCACTATGTGCACTTTGGAGAACAAGCTTTTGCATTTAAAAAAAAAATTGAAAGCATTTTGCAAAAGGATTGGTGGTTATGCCACCCCCAAATTTATTCATTACCAAGCTCTGCTCTATACAAAGATTTCAAAGAAAGATTTTTGCTTTTGATTCTCCTAGAGCATATGTGTTTACTTTGAAAACTTTTGCTTAAGTCAGTTGCTCTCAAATTCCTTATTTGGTTGATTGAGTTTGCACAAAGGATCCTAAAGACAGCAGAAGTGTGAGAGATTCACAAACTCTAAGTGCCCTTAACCTAGGTCTAGCTTTACTCAGAAACAAGAGAAATTTTACATGCCTCATCTAACAGATCTTAAGCATGCCAACAAAACTAAGACACTTTTTGAATTGCTATGTATTTACATTTCTCTCTCTCTCTCTCTCTCTCTGTTTCTTTAGTAGAAGAATAAGAAAAATGAGATAGTCATTTCTATCTTCAAAGTTTACATAAAATTATCAGGCTATGGTTAAAACTGGGTGCATCTTGGTGTGTTTAGCAAGTGACTCTAAGTGAAGAGTCTAAACAAGACTAGAGATATAGCTAGGAAAACCCCATGCAACTGCATTAGTAATCTCAAACTTGCGCTAAAAAAGGATCTTATAGTATTTAAAGACTTTTTTTGTAAGCCTGATCACCTTGAGGAGAGTAGAATCGCACAAATTCTAAACGTTGAGCTAAAACTGGAACACTAGCGCCTGGATCATTATCAAAGAGTTCATCATCCGCCTGATGATCGACGTGGATCAGATCATCATATGCAGTACCTTTCCCTTTATTGAGCTTGCTTTCAGAAGTTTTAGAGATCTTAAAGGATCGCTTCTGAGGTGTTGATATCAAGTTGTTTTCTTGTCAGGATCATTTGCTAGTGAGGAACACAGAGACAGGAATGTGGGTAGGGGTTTTGAGTTTAAGAAATGAGAGGGAATTACTGTGGAGATTTGGGAAGACAATGAAAGGTGAGGAAAAACGGGGAATTTAAAGATACTGGGGGGAGGTTAAACGGTCAGTCATGCACAGTAAATGTGTGATGTGGAAGGATACATGTCCATCGGTTAAAATTCAATTACTACACACCCGTGATTAATTCAACATATCAAATGATTGGAATACCCTCTTATTAAGCTAAATTTATTTGAATTATTGATCACGTGCATGAAGCATACATGCAATAGTGGGGCTCAACTTCTCTAATCACTTGCTTTTGAATAGACACTTGGCAAAAAGAATAAAACTGATATTTGAAATTAGCATTAACATGAAACAGTAAAAAAAAATACTAACCTGGGTGCAATTTGCACCAGAGTTGGGCAGCAGGGGTTTATGATGAAACTTTATGAATGCAAGCTGCCTTCTTGGCTGGATGCTTAAGGATCTTCAAGTGGAATGGATAGCTTATGCCTATCCACCTATTATCCTCAATAATACTTAATACGTTGAGCATTCACCTTGAAAATGTATGTTGGTTCATGACCTATTAAATCTTCTGCCCCATAAGGATAAATCTTTGCAATCTGAAATGGATCTGGCTATTTGGACTTCAAATTTCCATGAAATAATTTTAAACATGAATTGTAGAGCAGGACCATTTCTCATTCTTTAAATTCTCCCCGCAAGATTTTCTTATCATCCTCTTTTTTTCGTTTTTTCTCTGTAGATATTGGCATTTTTGTACGCTTGATTTCTATCTCCTCTAGCTTCATTAATTCTAGACAACGCTTGTGTCCAACTGCTTTCATATCAAGATTGAGGTTTTCAGTGTCCAAAAGGCTTTATGCTCCAATTTCAAAGGTAGATGGCAAGTCTTTCCAAACACCACTTGATAGGGTGACATCCCTAATGGCATTTTGAAAGCAAGTCTATAGGCACAGAGAGATTTATTTAATTTCACAGACCAATCCTTGTTGTTAGGGTGAACTACCTTTTTCGAGAATTCTCTTGATTTCTCGGTTGGATACTTTAGCTTGCCCATTCCATTAAGGATGATATGATGTGACAATCTTATGATTTACTCCATATTTTGCGAGGACGCCTTCTAACATTTTATTATAAAATTGAGTATCTTCATCACTTATTAAAGCTCGTGGAGTTCCAAATATGGCAAAGATATTTTTCTTGAGGAATTTGACAACCACCTTTACATCATTGGTGGCGAGGGCAACTACCTCAACCCACTTTAAAACGTAATCTACTGCAACTATAATGTATTGGTTTCCAAAAGATGGTGGGAAAGATCTTATAAAGTCTACGCCCCAAACGTCAAAGAGTTCAACTTCCAAGATATTATTAAAAGGCATCTCATGTCTTTGTGATGTGTTGTTTGTCCTTTGATAATTATTGAAATTTTGGGTAAAAAACTTGGCATCTTTAAACAGTGTTAATACAGTCCACTTTGTAACATTTTTGTTACTGTTCACACTCCTCCAAAGTGGCCTCTGTAGGGTGAGTCATGACATTGGGAAATGATCAGGTTCATTTACTCCTCAGCTACACATATGCGAAACAACTGATTTGCACATCTTTTATAGAGATAAGGTTTTTCCGAAATGTAAAACTTAACTTGATGTAAAAAATTTTGAGTTTCGTCTCGAACATGTTGGGAGGTTGCTTTCCACTTACCATATAATTGGCAAAATCTGTAAACCAAGGGCAGATTAAGTCTTTCACTACCAAGAGTTGTTCATCAGGGAAACTGTCAGGGATATCCACTCCATAAAATTATTCTTTGGTGAATTCAAGTCGTGACAGATGGTCAGCTACGAAAAAATTTCACTCATTTTCTATCCCTGATATTCATGTCAAATTCTTGAAGTAATAAATCCATCTTAACAGGAGAGGCTGAGCATCCTTTTTTGTCAACAAATATTTAAATGTTGCATGATCACTGTAAATGATCATTTTCTATCCCTGATATTCATGTCAACTTCTTTTGACCTAACACAGCTTTATGGCATAACCACTACCATCACACATAAGCTCAAAACGAATTGTTCAATCAGGTGGGACAACTATTGGAGCTTGGATTAAGGCGAGTTTCACTGTTTCAAAAGCTTTTAGGCAATCATCTGTCATTTCAAATGGTAAGTTATGGTCTAGAAGATAACATAAACGCTTGGTTATTTTGGAAAAGTCTTTAATAAATCTTTTATAGAATCCAACATACCCTAAGAATCTCCTAACGCCTTTGACATTGACGGGTGGAATTATTCCTTCAATAACTTCCACTTTTACCTTATCAACTTCTATCCCTGTCATAGATATTTGGTGACCTAACACAATACCTTCTTTAACCATAAAATAACATTTCTCTCAATTGAGGACAAGATTGGTTTGCTGGCATCTTTCTAACACTATCTAGGTTGGTTAAGCACGAGTCAAACGTGTCTCCAAAGACTGAGAAATCATCCATGAAAGTTTCTAATGAATCTTCTACCATATCACTGAAAAGTGCTATTATACATTGCTGAAAAGTAGCAAGGGTATTACATAATCCAAAGGGCGTTCTTCTGAACGCAAACGTGCCATAGGGACAAGTGATTTTTTTTTTCTCTTGATCATCTGGAGCAATTGCAATCTGGTTATATCATGAGTACCCGTCTAGAAAACAATAATATTTCTTCCCTCCCAATCTATCCAACATTTAATCTAGAAAGGAAATTGTAAAGTGATCTTTCCTCGTCGCCTTGTTTTGTTTCCTCTAATCCATACACACTCTCCAACCAGTGACTGTGTGTTGTGGAATAAGCTCATTATTAGCATTGACCACTACAGTCATTCCTACCTTCTTAGGAACATACTGGACTGGACTAACCTAACTACTATCAGAGATTGGGGTAAATTATTCATGCGTCAAACCACTTGATGATCTCCTTTTTTACCATCTTTTTCATTGCAAGATTTAAGCGCCTCTATTGCTCCACAAAATGATGAAAGGTTCCATCTTCTAACAGTACCTTATGCATGCAAATGGTAGGAATAATTTCCTTAATATCTACCATAGTCCATCATAATACTGCCTTAAATCTTCTCAACACCTCTAAGAGTTGTCTCTCATTCTCTTTTGAGAATTGATGATCACAGGTAAAGTTTTATCTTGTCTTAAGAAGACATAATTAAGGTGGGAGGGTAGAGTTTTGAGTTCAAGGTTGAGTGGTTCTTCTATGGAGGGTTTTGGAAGTTGGATTTCCCTAGTTTGATGAGACAACTTGAAAGCTTGAAGGAAATCAACATTCTCTGTGTCAACAATTTTCTGTTCTTGTTCCTCCTTGCATTTTTTTCTCCAATGCTTATCCACGGTTGAATCTACAAAGTCAATCATAGAAGAATTCTCTATGTGGTTTGGAAACTTCAAGGAATTAAAGATGTTAAATGTTACCTCTTGATCATTGACTCGCATCGTGAGCTCTCCTTTTTAAAACATCTACTAGAGTTCTTCTCGTGGCTAAAAATGGGCGACAAATAAAAATTGGGACTTCCTTATCTGCTTTGAAATCCAGGATGATAAAATTTGCTGGGAAAATGAATTTATCCACTTGCACTAACACATCTTCAATTTTTTCTTTTGGGTTAGTGATAACTCCATGAAAGTAGAGTTATAATGCCCTTATATTGTTTATATTTCAAGAGAATAGATGAGTAATGAATAGATTTTAGGCTAATTTAGTTTAGTTATAGGATTTTTATAATTTATCTTTTATTTCATAAGTTTTTAGGTTTATTTACCTTTTTGATGAAAAATTGAGATTAAACATGCTATAATATGCTTTGATAGGTTTGATGTGAAGTTTGGAGCTAATTGGAGAAGTTTTGGAGAAAGAAATCAAAGATAAAGTGAATGGATAAATGCTATATTTGGTACAGGTCTGAAGCACCTCTGCATGCCAGTGCATGAAGAATTCTTACCCCAGGTCTGAAGTAGTGAATAGTGCATCTGCCAGCTCATTTAATGAACCCAATTTTGTCTTTTCTACCCGAGAACCAGCCCCTGTTTTCTGCTATTTTGAGCTCTAAAAATAGAGTTTCTCATGGTATATAAGGACCCATTGATGTCTAAGAAGAAAAGCTTGGAAGAGGTTGATTCTTGATCTAAAAAGAAGGCTATGTTGAAGATAAATTCCACCATTTTCCTAATTTAGGAGTAGGAGTAGGAGTAGAATAATTTCTTATGCTGTGTTTTATACTATTTTTAAGTTCATTAATTAAACTTCTTTAGATTTTCATATTTTTCTTAGATTTATCTTCTCTAAATAGTTGTTGCTTACTTCCTTTATGTTCTTTTACATTTTCAAAAATTTAGTTATGATTTTCAATTTAGTTTTTACCTTATGCTTTGTTTTTCTTTTATATTTTATCATGAATAGTTAGTTTCCCAAAGTGGGAGTTCATGGAAGAAAGGGGATGAACCCGAGGACTCCATCGATTGTGGCTTATGTAAATTAGCTATGGTAGGAAGAGTTCTTGTCTATATTCCCTTGTAAGACTTGATGAAAGTCAAGTTTAGGAGCATCTAAGTACCTCGAGAGGTGGTAAAAGAGATGAATCTAACTCAAGAACAACTACCCATTAGCTTTGTCCTAAAGGAAACTAAGTGGTTGGGTATATTAAGCTTGCATCATTAGCTCCTTCATAATACTTAGTGAAAGCTAGGTTGAAGAGGTATTTGGTACACCGAAGGGTCAAAACAAATCACATTAAAAAAGCTTAATAAATTCACTTTCATAGTTGCTAAAGAATCCTAGAAATAGTGCCCCTTTACCCTTAACCATATTGATTTATCTTTACAAAACATGTCTTAATTATCTTTTGTTGCTCAGAGATGAAATTCATGGATATTTAAGGTATGGGTAACATGTTTTTGAGAAAAATAGCACGCCAAGTGTTCTATAAATATTTTGTGTGAAAAGTTATTGAAGCGTGATATACATTTGCTACATCTTAATATTCTAGAAATGTATATATGTCTTTTCAGCTCGTTGCTCGCATGAACTCTCACCCACATCACACTAACACTCTATTTTCATGTAGTAGTAGTCCATCATTTAAAGTTATTGTCTTTACTTTAGTCTTTATCAAATTCATAAAACAAAACCCCAAAAAGATATTCTCAACTTAAACTTAGCATGTCTTGCACTAAAGCAACCCAAATATCTATCTTCGTGGGACACGACACTCACTTATCACTTTATTACTTGTTGACCATGTGCACTTACATGCCACCTTTCACAACCTAGTTTAATCACCATTTTCACCAACAGTTAGCAATGGATTTATAGCAAATTAGAGGACTGCTCTAGTAGGTCTTGCAGCACCTACTCCCAATTGCTTGAAAATTGACAGGGGCATTAAGTTATGCTTTCTGTTTCCAATTGAGCAACGGATAGTGAAACTTCCAGGGCCCAATAATTTTCGAGGTATGTTTGGCTGAAAGATCGAGCTCACCTTGGATGTCATGTTGATTGTCTCCATTTCATCAAGCCTTCTCTTTTTTTTTTTAAAGAATGTCCTTAATGAATTTCACGTAATTTCGCATCTACTGAAGAGCTTCCACTAATGAGATGTAATGTGTGTAACTGTTTTAGTACCTCTAGAAACTTTTTGAATTTGATGTTTTGCTCTTGTTTAGCAAACCTTTGTAGAAAAAGAGGTTCATAACTTCCTACAAATTTCTATGTTGGGAGATTTTGTACTACTTCAGGTTGCTCTGAACATTCTACGGGAGTTGTAACCTCTAGTGTGGATTGTTGTCCTTGAATCACTTCCTCATTAATCAAATTCTCCTTACCTTTTGGGGTAACTGTAGGAATAACTTCTCTCTTTCTTTTAGTTGGTTGTTTTTTAATTGAATCTTCAACCAAAGTTACAGTCTTTCCACTTTTTAATGTGATAATATTACAATGCTCAACCCTTTTAACCTTTCATGTGATTGATAGTGTCACTAGGCAGGTTGCCTTGAGGTCTAGAGTTAATAGTTGATGCCATTTGCCCAACCTAATTTTTCAGGTTTCTCATGGATTTTCATTTATTGTAATATACTCCTTCACGAATTGTTCAAGTGAACTTACAGGATCTACGACATGCTTCTATTGATTCATAGGTTCCTGGTTCTATTGTTACTTTGGTGGTTGCTGTTGGGTGATCACTAGACTTCTCTGTTGGTAATTGCTCTGATTGTGATTCATAGGTCGTGGTGGTGCATTTGAAGGTCTAACTCTTGATCCATTATTTTGATTCCATGCAGAGTTTGGATGATGCCTCCATCCAGGGTTATAAATGCTTGAATATGAATTGAAATTCTTGTGGTAGTGGACAAAGTTTACATATTCAGGATTCTGCTGATATAGTTCCATTAGGTGTCCCCTTTGAAAAATAGTACAAACAACACCATCGTAAAATGATGTAAACTTTACCTAATTCACTCCTTGTATTGAGCTTCCTTGAGTGGTGGTATGATTTGTGCTTCCCATGGATGCATTCAAGTTCTTCCTAAATATATTTGTCAGCATTTAGATCTACCCTTGAATGTCCTTCTGCTGATCTAATTGGTACATTCGGCCATTGATAACTGTTGTAAACTACTATTTCTATGATATCTTGAGCTTCATCATATGACTTCGACATGGTTTTTCCTCCTGATGCAGAATCTATGGTTAATCGATTGTGTCTCAATTTGCAACCAACCAGGCATGTCATGCTGAGGACAATGCTTAACATTTCCTTCCACCTCTCCCAAGCATCTGCGAGATTTTCATTCTCATGTTGTACAAAATTTTGTATATCTATCCTCATCTGAGACCCTTTACTTGGAAAGTATTTTGTAAGAAACTTATCCATTAAATCATCCCAACAATGAATTAAGTCAGCATCCATTTACAACAACCAAGAACTTGCTTTTCTTTTTAATGAATAGGGAAATAAGGACAATCGAAAAGCTTCATCTAATGCTCCTAACATTTTGAAAGAGTTTCAAAGTTGCAAATATAATCTGATGTGGTTATAAGGGTCCTCTTGAGATCATCCTCCAAATTGACAATTGATTTGAGCATGGAAAACATCACTGACTTGAATTCAAACCAATTTGCCTCTATATTAGGTCGTGCAATAGTAGGTCCCAATCCTTCCAAGTTTGGACGAATAAAATCATGCATCACCCGGTACCTGTCTTCTACATATTGTACAGCTTCTAAAGCTTCTCCTCTGTTACCTAGTGATTCATTCTCACCCACAAGAGGAAGAGAGAGAAAATTTCAAGCTTCAAGACTTACAACAAGTTTTTAATCAATGTAATTTATTTTTGTTGTAGAATTAGTACCAATAATACGAGTTAATCTAGTTGTTTAATTATTTAGCTTATGTTTGAGATATAAATGTTTAAATAATTGCTCATGCATTTATGAAAGTCACATAGAAAATCTCGTCAAAGATTATTATGTGATAAAGTTGTTATTATATATATTTTATAGTGAAAATAAAGGAAGCAAAAAGGAGAAACTATTGTCCTCACTACAACAACGACTCACGAAAGCTAGACATCCACTCAGGGATAACACCTCTCCATGAAGAAGAGAACATAAAGCTTAAAGCTCGATTTTCTAGGAAATGAGCCAATCCGTTTCCAGAACGACGAGTATGTATGAAGCCACGAACGAGTATCTGGTCGGCAAGACTCAAAACCTCTGAAACTAGATGAGCTACTTTAGAAAGATCAACCAGATGTCCTTTCAACAAATGAATTACCTCCAAACAGTCAAATTCTACCAAAAATGGGATTGGGATTGGGATTGAATTCTTCAAGCTCTTAAGCTCTTTAGAAATAGCCATGGCTTCAAGGTATTTAATTGATGTGTAATTCAGAACCACCTTATATCTAGTAAAAGGATTTTACCACAATGATCTCTGAGCACCCAGCCAAGATCAACATGCACACTTGAAGGCGTCAAAGCAGCATCTGAGTTTAATTTTAAATAACTTTCCGGGGGGAGGAATCCATGAGGCTGAAACCATGGAAGAAGAAGAAGCCTGGTAATAAGTGGAAGCAAGAGAAGGGGATTTCAAGAATTCATTCTCCCAAATCCTAATTCGCTCAATCGTGGATTCAAGATCTGGAAAGCTATCGTTATGGATTTGATTGTTCTCGATGTTCTAGAGATGCCAAGTGATGAGAATTCGTTCCAGCTAAGAGGGATTTTCAGAGATTAACTCCCACAGATAGCAAGTAGAGCTCCAAATTGGATTAATGGAAATTAGGGAGTTTGGCAAGATAGATCTCCAAACTTTTCTAACAAAAGGGCAGAACCAGATAATATGCATTTAAAATTCTCTTTATATTTTATGTATGTGATAAAGTTGTTATTATTTTATGTCTATGATAAGCATGTTAATTTTATATTTTAAATTGTTATTTATGAAATATAAAATATTTATGCCAAATATAATTATGATAAATGCATGCTAATTTTAGATAAAATTCAAATATTAAAATGTTTAAAATTGAATAGAAACTAAAAGAGATGTTCAAATGTGAAATTATCTATTTAAACAATTGGACCTAAATTCATATATGCACAATCGAATAGATATTTAATTAAGGGTTAATTAAAAATTAATGAAAATGATTAATTAAATTGAACAGACTATGGCAAGAAAGATCTGCCCAAATGATGAGGTTTTTCAAAGTTCCCTTAACACGGAGCGCCTCTAAGTGGGAGCGATCTGGGAGAAATATTCAAGATAATAAATCATTATCATTAAGAAGGTTCATAATATGATTGGTTTTAATTTAAGAAACTTGGTAATTCATATTAAAATTGATCTAACCAATTTTAGAGTTAAGATTGAGTTAGGTTAAATAAAACTTAGATAAATTAATTAGCTTAAGTTTGTCTAAGTATGAAAACCCAATTTTAAAATATTGAGCGGGAGAAGGAAACTTGGCAAAGTATCCTATGATCTCCATTATTAGGCTTGCAACGTGAGATTCACACTTAACCTCTGTAGCACTAATAGAAGTGCTCATTCCCATAGGATGGTTCTATAGTGCGGATCAATATCATGGTGGGTCTCTCGGTAGGGATAAAGAACTTTAAGTTTTTTCATCTTGCATTGTTTAGAATTGCATCCTCCAGCTATAACCCTGTTGGCATCTTACAGTCATTCTCTTCAAAGGATTTTTCAAGGACACCAATTCATGCTCATATCTTATAGAGTATTCCCTAAGCATGTCTCTTAATTCACTAAATGGGCCAAAGGTTTCTCCTAATAATGGAATTATCTCTCCTTTCAACATAGAAGGTTTCCATTCGTTATAATGTTTCTTCTAATGTCCAACATCTTCATCATCAGACTGAAATAGTGAGTTCAAGTAACTGAAGACCCACAATCAGAATCAGCCAACTCTTCCATCTTGTAGATTCAAATTAAAATTTACATTTTCAGCTTCACAATTTAAAACACCATTTACATTTTCATTTCCAATATCCAGAGCTTTATTCCTTTTCTTTGCTTTAAATAGAGTTTCACCCCTAAGTCTCAACACACATTCAGAATCTCACACGTTGGTTCACAAAATTGAGAGTATAGTTCATTTTTCTATCTCATGATTCTTTTCTTGCTCTTATTGTTCATCTTATCCAAATCCTACCTTAAACTTCATTTCCTCTCCAATCACCCATAATCTTTAATCAAAATCCAACTTCATTCTTCTCCTCAACCAAACTCATTGGAAATATCCTCACGGTCTGTAAAATGTCACTATCAATAATAAACCCGCCATCAAACTTCATTCTATTGGTAAGATATTTCCCTTCATCCAAAGTAAGTTCTTTTCTTCAATAAAACATAATTTAATAATCGTGTCTACTATGTTTGAGTTAAATTATGAATTTTTATATGCTTATTTAAGTTATGTGGTAATTTTTACTTGAAAAGACTTAATTTTGAACCCATAAGAAAAATAATCAACTGATTTCGATTTGTGGTTGAAAAGTTATTATTTTTAGAAGTTTGGTATTCAAGAAATGTGACTCAGGTTTTATTTTACATGAAAATTGATTTTTTTTATTGTAAAGTATGAATATATTTGGTAGGTCAATGATAGATTAATGAAGCCTATTTAGGAGAAAGAATCAAGTAAAAACACATTTTGGTTAAATAGTTATGAATTTTTCAGGTTGAGACATTATTTGGAATAATTGTTTTATTAGCTTGCTATGTTAGTGAATTTGATTGTCATATTGTGTTTTCCATGTTCATATTTATTGATTTCATATTTCTTGTGTTGATTTGTATGCCAAATTTATATTGAACCATATTTGAAAATTTAAATGGAAGTTGAGGGATTTTAGGATGTTAATTTTCTCAACTTTCTAAAAAGGTTTGATTTTATTATGGCAATTGATTTCAAGTTTTTGAATTGAGATTCAAAGAATAAATTGAGTTCCATAAAATTTTGTTTGGTAGGACCATTTTCAGAAATGTATTCAAATTTAACAACTTAAAAGGCCCAATTTTGAATTCATCTTTTGATGTTTTCAAAGTTTTTAGATTTTAAATTTGGTAATATTGAAAAGGGGCATTTTCAAATATGTTAGAAATTTTTATAATATTTACAAATTTGTTAGGAAATTTTTTTTTTTTCAAAAATGTTAGAATTTTAAAAATTCTGAGTATATCAGTCAATTACTATTAGTATATCAGTAAACTTTTAGTATATCAATGGTAGTTTATCAGTCGATCATTAATATTCTATCATTGATATACTATTATATATCACTGATATACTATTAATTATTGACTGATATACTAATAGATTGACTGATATACTCGATTTTTGAAATTATAACATTTTTGTAAATATTTTTTTTTTCTAACATTTTTGTAAATATTTCACTCAATTATAACATTCATGTAAATTTCCCTATTGAGGACACATGATTCAAGCAAACAATGAATTCAATCCCGTCAAATGTCCATAAAAAGTAATGTACAAGACGTGTGAGTTTGATTTTGCTTCTCCATCACTAGATTTCATCATAAAAAGCAAATGAGACATAATGCCCCGTTCTCCATTTCAGATTTAGAGTTACAAGTTTGTTTATTCTCCTTCAATCTTTTTCACTATGTGGGTTTTTTCCTTCCTTTTTTTTACATGGTTAATTCGAAAATGGTCGGGAGCTCATTTTCTTCTCCACCAAGCTTGTTTTATTTTTAATCTTGAGTGTGCTATGAACTCCTGGTTGTGGATTGTGTCCTTTGATTCACATAGTTGAGAGTGATCCTTTGATACACTCAATATCACTACTGCTTCGGGGACATGACAAAATAAGGAGTTGAGACATTTCTATTCAAAATGGAATTCATAACTTTTCTATTATGACAGTATTTGTGCGACACTTCATCATATTAGAAACTTTAGATGACTCCCTTGTTGTACTAATTCGGGACTTGAACAAGTGGCGCCATAGAAGTATCAATCTATAGTTGGCGCCACTTATATTGATCTTTATTTGGCGCCATTTGTTCAATTTTCGCATCAATACAACAAGAGAGTCACCTAAAGTTTCCAATATGATGAAGTGTCGCACAAACATTGTCCTAATAGGAAAGTTGTGAATTGCATATTGCGTAGAAATGTTCTAAGCTACTCGTTTTGTCATGTCCCCAAAACAGCAGTGATATTGAACGTATCAACAGATCTCTCTCAATTATGTGGATCAAATGACACAATTTTACGAGCATGAGTTCATAACACACTCAATCAAATGACGCAACTTTACAAGCTGGATCATCTTTTATGTCTCATATAACTTGTTGAAGTAACTCATGAGTATTATTGTAATTTGAATGTATTATATCTCTGTCAATACATAGATTCACTCAAAAGAATATTAGTTTATTCATTTTTAATTTGTTTTAAACAAATTATACTTACGTTAAATTACAAGTCTTAGGGCATCAATTTGAACAAAATTATTATCAATCAGTATAAGGTTGGGGTATAAATAGAGGCCAACACACATGTAAAAGGGATCATACTAAAGCAAACCCTACTTAAGCAATATGAAAGGTCCATTATTACCTAAATATTTTACTATACCTTCAAGAGACTCCTCTAACTTGACAATCAGGGTCTTTATGGCTAGCACCACATCAGTGTCAGAGTTTTGATTGTCTTTTGCTTCTGGTCTATCCAGGAATCTTGTGACCACCGCTTAAACCAAAGAGGAGGACGATAGGAGAAAGGGAAACTCTAACCGTAGAGGGGACATCTACCTTCTACAATCGTAGAGGGAGACTTTACCCTCTATAAAGATGGACAATGTTCGATAATTGCAAAGCGAAATAAATGTGAAAGGATTGATCCAGCGAAGATGGACGAAAAAAGGAGACTATATGCTACCTCACCATCATCATATGGCTCGCGGCCTAAAGGCCGGTCCTGACTCAGCTCGGGCTCGGCCCGAGCTCGACCCAGAAGTCAACGTTTGACAGGCCAACTCGGATCGGCTCGTTAATTGTTTGGATTGGATATGAGCCTCCCTTTTTTTGAACCGGCTGGCTTGTGGGCCGACTCGTTTGAGCCTCCATAAGGCCGATGCAACGAGCTGGCTCAAGCTCGGCCCAAATAAAACTTGCAATATTTCTTTATTTAAATAAAATTTTATATTGTTACAATTTTTTAAATTTAAGATAAATTTTTTTATTATAACTTAACAATAGAGTTAAAAAAAACAAAAAAAAAACTATTATAACTTGATAGAAGAGTTTAAAAAAAATTTTAAATTTTTTTAATTAAAATTAAGTGCCAGCTGCTCTAGCATGAAGAAGAAAATATTGAAAAGTCAACTAAAGAGTTTGAGACATTCATTTCACCAACATCGACTAAAGAATGTGATTCTCCCGAAGAACAATTTATTCATTTCATGTAATTTTTTTAAGTTGAGAAAAACGCATATGATTGACAAATAAGTGGATGCCAACCTAGTTGGGATGTACTTATATTGTAGTGATACACTTTATTCTCAAATATTCATGTATGAAATAATTAATAAAAAAATATATTTTTAATGTTGATACTTTTGTATAATTACTAAATAAGATAAAATAAAATAGTTAAATTATTTAACAGATAAAATTGTTATTTAAAATAAGGGTAAAATGAAAATGAGATCCCTGTGGTTTCTTCCAAATGCATGAACACCCCCTGTGGTTTGGAAATGGCAAATCACACCCATGTGGTTCCACATTTTTTCAATCAGACCCCTCCCCTTCAATGTCAATAATTTTATTTTAGTCATAAGTTATTCGTTTGAACTCCGATTTAGATGATTCAAGATGTTTTAGAATCATCATTTCAGGCTCTACGCCATGGGTACTTCAAAACTTCTAAATCATTAATGACCAATAGAGTTAAAGGTGTCAATCGTATCTAAAATTTAGATATTAATAAACTATTTTATTTATTAATCATTTAAAAGTTTCGAAGTGACTATTATGTAGAGCCTGAAATTATGATTCTAAAACATCTTGAATCATCTAAATCGGAATTCAAACGAAGAAGTTATGGCTAAAATAAAATTATTGACATTGAAGGGAAGATGTCTGATTGAAAAAAATTGGAACCACAGGGGTGTGATTTGCCATTTCCAAACCACAAGGGGTGTTCATGCATTTGGAAGAAACCACAGGGGTCTCATTTGCATTTTACCCTTAAAATAATAAGTTTAATATGTTAATTTTGTTAACACTTGATTTTAAAAAAAAAGTGATTCGAAAGTTATACACTATTGGTTGTTGAGAAAATATAATACATAAATGAACTTATATGATAGGCCGAGCTTGGCTCGTTCCAACGAGCCAGGCCCAAGCTCGGCTCGTTCCAACGGGCCAGGCCCAAGCTCGGCTCGATGAGTCGAGCCCATGAGCCGAGCCGTGAGTCTTAACATTTTAGATTGGTCCGAGCCGGCTTGGCTCGATCAAAAGCAAAAGCTCGTTGGGCTCGAGCCCGAGCCGAGCTTGAGCCTTCTAATGTTTGGGCCGAGCCGGCTTGGCTCGACCCATTGATGATGGTGAATTGCTACCCAATAAATTTTCCCTATTTATTATAGTCAATTAATATTTGACTTGTTTTAAAAAAATGATATATTTATAAACATTACTACAGAATAAACTTTGTCATTTTAAAACTTCGGTTCAACTAGTTAGACACCTACTCAATTTCAAGGTTGAAGGTTCGAGTCTCCCCACCCAACTTTAATATTAATATCTTAAAAAAAAAAAAAAAAAACCACGTTCGTCGTGGAAGGCACTTATGAACAACTTGATTAGGTTTTACGTGAGAAGGTTTCCAAATTGAAGTCCGTTTTCGGTCCAAAAAAGTTGTAACACGATTGGACAGGACGAGATGCAGGGTGCTGTAGTTTAGTTTATGCACAGTATATAATTCAAAACAACACGTCACTTTCCTTTTCCCCCCAAAATTTCTGATCCTTTTACAATCAAACTCTCGTTCTTTACAAATTTCGTTTCCAATTTTTTATTATTTTTTTTCAAATTTTGGAAATTCAAAACAGTTTAAAACCTAACTTTATTTATTACTTTGTAATCGCACACGGGTAAACAATACAGCCGAAATTTGGAGAAAAAAAGGAGCCAATCCATCCCCAAATTGAAAAATACCTAACTGAATTTAGGGTTTCAAAAGCTGATAACCCACATCAGATTTTACTTCACTGTATGAATTGGACCCAGATCCAAAACCCCATTGTGGATTTGGGTTCAAGTTTTCGTCGGCAGATTCGCCAAAGTCAATGGCGTCGAAGGCTTCTTTGCCTTCATCCTCGGCCGACAGATCGGAACCATACGATGACCCTCAGGTAGAGTTTTATTTTCCCTTTTCTCCCTCTTTTTTCTCATTGAATGAACTGAGTTTGAATTTGGAATTTGATTCTTTGGGTCAGGATCTATTAATTTTTGTTGTCATTGCTGGCTGAATTTTGGGTTTGTTATGATATATGTCAATTTTATTTTGGTTGTTTTTCTAATGGTAATGCTCGATGATTCTGATGCTTGATCTGTTGCTGCTTTGAATCTAAAAGTGGCTAACGAGGTTTGGAAGTTTTAGTATCAACTTCTTGATGTTTCTGTTTTGGCTTTCCACCATGATGTGGGCAGAGCCTACGACTAATTATATAATTATCCATTGTTCATTCAATGGGAACATAACTCATGTAAGTTCATTTTGAAACTTGTCTAATTTTATTCTGCTTTCCCACAGAAAATTATATCACAAGGACAAGATCCTACTGCTAAGGAGATTGTCTCAGTCATTGATTTTCAGAAGATGCAACTGGCCGGTGAACGTTGTACCTCTATAAAGGTGCATTTCATTATGGTTGCCTTACTTTCTCAGTTCTTTAGTTACATTTAAAGTCAAGTTTGTTTAGTGTTTTAGAAGGTGTCTGCCTTCACCCTTTTCGATATTTTCTTCTTCTAATGAATTGTCAAAGATGTTAGATATATATGTTTATTCAATTTTTCACTATCTTATTCTTGACTATACTGTAATTCGTATATATAAATATTTATTTTCATATTATGGCCATCATTAGCCCCAAAAAACCATAACGCCGTAAAAATCAGAGTTTGTCTTTATAGTATATCAGTTATTGATTTCTATTAAATTTTACTTGATTTTTAGAAAAGAATGGAAGAGAACAAGCAGAAGTTGGCTTGCATCACAACCCACTTCTTGAATTCGTCGACAGAAAGAAGGATTAGAAGGATCAATGATTCAGATAAGGGGGTGGACCTACTGACAAAGAGGCAGAAAGATGCTCTTGATATGCAGAATGGTGTACATGTAAATGATGGGGAAAATGACAAATCCTCGGAAGATGGCCATGCATCTTCTGCAGTCCTTCTTGGATCTAATGTCGCAGTTAGAAATGCAGTGCGTCCTATTAAACTTCCTGAAGTAAAAAGATTACCCCCTTACACTACATGGATATTTCTGGACAGGTTTGTAATATTTCTTCATGGTTTCTTTAGATCTCCTGGTAACTGGAAGTTAGTGCATAAATTGTATTGCATTAGACCATTTGGTTACATTCTAGTTTCTTGATTTCACATTTTCTAAGATTTAAGTATTATATGCAGTCAAATTTTGAAAGCCAGATGGAGCGTATATAGGCAAATTTGGCTCATAGCATTGGGTAATGGTGATGCTCTAATGCAAGCAAGTGTCATTTAAAATGACATTAATCCATCTTTGTTTGGTTTAAGAACAAATCAAATAAATCATTTATGGAAAATGGGGGTCTTTTCTCTACCTACACCAGACTTTAGGTCATGCTTAGTTGTTAGTGGCTGATCATCTTCTTGCATAGATATTAAATGTTTCTTGAGGAAATATAAATTGTATCAATTTTGAATTCTCCTCTTTAAATTCGCACAACCGTTTTCATTCTACTTTTTCTCGCTGCCATTCTGCAACAGGGTGAATGACCAAAACTACCTATTGTTGGAGTCGGAGTGAAAGACAACTTCAAATAACTCTGCACATCTCTTTTTCTTCTCCTCTCGTGTTCATTTTTGCCTCAATTTTTTCCAGCCTTGTTACTTTACATTAGTTGTTGACATGACAATGCTTAAGTGGTTAATTTTAAATGATGTGGCAAGATTAATAATTTTACAGTAAAACGGGTTTTAATTCCTTTGACATAATTTCTTGCCTACCATTGACGAAGCACTCGTTATGATCAGAGAGTCCGGTTTATGGAGAGCTTCAACCAAAGTCAATTATGTTGATAGCTCTCAGCGATGGATTGTATCGAATGGATAAGAGCAAAGGGTTTAAGTATTTGGGGGTTTGTGAGGCACTCGAGGTTTAGAATTTTGAATTGCCCCAACAACAATGGGCTTTGGTGCTTCAAGCTAGGATCGAGAGGTTAGATAAATGGAGTTTGATTGAAGAATGGGGGAATGAAAGAAGAGAATAAATCAAGTGGGGGAGAGAGTTGCAGGGACGGAGATGAGAAGGAAGAAGAAGAATGAAAGTTCCTCTTGTATCTTTACTGTTGCTAGGGATTTGTTTTACTTCTTAGATCAATGGGAATTTAGGTCATCAACTTCTTACTTTGTCAAGTTTAGTAACAATAGGGGTTAAGTTTCTTGACCGAACCCATCAGTTTAGTTATGAGGAATTAATGAGGAAAACCCAACCTGAGTGAAAAACTTTGAGTGAGGTGAATGACCGAAATAGTTTCACGAGCAAGAACTTACTCAAGGCTTAGGACTTACTATGAAGACTCCCTCTCTAGAATAGAATACCTTCTGCATATTGTCGTCTTCAGATAGATAGTTGAAATCATGTCCTACAATACACTTTTCCAACATTACAATCATGATTTACTACTCCTACCTCAGGCACCTTTTGGGAAGTTACGTAACCTTTGATTCAACTATTGACCCAAGAGAAATCCCTACTAATATCACCCGGGGAAGGGGGGGGGGGAGAAGAGAAGGTTGATGAAGGAAACAAATTTGCAAAGTGAACCTGAAGGTAGTAATACTTCAAGAAACCAAATGTTCATATTACCCGAGAGAGTTGATTACAAGTCTATGGAGAGGTAGATTTATTGAATGGGTTGAGTTTGTGCTTCGGGAGCTTCTGGGGGAATTCTAGTTATGTGGGATCCTAGGATACTCTCTTCGGACAAGATCATCAAACCCAGGTGTCCAATCTCAATCAAGTTGAAGGAACTTAATTGGTGGTTATCAGGTATTTATGGACCATAATCAACTAAGGGGAGGTAAGAGTTTTGGGATGAGATTGGAGATCTTTATGGTTTGTGTGAGGGAAAATAGTGTTTGGCAGCGGACTTTAATATTAGTTGTAACTAGTTATGTTTCAGAAAAATCAAATGGTGGCCGTCTCACTAAATCAATGAGATCTTTTAACAAGGTGATTGAGGAGTGCACGATTTGAGATTTGCCGCTTTCAAATGGAAGATTCACTTGGTCGAATTTAAGGGATAGGGTCATTTAACGTAGATTGGATAGATTTCTATTATTTGAGGATTGGTTTGAAGAGGGATGGATATATAGCAGCACATGAACCCTAGGTTGACCTCTGACCATTGGCCTTTGATTTTATCCGTGGGGGAAATGTGATGGGGACCCCCTCGAAAATATGTGGCTAACCCACCCATACTTTAAAAACGAATGCTTGAAAGGGTGGGGAAGTGATGTGAGTGGAAAATGGGAAGGTTTGAGATTCATGAAGAAACTGTAAGCTGTTAAACCAAAGTTGAAGGAGTGGAGCCTCACATCATTTGGGAATTTTAAAGCCAAGAAAATGAAGATCATTGACAGATTGAGACAATTGGATCTCATGGATGAAAGAGGCAGACTACAAGTGGATGGAAGAGCCGAAAGAGCCAAGCTAAAAGGAGTGTTAAGAAACAATTAGAAAGGAGGATATGCCTAGAGATCGAGAACAAAAATCAATTGGATAAAAGATGAAGACCCCCTCCACCTTTTTTGGGCCTGCCCTTTTACGGCCACTTTATGGGGTAAACTGTTTGACATTTTCTCCTTCCAAGGCCCCTCACCGTCTAATCTCCAGGCTATCCTTTACAGCCTTCTTTGTGGGGTGAAGCTCAATGACAAAGCCTCTATCCTCTGGCGCAACTCGATAAGAGCTTTAGTTTGGCTTGTTTGGTGGGAAAGAAATAAAAGAACTTTTGAAGATATCTATATTGATAATTCTGATCTTTGGGTTCTTTTGGTTAGGTTTTCCTCGCTTTGGTCAGCTAGGAGCAATTCATTTTGTAATTATTCTCCGTCTACCATAGCCCCCAATTGGAGGAACTTTTTGTAATCCTTTGGGTGGTTTTTTTGTTAAGTTTCATTCATCAATGAAATTGTTTATTATAAAAAAAAAGGATGGGGATTGCAACTCAATGACCGATCATACTAATCATACTACTATCAATAGAATTGCGGATTTGCAAAAACAAACGAGCATCATCTCTAGTCCATTTGACTCGAGTATCCTTAGTCAAATGACCATCCATAGTAATACTCAATAGATAAAAATTAATGGTCTTAGACCAATCCAAATAGCTGGTCCTATCCAACTTATAATCTGTGATTCTAGACATTGAATGAAGCACATCAGTCATAACCATAGATTTCTTCTCCACAATCTCAAGTTTTTCAGCCATAAAGTTGAATTAAAGAATCAAAAAATAAATAACAAATAGTCAACAAAAAGATTCCAACAAACGGCTAACAAATAGCCTAAAATACTTGACAAACGGACTGAAAACTAGAACACAAAACCTGATTATTAACGCTGGAAATCAGATCTGGACAGGAAGCCAAAACACCCTAGAAATCAGATCTGGACAGGAAGCCAAAACACCCTAGAAATCAGATCTGGAAAGCAGACAGAATAGATCTGGACAGAAAGAAGAAAACCTCGTTTTCGTCCACAATCGACTGGAAATAATATTCTGATCAAAACCAAAAAAACGACGGCGAGAAACAGTGGCTCACACTCCCTAACGCCGGGCACGTGAAGGAAGAGGCAGACAGAATGGCGGCGCGTGGCTATTTTTCGACGAAAGGCGGTTATGACTTGGATCTCGGACGGATGTCGGTTCTTTCTATAGGGGTGGTGTCGACAAATAGTCACTTTAAACGAGACCCAAACTCGAACCCTAACCCCCTCTTGGACAAAATTCACCCTACCAATTCTCAAACAATTCGAAAAAAACTTTTACGCTCTGATACCATGTAACCAGAGAATTAATTGATATTATTCATATGAGTTGTGTAGGTATAAATAGTAATACAATGAGTATACGTAGGGAAAGAGCAAGTAACATATTCCTATTATTAGTCCTAAATCATGGTAGGGAATATGTTTTTTTTCCATTCTAGTATGCTGTAACAATATTATTTAATTATTCTAGTTCGCTTTGCTTCACTAAGGTGATGCCTTATGGTTCCCTCTTGAGAACCTTGCCTTGAGGTTATCAAGAGACTCATCGCCTTGGGGTGTGCCTCACGATTTAAAAATTCTGCCCGTCGCTTTAGTGTCTTAGTATTCCTTCGTCCCCCTTTCTCGTCCTTGCATAGATCTAAACCCTTATGGTTGGATGTCTATACTTTATCATATCTTGATGGAAACAGTTATGAGGTATTTCTACATTAGTAATTTGGAATGTGTTGAAACCGTGGGATAAAGTAGCTGGAAGATGTATATTTACAATGTGAACTGCATTCCATAAAAAAAAAACAATGTGAACTGCATGAACTAGGTATGAAATGGTATATAGGTTAATTTATTACTGTAGCTATCATTTAGGTACATCTCTTTCTGGAGGATTTAAAAGGAATATTGGATACTTGAATGCATTGACATTAGATTACCTTGAATGAGTTTTCTTGGGGATAATAATGATTGTATCCCCTGGACAATACTTTGTATGTTTTTTTTGTTCTACTTATATGATTAATGATTGTAAACTCGTAGTGTATATAGAAAATTCTTATTTTCCTTCCTGAACGAAACTATGTTATCAATGCATGCCTTCTTTGTGGCGTTCAAACAACTTCTCTGTTGGCCAATATTTATTTCTTATCTACAGAACTTGTGTTCAGAATAATTTGAACCACTCATTTGACTGAAATTTTGGTGATTCTATTTCTGGTGCAGAAACCAGAGAATGACTGAGGATCAATCTGTGCTTGGTCGAAGGAGAATTTATTATGATCAAAGTGGAGGAGAAGCCCTTATTTGTAGTGACAGTGAGGAAGAAGCAATTGAGGATGAAGAGGAAAAGAAAGAGTTTGTAGAATCTGAAGACTATATAATTCGGTTGGTAAACCAAATTGACTGTATTCTGACATGTTAATAATTAACAGATTCAGGTTTTCCCTGTCATTTGTTGCCTATGAATTTGTTGTATTCTTTTAGTTGGGAAAACTGATGAAAACATTATTTTGAAGCAAGTAATTATATTGTGTCCAAAAGATAATCCCTCTCGCTCTCTCTGTCTGCGTGTTTATATCTCATATCTCAAAATGGAGAAGAATTACATGTGTATATTTCCTTTTACAAATTATTATGTGTTCAAAATGTGTTACATGGAAAAGATTCTGTGTTGTTTTCTTATTCAGTCTTTTGAGATAGATAGTCACAATTTCATTCGGAATATGTTTTACTCCTTTGTGGGTGCATTTGTTGTCATCTGGCGATGAATAATGAGACATGCATGTGCGTCAAAACTTCAGCCTAAAAATCATGGTTCAATTGTCCTTAAAGAAGGGACCTACTCTTCTTGCTTGCAGGAGTGATAAGATCCGTTATGTGTATCCTGTTTGGATGTTATTACACGAGGTTGGATCCCCAAAGAAGATTAGAGTAGACCTAACAAGATTAAATAAATCAAATTTCTGTCAATAGTAAGATAAATTTCACTGGTAAATAAGTTGTTCACTATTTCATTTTTTTTTTACCACTTAATCTATTTTTAGAACTCCTTAATTCCCTCTTTCGTTGGGACAGGAAGATTAATTTGGCTTGGAGAGTTTGTTAAAAAAAAATTGGCTTGGAGAGTCTTTACTATCTTCCTAGGTATTTGGGTTGAGATTAAAATGATGATTTTCAAGAATAGATTTCTTAAAATCTTGAGATATGGAACTTAATTTTTCATTGCTTGACTCATAGTCTCAAGCACTATCTCTGTTGTAAATGCAATATGTTGATAATTTCAATTTCTTACACCTGTGGGGTTTATGTTAATAATAAAAGGTCAGGTGGGGATTTTCTATTCGTGTATAAGCCTTTGGGTGAGTTTGCTGCCATGTTGTTCCTAGTCCCTTCATTGCAGTGCGTCTTTGTACTTTCATCATCTCAATGGACGTTTTTTTTTCTTTTACATATACTTTAAAAAAAATTCTTAGATGGTAACTTCATAAAGATTTCTAACAACCCCTTAAGGGGGTGTTCGGTAGAAGGAGTAAGTTGGGGTGAGTTTTGATAGCCTGGGGGTTGTGAAGCTTGAGTTTAGATAGTCTATGTTTGGATGTGTAGGGGGTATGGGTTTCATAAACCTAGGTTTATATAACCTAAGTTTGGTAGGTGGTTTTACTTTGAGTTTTGAGTTGTTTAATTATTTTATGAGAGGTTCTATTTAAAATCCATGGATTTAATAGATTAAACCTGGGGTTTCAAAATCCATCTAACAAACATGGGGTAGGCTATTGAAGCCCACCCCACCCCACCCAACCCAACCCAACCCTACCCTACCCCGTCTTCCAAACACCCTCTAAGGGTGCGTGCGTTTGGTTCGCCGGTTAGGTTATTAAGCAGAGTGCTGTTAAGTAAGGGGGTTATTAAGTGGGGGTTGTCATTGTGTTTGGATTGTGCAAAACAGTGGGTTTGTTAAGTCTGAGTTAGTGTAAAATGTGTTGAAATTGTGACAATGAATGAGTTTGTTAATAGGGGGTTAACAAACCCCTCATCTTGAGTTTCAAAACTTGGAGACAAACGTTGGTTAGGTTTATGTAACCCTGACTCCTTACTTTAGCTGGCAAACCAAACGCACCGTAATAGACTAATGTGAGAAATTGACAAGAAATCCAAAAAGATGACCTCTGACGTGCCTCATCATTATCTTCAATCCCACTTCGTGTTACTCCTTTCTACACTCTCCCTCATGGACAAAGTTTTTTTCTTCACATCTTGAGCTATGGTAGACCTCTTATTCAGCATGTGTACCTGCAGAGGAATAAACACGAGGGTGTCAATGGAAAAGCGAAGTAATTTTATCAGGGGGGGTGGATTTTTGTTCTATCTATTATCAATAATTAGTGGTGCCATGGTTGTTACAAGGGAAAGGATATATATTCTGCTGAAGTAATGTTAGTGGTAGGCTGTTTTGTTTATGTGAATGGTCAGTAGGAAGAGTGCTCTCGTTGAATCACTCCTTGGTGTACTTATCTCTCTCTTACAATGGTAAATCTGAGGATTTCCTATCATGTTATTTCTTCTTTCCTTATCATTTTGTCACCTTCTTGGGAAATTCCTTCACGAGACTTTGGTTCCAAGAAGTGGAGCGTTTCCTCTATTAGGTCTGTTCACGACACTTTTGATAAGAACATGAATCTGTTCATATGTTTTTCTTTTCAGAGCTACATATATCTTGGTTAGGGTTCATAGGTTGTTTGATTTCTCTGGTTTGTAGAGGGACAGTTTAATGTTGATATTTTATTTAGATTTACCTTGTCCCTGTATATTCTTTAAGGGCTTTTAAATTACATTTGTGTTAAATATTTTTTTTATTTGCTTCTCTGTTTGATTCTTATTCTTATGCTGATTTTCACGACAGTTCCAGTCATATTTTTTTAGGGACAGACTTCATTGTAATCTATCTGCATATACACCCTTATACTTCATGAAGAAACTTATTGATTTCAAAATTGCTGGCAGAATATCCCATTTATATACTTGATTTGTCACATCCTACATGTCATCACTAATCAAAATCATCAATAAAGTTTAGCATTATAATTGGATCTCTAGATGTATGAAGAATTGAAGCATGTATACTTAGGATGGTTATCTTAAATGCTGCATGCAAAATGGAGCTGACTAGCTATGATTGACCTTGACAGCATGACTATGAATGAAACTGGTTCATCTGATCTGGTGCTGGAGACACTTGCACAATTTTTCTCTAGAAGTCCTGGTGAAATAAAGGTATCGAGTTCTAGATAAATATAAAATTTAAATGTTACTTCTCTCCTCTTTCTGATTAAAACTGGTCATAGTGTAAGCTTTGGTCCAGCTGTTTCCCATTTGCTTTGTGCTGGCTTTACAGAGATATGAAACACCATCAAACGTCTTATACAGGCAAGATATGAAGTGCTTACCCGGGGAGAGAAGGCTGTAGGGTGTTTTAATAATAAGGTCAATGAGGATATCTCACATCTTGGAAGTTCTTTTCTTGATAAAGATCTTGATGCAGCTCTCGATTCTTTTGACAATCTATTCTGTCGTAGATGTCTTGTAAGTTTTATCACTGCTCTTATCTCAATTCAGTGTTTCTGTCTTCTACTCGATGCAGTGTGATGGTCCTTTACTCAATGCAGTGTGATGGTCCTTTACTCAATGCAGTGTCATGGTCTTCTACTCAATGCATTGTTATGGTCTTCTACTCAATGCATTTTTATGGTCTTCTACTCAATCTGTCTAATTGTTGCAGGTCTTTGATTGTAGACTACATGGTTGTTCCCAGGATCTTGTCTTTCCTGTAAGTTTATACTAAAAGATTGTTTGTACCTGGCTGTATGTATATTCTATTGTCTTTATTTTATTGAAAAAATAGTTTGTTGTATTATTAATAAAAGTTTTTGTTCCCTCATTCTGAAACTCATATTCAGGCTGAGAAACAATCTAAATGGGGTTCTGTAGATGAGGAAAATGCACCCTGTGGCCAACGGTGCTATCGTTCAGTATGTGTTTGTTTTAATTCTGTTAAGATTCCCTTAGTTTAAGATTATAAATGAACAACATCCTCACTGGATATTTTAGTAGTTCAAAGCTAATGTGTCCTCTTTAGGTACTGAAATCAGACAAAAATGTTAGGGTGGATTCTCCCCCTCGTGACTTGGAAGAAAAATGTGCCATGTCATCTGATGGTATTGAGGCTCAAATGTCAATCAAGAAGAAATCTTCTTGTAAAGCTGCTGCTAGAAAAAGGATGAAATCTTATCAAAGTGAAAGTGCCTCATCAAATGCTAAAAACATATCAGAAAGCAGTGAGTCAGAGAATGGAAACCCTATTCATCAATCACCACCACCAAATTCAAAGATAGTTGGAGCTAGTGGAATTCGCAAAAGGAACAGCAAGCGAGTTGCTGAACGTGTTCTTATTTGTATGCAGAAAAAGCAGAAGAAAATAAATGCTTCCGAGTCAGATTCCCTAGCCAGTGGAGGTCATTGTGCTAGTGATGTGAAATTAAAATCTAATTCATTCAAAGAAAGTGACGAGATTAGTTCTTCACAGAAGAATATTAAATCTTCTAAACCAGGAAGGTCTAGGAGGAGGGAATCTCTCAGTCAGCAATGCAACAAACTTGAACAGAACGGAATTCTCAACATTTCATCGAATGAGATAACTACTCATTTAGCAGCCACTAGTTGTGATGACAACTTGAGGAAGGAAGAGTGTGTTGATGAAAGTTTGTGCAGGCAGGAATTATCAGATGATAAATCCTGGAAAGCTATTGAGAAGGGCCTTTTTGAGAAGGGTGTTGAGATTTTTGGTAGGAACAGGTCTGTGTACAGTTAATGTTTTCTTGTATTGCCTTTACTCTGTCTTACTGATGCTATTCCATGTGCCCTAGTTTAGTTCTAAATATGCACGGGTCATCATGTAACCATTTATTGTGTCCCTTTAGCTTTATCTTGTGTAGCAAAGAAAAGTTATTTCTAATTACGTGGGCTTGGACTTTGGAGGCATTATTACTGTTTGTATTTTAATTTGTTCTTAACCTCATGCATTTCTATCCTTGTCTTTGGTTATAGTACATAATGTAGCTTCCTTTCCCATTTTTTTCTGCACGATCGTTTTAGCATCTTTAATCTGTAGACAAAGTTATTATTTTGAAAGTCTAGTTTTAGCATCTTTAATTTGTAGCACAAAGTTATTATTTTGAAAGTCTCAGATATAAATCGAAAGTTTGATTTTGATTAGTCTGGCATCAGATAGATACCCATTACTATTTTTATGTTACTACATTATAGTTTGAGTTTAAATAGTTCTCTCTCTTCCATTCAGTTGCTTAATAGCCAGGAATTTATTAAACGGAATGAAGACCTGTTGGGAGATTTTTCAATTCATGAATTATTCTGAGAACAAGAATTGTAGCCAAGTGGGTGATGCTTCAAATTCTCATCTTGAAGGATACAACAAGGTTAACTCATGAAAAGTTGAAAGTTTCTGTTGTGTCTTTTCCAAGCTCCATTTTATTACCTTGTCAACTTTTTCCCCCCCTACTAAGTTCGATGTTGAAATTAACTTCAGGGTAATAATGAGGTGAGAAGAAGATCAAGGTTTTTACGTAGAAGGGGTAGAGTTCGTCGATTGAAATATACATGGAAGTCAGCTGCTTACCATTCAATTAGGAAGCGGATAACTGAAAGGAAAGATCAGCCGTGCAGGCAGTATAATCCATGTAATTGCCAAACTGCTTGTGGAAAGCAATGTGCTTGTCTTATAAATGGCACCTGCTGTGAAAAGTACTGCGGGTGAGCCCTTACATTGTCTGGTATATTATTCATAAATCAAACATTGATCAGTTTCTTTGATGAAGAAAGGGGATAACATCTGCATTCAATTTTCTTTTTCTCATATTTTATTTGTTTATTTGTAATTCTCTTCCATGATTACCAGTTTTGATACTGTAGGCCTCCAATTATACATTCGTCTGAGAGGAGGGGTTAATAAAGGGAATTCTCATGTGGTTGGTTTAACGGGAAAGAATTTTCAATTTTTATTTTTTTATTTTTTTATAAGAAACAGTCACATTTTATTGGTAAATGAAAATTACGAAAAGGCTAAAAGGAAAATTACAAAAATGCTTTAAGACAAATAATTTGTGCTATCTGAGCATTGTTCGGAAAAGGTGTAGGGGATTGTGGGAGTGGCTGAGGTCATCTCAATTGATTGTATCTTTTGAGTTTTTACTTTCTATTCAAGGAAAGAGATCGATTCCTATTAGATAGTTGTTTGGCTTATCATCAATATATTATAATTACAATTTTTAGGTTAAATTATACAAAATGCCCCTAACCTATGAAGTTTGTATTAAATTTCCCCCTAACGTTTTAAAAGTTTCAATTCTACCTTCAATCTTTCAATTTGTTTCAAAATATCCTTTGTTAGTAATTTCCATTAAGTTTTTTCGAAAATTTAAATGATACAGGAGAAATTGGAACTTTTAAAACCTTCACGGGCAAAAGTGAAACCTACTGCATCTAATATAATTGGCGTCTAACATTTAAATTTCCGGAAAATTTAAGGAAAATTGTTAACAAAGAGTATTTTTGAAACAAATTAAAAGATTAAGGGTAGAATTGAAACTTTTAAAAGGTTAGGGGCAAAATTGAAACAAACACCATAAGTTAGGGGTATTTTGTATAATTTAGACTATTTTTTATTACGTTTTATTTTGTAAAAAATACTAATGGTTCATTTTTGTTTCAATTTTGCAATTTACATCTGTAGGTGCCCTAAGAGTTGCAAGAACCGTTTTAGAGGCTGTCATTGTGCTAAAAGTCAATGCCGTAGCCGTCAGTGCCCTTGCTTTGCAGCAGATAGAGAATGTGATCCAGATGTTTGTCGGAATTGCTGGGTCAGGTGAGTTTAAAATTTATTTTCAATTTTTTTTTAGAAAAATTCTTGACAATATTAATAAAGAGAGAAAATATGTGTAAGAGAAAAAATCCTTAATACAGGAGTTACAAAGATGGGAAGGAATCCCAAGATCAATACAAGGAAGAAAAAGTTAAACCAATATCTAAATGAGTAATATGTTTCGACCACAAATAAATGTAATACAAAAATCCTTGTTTTTGGTGGCTTTTGGTTTGTTTTGCCACTTTTATATTGTATTTCTTATCGTTCTTTCTTTCATTTATCAATGAAATGGCCTTTATGAGGTTTCTTTATATAAAAAAAAATGTAATACAAAAGTCCATCACAAAGTTGTTGATGATCGTTAACCACATTGTTAAAAATTATTCTATTCCTTTCAAATAACCCGCGAAGAGAGTCGCTACAACGCAATTATCAAAAAGAACTCTTTCGATTTTTCCCTTTTCCAATAAGGGGTAATGGAAAAGAGAGAAAAAATATGGATCAAAATCTTGCTTCAAAGAGGTTTCTTTCCAACCTTGAGGTCATGGGTTCAAACCATGTTGGCCACCTACCTAAGATATTATCCTACGAGTTTGCCGACGACAAGCGTTGTAGGGTCGTGTGGTTGTCCTATGAGATTAGTGGTGTTACATGTAAGCTGCCCGGACACTCGCGATATAAAATATATATATATATATATATATATATATTTATATATCTTGCTTCAAAGGGTGATAATACAATGAATAAGCAAGCAAATGATTTGCAAACTCATGGTCCTTAACGTAAAGAGAACACCGTCACCAATAAGAAATAAATTCTGAAACAAATTCTCTCTCTAAAACATCACAAGTGTTAATCGTCTACAATACTACAAAACAAAGAAAGAATTGAACTTTAATAGGCATCATGCCTTTGAGCCAAACAAGATGATGGGGAAAGCAAGAAGAGGGGGCACTAATCAAGTAAAATGATTTTGTAGTGATTGATTCTGAAGAATCAGGAATCTGACTTTACGATCCATAACATCGAGAGGCTTAATAAAGTGAATGGATGAAAGGCAAAAAGTTGCATTAAAAAATAGTATCCAAACAAGAACCTTATTTCTATCACTTCAGAATTTTATTTTATGCATATCTTAATTTTGATCTTAAATCAGAAACTATGTTCAATTTTGTTATTTGGGAACATCAGAATGGATATTGTTAGCAGTTTATTGAGCTGTATGTGTTGAGAATCAGCCAATGAGGAAGTTTTTTATGCCAGTTGCCATATTACTCGAAAGACTAAAATCTGTTATTATTTTCTCAGTTCTGTCATTCCACGTCTCCTTATTTGTAAATATTCTGTTATAAATAACCTTAGATGTAGCATATACATTAATAGATACATTTAGATTCAATTTTTAGTTAAAATTGACTGTGTTATTTTAAGTTTTCTATGTACACTTTAAAAAATGTATATATATATATATAATATATATATACACATACATACATACATATATATACACATTTAGAGGACTTCACTTAAATTATATATGAAAAAGGTAACTTTTTCTCTGTTAATATCCATGTGCATGTATCTGTAATATTTTGTCGTGGATAATTCTGCTATGAATATAGCTTAAGAGCATTAGCTGTTAGCAGAATATTTATTCTAATATTTTTTTGATAAGAAACAGTCACTTTTCATTGATAAATGAAAAAGCCAAAAGGAAAATTACAAAAATATTTATTCTAATATTTAGATTTGGGATTTTATGGATTTTTAAGCTAATTAGATTTTTGTGAGAGAATATTTAATTTAGGCTTCTGTGCTGTCTCATACATCAATTAGTTATAATTTTTCACATTATATAGACGAATTACATCTCACTGTTTCTCTTTCTCATATATTTTATGATTTTTGATATCCCTCATTGGATGACCGTGCAACTTGGCTTTTGTAGCTGTGGTGATGGTTCTCTTGGGGTTCCCAACCAAAGAGGTGATAATTATGAATGCAGGAATATGAAGCTTCTTCTTAAACAACAACAAAGAGTAATCATGCTTTCTGTTTCTTTTCATTTATCTATACTCAAATTTTGTACCGCATTAAGGATTTTCATTGCTGGTTCTATCTATTGCATTTCTTTGAAGCATATCTAGCTGTTATTTGTTCGCTTCTTATCTATTTTGCTCGTTTCCTTTGTGACTAACTAATTCAACATGCTATATTAGAGATAACACGTGGCCGATATCGGTGACGTGTTTTTGAAGGAAAGGTGTGATATTTTAGAGAAAGGGCTATATATAAATCTCCCTCCCTACATCTATTTTTTTTTTTTCTTTCTTTTCTTTGTGTTAATTTTCTTTTTATTTTATTTTTCTCTATGCTTTTCATTCTCATTTATTTTCTTGGTTTTTATTTCTCTCTCACTAACTTTTCCTCTCTCTCTCTCTCTCGTGAAGCTCCTCACTATTTTTTGTTTTTCTTAATTTTTCTCTTTATTTATGTAATCAATATTTTAACAAAAAATAAAATAAAATAATAATCATTGAACTTTTTTTAAAATTTATTCTTCATTTATTGTTATTTAGGATCACTTTAAATTGTATAAATTACTTATATATTTGGATACAAATATTAAAAATGATGAATTATGTTTCATCTTTCTATAATAAAAAAAGATTAATTATAACTTATTGAAGTAGTTATTCAAGTTGTATTGATTAGTTCTAAAAATTATGTAATTTACCATGTTTTTTACCGAAATATCCGTTGATATATCCATTAATTTAAACCACGACATTTTGGTCACTATCTCACTCCTTAGGAATAACATATTGGATTTGAAGGGAAATCTTTTTCTTTGAACCCCATCAAGTATTTCTTTATTTCCTGGGCCACATTTTTTTGGCATATCAAATTATTCCTTGAGGTCACAACTATTCCCAACATACTAATCAACCATAATTAAGCAGCAAAATTGATATCGATTGAGATATTTTTGGTTTGAGATACTTATGCTTGACTTTTATTGTTCAAATTGATAACTGGTTTGATCACATTGTATATATATTTGAAAATTTTCCTTTTCACCCTTGAGGCATCTTTATGTCCTTTGATCCTATGTATAGATAGATGGTTTTAATTTTTTTTCTTTTCCAATATTGTTTTATAACTCCTTGAACGGAACTACTTGGTGTTGTAAAAGATTTTTTGCAATGACAGCTGTGATCTGTGATCTGTGGGCTGATCTTATCCAAGGTATACGATATTAACTGATGCTTGTGCGGTTTATAATTCTCATGAATTCTAAATAAAAGCGAATGGATTTCAAACTGATTGAGTGCGAGATGGCTGCATATCTTCTTCTTGGTTATTTCCAATTCATAGGAATTTTTTTAGGTCATGACTGCTAAGGTTTTGAGATATTTAGATGCTTTGTACCCGCAGTGGAATTTGATGCTGTTATTTTACTGTTGCATGACTTCAGTTTGGTTTGATTTGATAGGTTTTACTTGGAAGATCTGATGTATCTGGGTGGGGAGCATTTCTAAAGGTAATATCCGTATTTATTATATTGCAAATGTATTTTGTTGCTCTACTTGCTAAATTGAGCTGCAACACTATTCAGAATAGTGTTGGCAAACATGAATACCTTGGCGAGTACACTGGGGAGTTGATTTCACATAGGGAAGCAGATAAACGAGGAAAAATATATGACCGTGAAAACTCGTCATTTCTCTTCAATCTGAATGACCAGGCATGTTTCAGTGCTAACAAAGTGATTGGCAAATTTTTTTTAAGCACTGATTTGTGGAATTTTAATGCAAGTTAAAAAACTCATTTATGCATTGTGCAGTTTGTTCTTGATGCATACCGAAAAGGTGACAAATTGAAATTTGCTAATCATTCCCCAGATCCAAACTGCTACGCAAAGGTATATTCTATGCACCTTTTTGTCCAAGGTTGCTTTCATGATTTTATAATGGTGCAGCTAAACTAATAATCATCTATCTCAGGTCATTATGGTTGCTGGAGATCACAGGGTTGGCATCTTTGCCAAGGAAAGAATCAGTGCTGGAGAAGAACTCTTCTATGATTATAGATATGAGCCTGATCGAGCCCCAGCTTGGGCTAGGAAGCCTGAGGCGTCCGGGTCGAAAAAAGATGAGGGTGCCCCATCAAGTGGTCGAGCAAAGAAACTAGCTTAATCTAACGATTCATTTAGACGTAAGTTTTAAAAGTTGTAATTCTTTCAGAAAGAAGCATCGTCTTCATTGATCATAGATCATAGGCCTTATTCTTGGATCATTTTGTAAGTGGGGATCAGTACTACCTCCATAGGAAAATTTAGATTCACAAATTCATCACTTTCTTAATTTGGCTACATTGTAGTGTGAAGCTCGACAGATTAGGGGGCGATAGGATACAAGCATTTTGTGCATCAAACTTTTGACTTGACTGACCCGATTGGTTAATTATTTAAACAACAAATGGGAAAAATACAAAGCCAAATTTTTTCATCAAGTTCTCCCTTAGATTTCAAACTATCATGTATAGTATAGAGAATCAAACTTTATTTTGGCCTTACATCTGTAATTCCAAGTTCAATTTTTTATTTTTTGTTTCTGAAAATGAATCTTGTTTCTTTATTTATTTTCCATTTTCAACAAAGCATATTTTAAATCATTATCAAATTTTATTTTAAAAAAAGAAACAATTTTGGAAGCTATATTTTATAACAAGTGTATGGATTTCTTAGTTCATGCATAACAAAGTCCAAACCATCCAAGTCATCACCGCTCGAATTGCAGGCCTTTGCTCGTGCTTGTTTGAACAGTCAAAATACTCTGCTTGCCCTTGATTGCTTTTTTTAACAAATTCCTCTTTAACTTGAGACTTCCTCACAAGTCTTATTTTTAGATAAAACTGTTTTTCAAATTTATTTAAAATACACATCCTTATCACAACTCTTGCTCAAAATAGACAATTCTTCCCCAAGAATGTCCGTTCCCTACAAGGAGAATTGACAACAGATCATTTATATCCACATAAAGATGAAAATATCAAGCTTATTTTAAGATGGGGAAGTTTAGAAAAGAGGAGAGAAGTGTTTGAATTCTTTATATTTGAAACTTAAAAACGAAACAATTTAAATTGATTTTTAAGAATTTAATAATGCAAAATTGGTTAGGTATAAGAATCATTTTACCCCGTGTTAAGTTAAATGGATTTTGATTCATAAAACTGAATTGAAAGTTTCACATCTCAAATAATCGATTGAAAATTTAGAATTGAAGAACAAGTTATTTCCAAAATATATTTGAATAAAATAATTTCTCAAATTAAGAATAAGAAATGTATATTTTAAGAAATCCTAGAGCAACAATTTACAGAGACATGCAGTAAAGGACTAATATAAAATAACAAAGTTATCAATAAATTTATATTGTAAAAACTCCACATGAAAAGACTATGATTAGATTTATATGAAATTGAACATTACAATAATAATAACAATATAATGAGAAAAAGATTGAGAAATTAAAATTACTAAAAACTAATGGCTTACAAGTAGGGGTGTTACCGGTTCGGTTTCTATTGGTTCTTGCCAAGAACCGGAACCGAACCGGTAAGAAGATGTGAGAAAAATAGGAACCGAAACCGTACCGGTATTACCTGTTCCGGTTCCTAACCGGTTCTTTTTATCGGTTCCTTACCGGTTCTTTACCGGTCCAGTTCAATTCGCACAAAATGTCTTAGAATTATTTGACAATAAAATCCTAACTTCATTCAAAATCAAATTATCACAAATGAAATCAATAGAAACTCAAAAAATCCATTCTAAAATTCATAGGTATATGAATATGATCATCAAATTCATAATAATATATCAAATAAATCGATCCAAACTCCTAAAATCAATTCAGAAAACTAATGAATGGGCCTGCTATATAATTTATTAATTTTTTAATTAAACCCTTTATCGGTTCAGTCCCGGTTTCTTACCGGTTTTTTGAAAGAAATTGGAACCAAACCGAACCAGAATTCTTATCGGTTCCAAAAACAAAAATCGAACTGGAAGCATATGAACCGGTTCAGTTCCGGTTTTACCGGTTCTGCTTGCAGCCCTACTTACAAGTACATTGATGGATAAAGAGAGAAAATAAAATTGCTCAGATAAAATTTATCTTACACCTCACTAAAAATAACTCTAGCCTAATTATAAACAAGCTCGACCCTGGCCATGTGCAGCCAGGGCCACTGCACAGGGACCCCAAATTTTAGGGGCCCCAAACTTTGAAAAAGAAAAAAAAACCGTAAGAATATTTTTTTTTATCCTCATTTTTCAATATTATTTTTTTCTTTTATTATTTATTTAATTTTTAATCTCCCCTTATTTTAAAACTTGAATTCTATATCAATTGATTGTTTAACTCTTCTTTATTTGTTTAAATTAATGTAGTTCTTTTTTTTTTTTTCAAAAGATTAATGTAGTTATTCCCAACCTTATTTTCACTTTCCTTTAATTTTTTATAACTATTTATTAATTTGAGCTCATATATATTAATTTCAAAAACTTTATTTTATTTTTTTTGAACTCAATTTTACCATTATAAAATTAAAGTTAACGTGTTCTAACGATTTGTAATAAATATAAATTTATAGTAGCAATAATTTTACACGTATATAAAAAATGGGGAAGGAGAAATGACCCCTAGCACAAAAGATGAGTAAGTTTTTCTTTGCAAAGAGCCCTTCTAGTTTCCTTTCTTTTAAAAATTACCTCAGGCACCTTTGAACACAAGCTCTCAACTTTAATTAACTAAACTCAATTAATCTAGGTAGAAGGTGATTAATTATTATAGTTAGAAATGTTTATAGGGTTTGTTATATTGTATAGTTTTGTAGATAGAGGCCCAAGGCCTATTACTTCTAAGCCCGCTAGGTTAGACTCTAATGTGTATATATGTGTGTGTATGTGCTTAGTGAATCGATATGAATAAACATTGTTTTCAACTCTCTAGTTTACATGGTATTAGAGCCTAAAGTTTCCTAGATTTGTTTGAGAGTTGGTAGAGTGAATTCTTGTTCAAGAGGGTTAAGGTTCGAGTTCGAGTCTCGACCAAAAGTGATCATTTGTCGACACCACCCTCATAGAAAGAACCACCGCCTTTTGAAACTCCAAGTCACTACCGCCTTCCGCAGGAAAACGCGCGCGTGGGATCCACGCACCGCAAGAGTCTTCGCCACCTTCCTCATGCGCCGATGCTTAAGGGCGCGTGAGCCACCTCATCTCGATGCTGTTCATTTGGTTTTACTCGAAATTGTATTTCTGATAGTTCTGGAGTGGTTTTAGGTGTAAACATTGCTTGGTTTTGAAAGAAACGAGAGATTTCGTTGCTGTTCAGATCTTTTTTTTTTTGTGCCTAATTAGATTCTGATATGTTTTTCCTAGATTTATGCTACTGTCTAGATATGTTTTTCCCTATTTTTCCATTTGTTGAATACATCTTTAAGGCTAAATCCTTAGCCACTTGTTGGGTGTTGTGGTTGGTTGTTTGTTTTTTGTTTGCTTATTACACGTCTTGATGGCTGACAAACTCGATCTTGTGGAGATGAAAAAACCTGTTGTTAGTACAGATCTGATTCACTCAATGTTTTGAATCATAGGCTTTAAGTTGGATAGAACCAGCTATTTGGATTGGTCTAAGACCATTCGTTTATATCATTTGAGCATTGGTCTGAACGATCATTTGACGGTTGCGCCATCGTCTGGATGCTACTCTAGTCAAATGGGTTGAGAAGATGCTTGTTTTTTTTTTTTTTTGCAAATCTTTTATTCTATTGCTAGTAGCATGATTGGTATGATTAATCATTGTGACTCTGTGAAGTCCATAATGAACTATTTGGATTTTGTGTATTCGAGAAAAAGGAATATCAAGCGCATTTATGAAACTTCCCAATCGGTTTATCATGCAGAGAAGAGAGAAATATTTGTTACTAATTACTTATAGATATTAAGAAAACCCATGAAGAACTAAATTTGTTGCTTCTGTTTAGTACTGTGTAACAGTCCAATAGAGGCAACGAGAAAAGTTGACGGTCATGTGTTTTCTGGCGGGACTTCCATTTGAATTTGAAGCTTAAAAATCCCAAATCTTATCTAGTTCAGTGATTCCCTCTCTTGAGGAGGCCTTTAGTAGAGTTTTTCGTACTGAAAATACCACATTGGTGCCTCCGAGTGCTCTTGTAAGTCACACTTTTGAACTGTGGAGACAATAACAATACTAAGGTAATGATCGAGGGTGTTTATCTGGTGAGAACGTAGTTTTTCATTATTGTCATACACCTGGTCATATGAATAATGAGTGTCGAAAGTTGATGAATAAGAAGAAGCAGTTTGCCAATGTTGCATCTAACAATGAGCCTCTTGATCAATACTAAGAACCTTTGAATCATCAGCCTGTCCCTAGTACTCCTCTTGCTCGGTCAGGTAAATCGACATCATGTCTTGTTTCTTCTTCCTCCAAATGGGTCATAGATTTTGGTGCAATCGACTATATGATAGGTAATCCTAAATTACTTTCTACATTTGAATCACACACTTCTTCATCTCATATTACTTTAGCAGATGGATTTACTTTCAATGTTATTGGATCCGGCCATCCTAAACATGTTCCTTCATTACCTTTGTCTTTTGTTCTTAGCCTCTCCTTGATTTGTCTTTTAATTTGATATTTGTGAGTCAAGTTACTCGCTCGTTAAATTGTTGTGTCTCATTATTTCCCACTTATTGTTTGTTTCAGGACCTTATGACGAAGCAGATTATTGTTAAAGGACATGAGTCTGGCGGCCTCTATGTTCTTGAGCTTCAGTTTTCAGTTGCCTGTTATGGAGTATTATCTGTTTTTTATACTCATTGTCAATTCGGTCATCCTTTTTTTCTGTTTTTAAGAAATTATGTCATCAATTTCAGCATTTGTCCTCTTCAGATTGTGGCTTGTATCAGTTTGCTAAACACCATCGTGTTAGCTATGGTCATAGAGTCAATAAATGAGTAAATGCTCCCTTTTAGTTAGTTCATTCAGATGTTTGAGGTTCATGTCCTATTGTGTCTATAACCGGATTTCGGTATTTTGTTACTTTTTTTATGATTATTGTCAAATGACATGGCTATATTTAATGAAAAATCATTTCGAGTTATTTTCTAATTTTTCCGCTTTTTGTTCTGAAATTCGAACCAATTTCAGTAAAAACTCTTCGAAGTGATAATCTAAAAGATAAGTGATAATCCAAAAGAATATTTGTCATCCACTTTTCATAATTTTATGACCACACAGGGCATTATCCATCAAACTTCTTATGTCGATACTCCATCTCAAAACGGGGTCACCGAACATAAAAATAAACATCTGCTGGAAACCGCACCAACTTTACTTTTTCAAATGCAAGTTCCTTAACACTTTTAGGCAGATATTGTTTCTACTGCTTGTTTTCTCATTAATCACATGAAATTCCTCGGTTCTTAATGGTCAGATTTCTTATCACTCTTTGTTCCTCAATCTGAAGTACCAACTTTTATTTCTCCTCCTCTCCCAACCTCCCTGCCCATGCCTCCCTTTCCTCAAGTGTTTACCCTTCGTCCTCGTACTGTACCAGATTCATGTCTGAATGCCACTGTTTAAGAAGCTTCGTTGTCAGATCCAGTCACAGAAGTTGATCTCTCTATTGCCCTCTGCAAAGGAAACAAACTTGTACGTATCATGTCGCTTCTTTTGTGTCTTATAACAATGTGTCTTCATCTTTGTATTATTTTATTGCATCCTTTGATCTCGTGTTTTTACCTAAGACTGTTCATGATTCTCTCTCTCATCCTGGATGGTGTAATGCCATGCTAGAGGAAATGCGGGCCTTGAAGGAAAATGGAACATGAAATTTAGTTGATTTACCCACTGGTAAAAAAGCTGTTGGTTGTAATTGGGTTTTTTCTATCAAGGTTAACCTATTAGGAATGGTGTCCTAGAACTTGTAATTATTTAATAAAGACAATTTATTTCCAATAAAATAAATAAATAAACAAAAATTCTTTATATTATCTAGATTGATTAAATTGACGATATTAGGAATATATGGAAATATATTAATCTCAAACATTCAAATGGTAAAACCCTAAGTTACTCTTATGAAATCATGACTCAGTATGTGAGTCATACGAGAGGATTGAAGTCGAGATGAGTAACTTAAAAATGTCTACAGTAAACGGATAACGTTTGAGAACCTTATCCTGGTAACACTGTTCATAGCTTCGCATTTTGTTTATAGACAAATGATCTATAATCTTGATCATTTATGTCGGAGACATGAAATGGAAGTATCATATGCAATGTTGATTGTATAAGACAGGACCACGATGTTTGATCAAATTTCTCATTAGTACCGTTTACGAGAAATGATCGAATATCAAACTAAGTTTATCAACCATGATAGATCTCAATCCTGAGTGAAATGTTGACTCCTATTTATGGAGTTATATTTTTTGTTTCACATGGTTGAGAGCGATCTGTAAGGACGCTCAATACACTCCTGTTTTGGGAACATAGCTAGATAAGTAGCTGAGAATGCATCTTCACGAGATGGGATTCATAACTTTCATATAAATTAACGGTATCAGTGCGATACCTAAACATTTTAGGAACTTTAGGAAACTCCTTTGATGTACTGATTCGAGACATGAACAAGTGGCGCCACGACTTCTATTGATCATAGAAGTATATTATCTCTAGTTCGACTAAAGATAAAGTTCATTGGAGAATCAGCGGGAACACAAAAATAAAGCGGTAATTACAGGGGCAAAACGGCAGATTTATCCGCTTGTAATTATGAGGGTTCCACGTGAAGGATATATCACAGATATGAATAAAAGATAAACTAAATGGACATAACTAACCTATAGTGAGAGGAGTTCAGCTATGAATCTATAGTGGAATTATTCATAGTTAGATAATACGTAATTAACTGATTATGAGTTAATTACTTAATTGACTAATTATTAAGCCCATGATCTATAGGTCCATCGGGTCCCTATGCTAGCCCAAATATCGTTGTAGCAATAACTAAGTTAATAATTTAACTTAGGAAGAACAAATAATTTAAGTAATTGAATTTACTTAAAATTAGGCATTTGAATAATGAGATTATTTCAATGAAAATTAATATTAATATTGATACAAAATTAATTCTTTAAATAAAGAGTTTATTTAAATGGAAATTAATATAACATTATCAATTATAATATTTTAAGGCAAAATTAATTGTTTAAATAAATAGCTTATTTAAATGGTAATTCACATTAATATTATTAATTATTTTAATAATGATTTTATTTAAATGGAAATTAATAATAAATATTATTAATTAAATAATGAGTTTATTTAATTTGATAATAAATATTAGAGAGAATTAAATACAATTGGTTTAAGAAACAAATTGGTTTTGGCCCAAAATAATTAATTAATTGGATAAGATTCAATAGTAATTAATTATATTAGTTTTTGGCTAAATGTGTTTAAATTAGAAATTATTATTTGAATTTTTCTAATTTTAAATACATAATTATTAAATATAAAAAAGTAATTGAATAAGAAATAAATTATACACACACACACACACACACACACACACACACACACACACACACACACACACACACACACACACACACACACACACACACACACACACATATACCACAACAAAAAACAATATTATATATATATATATATATATATATATTTATTATTATTATTATTTATTTATTTATTTATTATTATTATTATTATTTATCTTTTCTATTTTTAATAATTTGGAAATAAGGAATTCTAATTAGATTGGGATACTATATTTTCCTATAAATATGACCATTGAGATTCATATTTTGTACACTTCTCACTTTAATTAGAAAAGTGAAAATTCTCTCTCAAGTTTTTGCCCAATTGCCGATTTTCCTTAGGGAAAAATTTAGAAAAATTTCTTCTTCTTTTGTTCTTCCGGTTCGATTCCCACAAGTCGATTTTGCTTTTGATCAGGATATAGCATAGAAGATCCGTGTTCTTGAGGATTTGATGTTTGAAAGAAACCTCTAACCAATTCTCCATATTTTCGAAAACAAGCATGAATCTACATGTCTTTTATCACAAATTGCATGATGTTAATAGATTGTTAATTAAACGTTAATTAGATTACTAAATGATATTCCACTAATTTAATAAATCATCCCTTCATAACCCTAATGGGTCTATTGCTCATTTGAAAGCTCGTTTAGTGGCTAAAGGATATGCTCAGGTTTATGGGATTGATTACTCAGACACCTTTTCTCCTGTTGCCAAACTCACATCAGTGAGATTGTTTATTTCTCTGGCTGCTACATATGGTTGGCCTTACACAAGTTAGATATCAAGAACGTTTTTCTTCATATGGATCTTCAGGAAGAGGTATATATGGAGCAACCACCTGGTTTTATTGCTCATGGGGAGCATGAGAAGTTTTGTTATATGAGAAAATCATTATATGGCTTGAAACAAATCCCCCTAGCATGGTTTGGCAAATTTAGCTTGGTAGTTGAACAATTTGATATGGGAAAAATACATCAGATCACTTTGTTTTTCATCGAAAGTCTGCAGCTGAGATCATTCTGTAGTTATGTATGTAGATGACATTGTCATCATTAGAAGTGATAGTGCAGGTATTTTATCCCTCAAAATCTTCCTCTATAGTCAATTCCATACAAAAGACTTATGGGCGTTAAAATATTTTATGGGTGGAAGCGATGAGAAGCGATAAAGGGATTTTCCTTTCTCAAAGGAAATATGTGCTAGATTTACTATCTAAAACTTGTAAATTTGGTGGCAAAACCATGTAGCACCCCCCAATGAATCCTAATTTGCAGCTCATAAGAGATGGGGACTTATTTGAAGAACCTGAAAGATACCAGAGGTTGGTTGGAAAACTTAATTACATTACTGTAACTTGTCCAGACATTGCACATTCGGTTAGTATAGTGAGTCGGTATGTGTACTCACCCACTACTGAACATTGGAAGGCCATTGAGCTGATTTTGTATTATTTAAAAGGTGCCCCTATGACGAGGAATTTTATATGGTAACCATGGACACCGTAAGATTAAATGCTTCTCAGTTCTGATTGGGTTGGGTCTAAGGAAGTTCGGAGATCTACTTCTAGTTATTGTGTTTTTATTGGTGTTAATTTAATATCATGGAAGAGTAAGAAGTAATATGTTGTATCACGATCTAGTGCTAAATCAGAATATAGACCTATGACACAATTAGTTTGTGAAGTGATGTGGATTCATCAACTTCTTATTGAGTTGGGCTTCTCTGTCTTATGTCCAATGAAACTATGGTTTGACAATCAAGCTACTCTCCATATTGCTTCAAACCCAGTTTTTCATGAGCGCACTAAAAACATTGAGGTTGATTGTCATTTTGTTCGAGAGAAGATATGGTTGATTTCTATTGGATATGTGAAGACCAGATAACAATTAGGCGACATCTTTACAAAAGCTTTGAATGGACCACATATTGACTATCTTTGTAACAAGCTAGGCATGATTAACATACATGCTCCTGTAAAGACCCGGATCTTTAAAATAGAATTAAATAAATAACACAAGCAGAAGACTTGAAATAATAAATTGAAAATCTGTAAATTGATAAAATATCATTTCATTTCAAAATGAAATCCAAACTCCTTAAACATTCAAAGATGGAAAGCGCTTTCCTTTTCACAAGTTCAAAATCTAAGATAAGATAAGATCATAAATCCAGAAATCCAATGAAAGAGTAAATGAAAGTAATGTTTCTCAAGATAGCTCATTAACCAAAATGTAAATAAAAGGATAAAGTAAATGTGTCATGACATATACAGTCTATGGATTACAACAACTCTAGTCCATCCATCGTCATCATCTAGAATTATGTCCCACCAGTTCCACGGCCACGACCGCGACCACGTCTCGTACCTGAAAGTGTAATATTATGAGCGGGAGACTCAGTGAAGATATAGTGAATATAAAGTAACTTTAGATCCCAAATCCAAATCCTGATTTGTGTCTAACGAAACCTATTATCTCTTGACTACCCAAATTGAATTTCGAATGCAAAATCATGCAATTCTCCCAAGAACAAAGAGCAAAGAACAAGAATTAAGATCATGCAAGTAGTCAAGTCTCCCAAGATCATAAATAATCAGAACGTGTAATCTTACGTTAAATCTTTCAGGAATATAACTAGACAAGTTAAGCTCACGCAGTCTTAACAAAGAATAAGAACAAGAATAGAGAACAGAGATCATGTGAATAATGTCAGATGATGCAAGCTCACGTAGTCTATGCACGATTCCATTATCTCACTCCAATATCAAGTAAAGCTCACGAAGCCTTTACTTTCTTATCAAGAACAAATGCAAGCTCACGTAGTCTTTACATTATAGAACCAGAACAAGAACCTCCCCAGTGAATAATCGTCAGATGATGTAAGCACACAGCCAATACATGATCCCGTTATCTCACCAATGACATGCAAAGCTCACGCAATCTAAGCAGTCTAGAACATATATGTATCATAGCAATCATGAATAATACCAGATAATGCTAACTCACACAACTAAACATTATCTCATTATTCATCTCCTCCGTTCATACAACTTACGTAGTCTATGCATTCGTCATGACACATATATCGAACCATGAATAATACCAAACAATGTAAGCACATGTAGTCTATGCATTATCTCATTATTCATCTCCATGCAAATAAGTGTGATAATAAAGTATCAGAAATTCTAGAATCGAAATATTAACAGAGAACCAATTTAAGAACATTTCATCGGAGTAAACATTAATCAAGAACATTAGAACGTATAGGCTCATAAGCCCATACTTTTATCGATCACAACAATTCTATAAAATCGAATAACTTATGTACTAAAGACCCAATGCTGGAAAGGCCAAGTCTCAGTAAAAGTCCAAGGTAATCAGATAATCTCGATATCGTAAATAAATCTCCAAGAACATAAGATAATCATACTTTAAGCATAAACATACTTTAAGCCAATAATTCCATACTTTAACTTCCAATAAAATATGTAAAATCCACAATTTCCCAATATCGATTCGATTCCTAATAAATCAAAAAATTAGCATGCTCAATCACTTAATTCCAATTTTAACTTAACTCCTGGATCATACAAATCGTTCAATAATTTAGTTCCTAAATTTACCGTAAATTCTATTTATCCTCACTTTTTAGCAAAAGCTTGAAATCGAAACCCCAAGCAAACAATTGAGTGAGCAAACAAGCGAGCGATCAAGTAAAACCTACAATTAACTATAACCTAATTGCATTAATTACCAAACAAAGAACAACCGACTCATAAAATGAAACTAACGAAGAAAAGCCTGGTTTTTCCCCCAACAGGCGAGAGGTATTTTGATGATAACTTTTTCTACATAACTTTGATGGCTATGAAATTAAATTCAAAAGATAGATCTCGGAAAAACAAAGATTTTTATAGTACCTAAGTGAAGAGTTTAACCAATTCTGTAGAGATGAGGGCATCACTAGACATAAGACTATGAAACTGGCTCCTTAGTAAGATAGAGTTGCTGAGAGGATGAATAGAACTATATTAGAGAGGGTGAGGTGTATCATAAATACAACCAATCAATCTAAGAGATTTTGGGTAGAGGTTGTAAAGACAGTCTGTTACTTGATAAATAGAAGCCCCTCATCTACTCTAGGCTTTAAAACTCTAAAAGAAAGATGGACTAGTTCCCCCTAACATTAGCCACTTAAGAACCTATGGATGCACTTCTTATGCTCATAACAGGGAAGGAAAGCTTGACCCTAGAGCTAAAAAATGCATGTTTATAGGCTATCAAGATGGGCCAATGGTCAATTCAAAAGCTTAATAAGTAAAGATATTAGGTTCAATGAGAGTGTGATGTTTTTTAAACCGTCTAATGAATCCAGTGAGCATGATGCAAAATAGAAACATAAACAAAACACAAAAGAAGGTGGAGCTCATTGAGGATACAATTCAAACCATCACTAAACCAGATTCTCAAGCACTCAAATTAAAGAAACTAAAGATCCTAATTCAGAAACTATTGTATATGGCCAACAACCTGATGATCCCAGTGACTATCAATTAGCAAGGGACATAAATAGAAGAGCAATTGTCCCTCCAAACAGGTTTACAAACTCTAATTATGTATCTTATGCATTTAATATTGCTAATTAAATAGGAAGTAGTGTGCCCTTTTCTTATAAAGAAGTACTTTTTTATCCCAATAGGCATAAGTGGTTAGATGCCTTGAATGAAGAAATGTTAAGCCTAACCAAGAACAACACTTGGACCTTAGTTGAAAAACCTAAAAATTCTAAGTTAGTTGGTTGCAAATAGATTTTTAAAAGGAAAGAAGAGATACCAGGGGTAGCTAAAGAGAGATATAAAACTAAGTTAGTTTAGCTAAGGGATTTACTCAAAGGGAGGGAGTTGATTAAAATGAGATTTATTCACCTATTGTAGACATGTCTCCATTATTTTTTTGTTGGCATTTGTAACGGAATTCAACTTAGAACTAGAACAATGAGATGTTAAGACTGTTTTTTTGCATGGCGATCTGATTGAAACTATATAAATGTCTCAACCTAAGGGATTTACTCCCAAAGACATTGAAAATAAAGTATGTCTCCTAAAGAAATTCCTATATGGCCTAAAACAGTCCCCTAGACAATGGTACTTAAAATTTAACAAAATCATGATTAGTAATAAATTTTCTAGAAGCAATTTTGATAGTTGTGTCTATATTAAGTAGATTAAAAGTGACAGCCCTATGTACCAATTACTAAATGTAGATGATATGTTAGTTGCCTACTCAAATATGAATGAAATAGAAAATCAAAAATCAATGTTAAACAAAGAGTTTGAAATGAAAGACTTAGGAAAGGTGATAACTCCATGAAAATGAGTTATTTGCATACCCTAAAGTGGATAAACCTAAGAAGAACATGCGTAATTTAGTATTAATAGCTTTGATTTAGTTGAATTTAATGGAAGTTTACAATAGTCTTCTCCATTTTGGTAATTCTTACAATTCTGTAAATAAACTTTAGTTTTTAGCTCTTTTCTTCCTTAATTCATGTTGTACTAACTTTTTGATTGAGATTGCTAGAATACAACTTTTTGAGTTGCTCTTAGACGGGATCAACCGTAATACAAGAAGTGTTGTTGCTGAAGCGGTCAGAATAGCAATACTTAAATATATTTTTATCAATAACACCTGTGTTAGACAAGACTAGCAGCCATCGTTGTCTTCTACAGTGATCTGTGCGTGTAGGAGAATAAGGGATGTCATGCAAAGGCCTAACCTTTGCATATGATGAGGCCTAATTGTTGCATAACATCCCTTATTCTCCTTGATCTACACCCAGTGATAGATCTATTTACTTGCTTTCATCATTTATCTTGCAATCAGCTTATTTATCATTCTTCTTTGTTATTACAATTTTACACCTAGTTACACAACTATCCTCGTTGGACACGACACTCACTCACCACTACCATTACTTGTTGACCATGTGTACTTGCATGCCACCCTTCACCATCAAGTTTAATCACCATTTCCACCAACAAATTTTTGGCGCCATTGTCGGGGATAGTTTTGCAACTAGTGTACTTTTATTTATTTACGAAGTCTTGTTTCCAAAGTGATTGTTTTACATTTGTGTGTTGTTTTACTGATCTCACTTTTATGAATGTTGAAGGGAGTATTCATTCATTCATTCAGAAGAAGAGTGTTGCCCGTATGATCCAGAGATAGAACGAACTTTTTGAATAAGGAGATTGAATAACCAAGCTAGAATAGAAGCAGCCATGGAAAACAATAACATAACACCTCCACAAAATTTGGTAATAGGAGCACATGAACCACAATGGGATAGAGGAGAAGTTTTGCAAGCAGTGCAATATGTTGAAGATAGACACATAGTTATGCGTGATTTTGCTCGTCCTATTCTAGAAGGATTGGGACCTACGATTGCATGACCCAATTTGGATACAGATAGATTTGAATTTAAGCTAATGATGTTCTCAATGCTTAATTCAATAAGACAGTTTGGAGGAGGAGCACATGAATATCCTCACAACCATATCAGATTATACTTACAATTGTGCAACTCGTTTAAGATGCTTGGTGTACCAGACGAGGCCCTTCAGCTATCTTTGTTCCCATACTCACTTAAAGGAAAAGCTAGCACATGGTTGTTATCAATGGACACTGACTTAATCCATTGTTGGGCAGATTTGGTCGATAAATTTCTCACAAAATACTTTCCTCCAAGTAAAGCATCTCAAATTCAGATGGATCTACAAAATTTTGTTCAAAATGGGAATGAGACACTTGCTGATGCATGGGAAAAGTGGAAGGAAATGATGAGGTTCTGCCCACAACATTGAATGCCTGGATGGCTTTAGATTGAAACATTTTACAAGGGATTAGATGCCAACAACAGGTTAATTATAGACTCTTCATCGAATGAAACTATAATGTCAAAATCCTACGAAGAAGCTCAAGACATTCTGGAAGGAATAGTTTACAACAATTATCGGTGGCCTAGTGCACCTATTCGATCAGTAGCAAGAAGTTCTGGCGTAGACCTCAATGCTCTAACACACCAAATGGAAAACATGTGCATGAAGAATCTGAATGCATAAATGGAAAGTGCTAACCCAATGACAACCCAAAATAATCCTGTGTAAGGAGTGAATCAAGTGCAGTCCTTTTCATTCTACAATGGAGTCACGTTTACTGTTTGTCAAGGAGGGCATTCAATGGAATTATGCCGGCAAAATCTAGAGTCTGTGAATTACATTCATTACAACAAGAGTACTTTCAATCCATATTCCGGCACATACAACCTCGGTTAGCATCATCATCCAAATTTTTCTTGGAATCGGAACAACAATTCAGGAAGAGGACCCTCAAATGCACCAGCAAGACCAATGAATACAAATAAAGGGAGTTAAACTACTTGTCTGCAACAAGGACCTATACCTCATCAGCAGGAAGCAATGAATCAGCTTATGAACCAAGCAAAAGCAGGGTGCAGATATAGTAAAATTACTTGAACAGTTCATGAAGGAATACATAACCCGTAATGAAGCTTTCATGAGAAAACTAAAGTACCAAGTAGGCCAATTGGCGTCAGCCATTAACTCTCACCCTCAAGGAACTCTACACAGTGATACTGTCAATCACTGTAATGCAAATACAAAAGGGAAAGGAGTTGAGCATTGTAATACAATCAAACTAAAAAATGGGAAAACTCCTCTGAGGAATCCCCTTCAAAAAGAGCCCACCAAAAGAAAGATAGTGCTCATTGTCATCATAGAGGAACCAGAGAAAGAGAGTGACAGTGAATTCAGGCATGACCTACCTTCTCTTGAGTGTCAAGGTGCGAAATCAACAAACATTCATGTCCTAAGGCAACAGGTTAGTGCAACTTCCCACCATTTCCTCAAAGATTTGTTAGACATGAACAAGACATCCAATTAAAAAAAAATCTTGAAGTGCTGAAGCAACTACACATCAATATCCCATTGATAGAAGTATTGCAACAAATGTCAAACTATGTGAAATTTATGAAAGACATCATTTCAAGAAAAAGGAAATTGGATGAAGTGGAGACAGTGAACATGACATCACAAGTTGTTCTATTTTCAACCAAATATACAACCTAAACTGCAAGATCCTGGGAGTTTTACAATTTCTTATTCAATTAATAATACTTATTGTTGGAAAGCCTTGTGTGGTTTGGGTGCTAGCATAAACTTGATACTACTGTCAATCTTTAAACAATTAGGAGTTGGAAATGCATGACCTACCAAAGTAACACTTTAGTTTGCAGATAAATCCATCGCCCACCCTGAAGGTAAAATAAAGGATGTTCTAGTTCGAGTGGACAAGTTCATATTTCCCGAGATTTCATCATCTTAGATTTTGAGGTGAATCGTGAAGTACCAATTCTACTTGGTCGTCCATTTTTAGCCACGGGGAGGACTTTGATTGACGTCCAAAAGGGAGAATTAACAATGAGAGTCAATGATCAGGAGGTAACTTTTAACATTTTTAATTCTTTAAAATTTTCTAACCATGTAGAGCATTGTTCTATGATTGATGTTATAGATTCAGTTGTCAATAACCAATGGAAGACTAGAGAATAGGATGCCACATCACAGAGGAAGAGGACTGGGAAGAAAGTTCAACGTTAGCTCTCGAGGAGAACTCTCAATCTCATCATGTCTATGACATTCTAATTCACAAACCATCAACAGAAGAACCTCCTGAGTTAGAACCAAAACCTTTTCCTTCTCATCTCAAATACGCATACTTGGGTGACAACAAAACCTTGTCAGTCATCATCAATTCCAAGTTACCACCAAAGAATGACGCTCAACTTCTGCAAGTCATATTGAAATTCAAAACAGCTCTAGGATGGACCATTGCGGATATAAAGGGGATTAGTCTAACCATTTGCATGCACAAAATCCTGTTAGAAGACGACACCTTTCATTCTGTAGAATAGAAAAGACGATTGAATCTTGCCATGAAAGACGTTGTTAAGAAAGAAATAATCAAATGATTGGATGCAAGAATCATTTACCCAATTTCTGACAGCAGATGGTTAAGTCCAGTGTAGCGCGTTCTAAAAAAGGTGGAATGACTGTGGTAGCCAATGCAAACTGTAACGTCCCGTTATTTTTTGAAGTGAATTTTTTGATTTAATATTTTATTTAAAGTATTTAGTTTAATTTTAGTTTTAGTTTTAGTAATTTAGAATTTAGTAGTTAATTTCATTCGAAAACCTTTTAAATTGTTTTATTAGCTTAAATTAGTTTTGGTCGTATTAATAATTATTAACGGGTCAATTAATAATTATTAATCACCATTTGGCTAGTTGAAGAACTTCGGGTTTCAATTTATGAGCTAAAAATCATTAAAGGGACGTAACTCGTAATTTCAGAATTCTTAAATATCTAAACATTATTCATCTTTCTCTTTAAATTGCCAAAGTTGACCAAGATCTTCATTTTTCTTCTCCTCATTCTCTTCCATGGCTGTGAGCCACTTTGAGAGAGATTTTCTCTTGGCTTTTCTTCATTTCTCGGTGGATCGTTGTGTTTTGAAGTTGAAATCATGTATTTCCATCAAGGAATTTGATGATTTTGAGCTCGGATTTTCAAAAAACACTATTCATTCGAAAATACTATTCGTCCGAAATCACTATTCACCCGAAAATCACACTTTTTCTCATATTAGATATGAGTTGTAATATGTTGATCAATTGATGAATTGTAGGTCTGATTGCTCGTTTCTTGGTTCGTGGGAACTTGGTTGTCACAGGAGCATTCAAGGTTAGAATAAATAGAATTTAAAGTAGCTTTAGAAATCGAATAAGTTGAACGATTTGTAGGATCGAAAGTTGAGATTAAGGTTTAAATCAAAAGGATTAAAGTATGCGAGCTAACATGCTTAGGCTTGGGAGTTAGTTCTAATTGAGTGAGAGAACTCATGGATTTCTCGAGGGAAATGTTTAACTCTTGGAAGTTCTAAGTTTAGATTCGTTTTGAGTTTAAGAATGATTATCGGAAGTTGAAGGTTTCAAGTATAATGGGGTGAATAAGGAACTTGATTATGGAACTTCGTGTAGACACCCATTTTCGTCCGGTAATATTTAAAATTAACAAATTTTTACATATTAAAAAAAAAAGACTTTGGTTTGAAATGTGGTGTTTTCTTTGACATGATTTGTTTAATTTGGATTTGAAAATAAAAATTTAAATTAGCATGGTTAAAATTGATTTTAATTGAAATTTAATTTAATAGATTTGGAAAATAATTTTTAAATGAGAATCAATTTAAACATGGAAAAGATGAGTAGGAAAATTATATTTATGAGTTGTTAAATAAAATAAGATATTTTTTATAATTATGGGAAAGAATAAAAGATTTTATTTTATTTTGATTTTTATTAATTAAATTTTCCTTATTTATTTTTCCCTCTTGGCTATAAATAGAGCCCTCCTTCAACCCTAAAAACACACACAAAAACCGAGCCTCCCTAATCTCTCCATACAGAAATCATTTAGAAGAGCCTCCCTCACATTCATCTAAACCAACCATTCATAAGAGCCTCCCTCCCTCTCATAGTAAACCTAAATCCCTACCACCAAACCTTTGAGTCTCTTCTTCATCTTCTTCATTCATCGTTGGAATTCGGAGCTACACATTTGTAAGGTTCTATCAAACCAAGGTAACATCCTTTTCCATTAAAAATGTAGTCATTCGTATGTTACTGTTTTATTTTATTTGATTTCGTGATTTTTGTACATTGATTTAGATTTTTTTGAAATTTTTATTTGAAAATAGACTTAAATATGAACCAACAGAAAAAAGAATCGACTCATTTGGATATGTGGTTATTAAGTTATGATTTTTTAAAGTTTAGTATTGAAACCGATTTACTGTTTCGGGATTTTTTACACACCTTGTCATTACATGATTATTCGGTTCTGATTCTTTGAAAATAATTATTTATGATTATTTTTCTATAAAACTAGACTCGTAAATAAAGATTTAGGAACAAGAATCACCCCGTTTCGATGAGTATAAAAAAAGATATGATTTTTCAAAATTAGTGTAAAATCTGCAAAAAATTGTGTATAAAACCGAGAATGAGGAATATTTTTGACATAAAATCTAATTTTATTTACAAGTGTACATACTTTTTTATTTTAGTAATCAATCATAGATGAAATATAGAATATTTAGAAGAAAGAATCAAGTTAAAATATATTTTAGTTAAGAAGTTATGAATTTCCAAAGTTGATGTGTTTTGTTTGGAATAATTATGCTAATTTTATTGGTTTGCCTTATTTGTAAAATTTGATTGTCATATTTTGTGTTTACTGCATTCCTTTTTATTGTCTTCATATTAAGGTCATAATTTAATGAATTTGTATAAATATTATATTGATCATTATTGGATTTCAAAAAAAGAAAAGAGTTTGAATTTATTAGGATACTATTTTTCCAACTTCCTAAAAGACATAATTTGATTAAATTACCAAATTTTTAATATAAAAGAAATGGAATTAATTAGGATACTAATTTTCCAAAACATAAAAATTAACAATTTAAATATATTGGAATTAATTAGGATACTAATTTTCCAAAGCATAAAACTTAACAATTTAAATATAGTAATTGGAATTAATTAGGATACTAATTTTCCAAAATATAAAAATTAACAATTTAAATATAGAAATTGGAATTAATTAGGATACTAATTTTCCAAATCATAAATATTAAACATTGAAATTGTAAATATTAATTAGAATTTACTAGGTATAAACCTACCAACTTTCTAAAAATACAAAGATTAATAATATAAGCCTTAAATAAAAATTAAAATTATTCGGATAATAATCGTCCATTTATACCATAAATAAAAAATTTGTCAAAATAAAACCTTGGGGCCAAAAGTGAAACTTACCCTAAACCTAATATTGAACTAAATAACAAAGATTCATTATTAATTAAAATATTCATATTTAAAACTTAAACACAAAAAACAAACAAACAAATCGTTTTGAAAACTCCGACGACAGAATATGGGGGCGTTGGAATACCATGCTCCTAACATTCTTGAGGTAAGGAAATTTTTCTCGGAATACTGAGTTAAAATTCCCGACAATATTTTTCCTAATGGCTTTACGCCCTCATACTTATTTAATCATGCTTTATTACTAAAGTATTGATTAATAAACATGAGACATTTAAAAAATTACCCAAAAAAATATTTTTGTTTATAGATAAAGGCTTTTTCAATAATACACCAAAATAAAAAAAACAACAATCGTTTTTAAACGAACATAATAGGGTGCTAATACCTTCCCTATGTGTGAATGAACTCTCGAACCCATTTTCAATAGTTAGTAGACCATCCTTAGTTAATGACCAGGTGACTAATCACACCTAATTTAGAAATCCAATGATTAGTGGCGACTCCCTCTTTTTATTTTCCACGTCGCGTTTACGTAGCGACACTTCGGATATGTACTGAAAGCAATAGAGTCATTTTGAATTGGAGACTTTATGATAAAGTTAGTAATTCAAGTTTAACTGAAGGCCGTTTGGCTTGATTTATTTATTGTTTTCTTATTAGAAGTTCCTAATTTCTATTTTTATGTATAAGAGTATTACGTGATCCATTTATCTTTATGCCTTTTGATTACTTTGAATATTTACATTTACTTTATTTTCACTTGAGAGCATATTCATATCATATTGCATAATCAAAATATGGAGGAATAATGAGACATGCTAAAGGATCAGGGGACTTTGCATTGCCTGGTATTATTCGTTTTATGTTTATATATATGTATCATGAGGAATGCTAAAGGACTGCGGGACTTTGCATGATTGGAGGATATGGATAATGAGATAATGATGAAACTATGCAAGTTCACATTATCTAGTATTATCCATAATTACTATGATACATATACGAGGATACAGGGATGCATTGAACCTTGTATTCGGTGAGTGAGATAATGAGGTAATATTGAGACTGCGGGACTTCATTACCTGACATTATTCACTAGAGGTGGGAAGATATTATTGATGTAAAAGTTGAGTGCCCTTTACACTTGTTGAACAAGATAATGAAGTAGTGATGAGACTGCGAAACTTCAATACTGTCATTATAAGCATTTGATGATTATATTGATGTAAAGGTTGTGTGCCCTTTACACTTGTTGAGTGAGATAATGAAGTAATGTTGAAACTGTGGGAGCTTCATTACTGTCATTATAAGCAATTGATGGTTATATTGATGTAAAGGTTGTGTGCCCTTTACACTTGTTCAGCAAGTTAATGAATAATGATTAGACTGTGTATGCTAATATTATCGTCATTAATCGTAAATTATGATTGTTGAATATGTTAAGTCCGAGTGAGCTTAACATTATTTTTATTAAACATAAAGGAAAGGTAAACCTTATTTTATAGCCTGGGTTGCTATAAAGAAAAAGAAATGAAACATTATGTATGACATACAATTCTATAGAGAAGAAATGTAATATGATGTATAGTCGAGTGTTATAGGAAAGAGGAATGAGATTGAATTGTATAATGAGAAAATACAAGAGTGTATTGAACCTTGTTTAATTATTATGATATATATATATATATATATAAGAGAACTAGATTCTCATTTATTTGGAAGATCCCAAAATTGGAGATTTTAATACTTGATTCAAACCTTAAATATAGTATAAGGTATTAAAGAGAATGAAATACAAATGTTATGTGTGTTATGAAACACATCCTCCTAAATGCTTGGAAGCTAGAGTCTCGATTATTTGAGAAATTTGGTAAGTGAAAGTGAAACACTTGATGTAAATCTCTTTGAATGGATGGTTAGCAAAGAGTAAGTAAGTTCTTGGACACAAATCCGGATGCGAGTTTGGAGTCTAATGTTACTTTACTTTCTATTTATTTTCACTGGGCTTGCTTTTAGCTCATTATATTATAAACATTTTCAGGTAATGCTCGGGGTCGTGGGAGAGGAGCTGGTGCGGCCTGATCGAGTTGATGATAATATCGAGATGGACTAGATATATTTTAAAAGTCCATGGACTCATTTTGTCTTATGTTGTGTCTTTTGAGATGTAAATATGTATATAAGCTCATAAGAGCTTTTGGTTTAAACTTTTACGATTATAAACTTCTTTAAACTCTGGAATAGGAATTGTAATTCTTTGTCTTTTAATTTTCCTGATGTGAAAAATGTATACAAGTTTTGGATAGTCTAAGTTTCAAACATATCCACGCCGTTTTTTTTTAAATACTAAGACTTCTGCTGTGTTTTGGTTTTTAAATGATTTAAAAGGAGTCAGGTCATCACAGTTGGTATCAGAGCCTAAGGGTTCTATAGACTACATGCGATGCATGTTTGTTTATCATGTTTTGTTTTAAGTCCACTCTCTAGTCATCATCTGAGATCAGTAGCACCAGGTATGCCTAGAACTTTTATTCTCAAGCTTTATTTCTTTAATAGTGGAAAGTTTATGAGAAGGTTTCTAAATGTTAATGGTATTTGTGATATTTCACCTCCTCATAAAACTACTATGTGGTGATGTTTATTTGACCCAAGGATGAGATCTTGGTAAGGGTGCTGAGAATGTGAATGACCTCGTGTAGTTTTAGAGGTTGTACACCTCGTTAAGCGTATTGACATAATGTCAAAGTAAAAGAGACGAGATACTCTGAGAGATTGATCATTTGATTCTCAATGTTGATTAAAGTTTGACTGTCACACAATTGCTAAGTAGTGGTGTCAGTGAATGTGTGTTGACTTTGTATGTGTAAAAAAAGGACACGATTGGCTGGAGCCCAATATTAAGAGATGAAACACCTATTTGAGGTGGGTAATTCTTGATAAGTAATCGGTCTGGCTCGAGTCCAGTAACCTAGATTCAACTCAATGGATAAGTTCCTGATTTAAGTTGAGAAAGTTGAATTATGGTAAGCGGTAATTCATTGTGATAGTATTGTGTTAACAGGAAAGTGTATTGCCACTCAAAAGAGAAAGTAAGAACATTTCGTGATAAGTCTCAATGAGGACCATTAACGATTGTGTTAATTGGTTAATGGCCTAGTCTGGTCGCTATTAGACTATGATGTATCAATCTGAATTTGAATATACTTGAGGCCGAGTTATCGAGATCCAAATTTGGTAAATTGTCAAGGTTAACTAACACTAAGGTTGAGTGTTGGTATTTAATTGAGATCTAGAAGGAATGTTGTTGGACCGTGATATCGATGACTTTTATAAGGCAATGTGATGGTTTGGTGAATTTCAAATCACATTGTGTTTGACCATCTAATTGGTCGGAGAATTTGAGAAAACTTGTAGGTCATAGTTTGGACCTAATGTGTTACACCCACTTTACCCTTTGGAATTAAATGATCATTAAAAAAAAGGGGGATAAACTTGGATTTTTGTTTTTCTTTGTGGTTTAGTTATTTGTTTTGGAAAAAAAAAAGAATAATAATATTTGTGGAGGACAGCTAGCAAAGGAAATAAAAAGAAGAAAAGATATTTTGCATATGGGCTTGGTTTGGCTAGGTGACAAGTGGCAGGAGAGGTTTTAAAAAAAAAAAAAAAAAAGAGACATGAAGGCAGCAGCAGACCGTGAGGCACAGATCAGAAAGGAAAAAAAAGAAGGGAAAAGAGAAGCAGATGCGAGAAAAGGGGCGAGAAGATTCGTCAAAATATTATATGGCTGGTAATTAAATGGATTTTCTCTTTGAATTTCAACATTTGCTCATAAGAAAGATGATAAATAGAAACTAACAGCATGAATTTCTTTGGTAAAGTAGGGATTGAAGCTAAGAAATAAAATTGGGTTTGTTAATTTGTGAATACCATAAGCAATGAGATTGAATTATGTTGTCTTTTCAATAATTTATTGGGTTGGTTTAAGGTTAGCTAATGTTTTAGAGGGAGAAAGAATGAAATGGAAGTTTTATTTTACAATTTGTGTTGTATCTACGTGGGTAGGAAATCATGGTATGGTTTATGAAAATTAAGGAAACAAATTGAGATATGAATGAGAAGTTAAGTGTAGGAAAGAAATAAAGTTGTGGGATCCGAACTCAAGAGTCTGAAAAATGGATACACCAATAAAAGAGAGTTCTTTGTATTGGTGAAGATGATGGAAGAAGAGAAGGAAAAAGAGTTGAAGTCCTTGGTTGTGGTTAAATCTGACGTGGGGGAATAAAGAATATGGATTATTTCAGTACAATAAATGCTTAGTTGGAAAGAATTGTTATTAACACAAAGGATTCAATTCTACCAATTGGTTAATAAATAAAGTTATATAATAGTTTTAACCCATTATTTTATTGTGTTAGTAATTAATTATTAATTCGTGTTTTGTTTATTAAATCAATATATCGAGTTATATCGAACGTGAAACTATTTACGACTTGGGTTTTTCGCTAAAAAGTTGTGAGTGGATTCTATTTTCATGTTTAAAATTATTAGTAGTATTGAGCTTTTAGTAGTTTACAAAACATAAAAGTTTTAGAGTTTATATTATCGTATATGAATATTTATTGATATAAATACATATAAATGAAAGTTTTTAGATATTCAATGTTCAGTATATATGATTTATGCCAGCTACGAATCAATTACGATTTTACAATGGTTTTGAAATTATGATATTATTTTCAGTAATTTATTTTCAAACCGCTAGAAACAGTACCCTCAGTTATCAGCTTTCAGCAGGTCTTTGGGACCCACTTTAGTATACACATAGGCTTTGGGCCGTATGTTAAGGTGCTTAGCCCTTTGGGGGCAGCTCTGCGCGCATATGACCAGTTTCAGTATTCAGTTGCTCTGCTGCATGCATGATTTCGCTCTACATGCAGTATGACCAGTTAAGGGTACATTTTTAGTGGGTTTTTATCACTATGATATAGTATATGAACAGTTTCTATTGTTTATATATTTACGTACAAGTATTGATCTAGTTTCGATAGTAGAATATTATGATATTTAAATTACGACTATAACCAGCTTTTACAAGTTTTAGTTTTGAATATTATGATTATTAAGTTTAACGAATATTAGTTTAAAAACAGTTTTATGAGTTTGGAAACTAATATATATTATGTAGTTTTGAAGAAAATATTAGTTTAATAAAAATTCCACTCACTGGGCCTTTAGCTCATTCTTTTCAAATGTTTTCCCCCCACAGGTAGCTTTTGAGTTTCAGAAGATGATCGAGCCTACGACGAGCTTATCCACCACGTGTTTTGCATTAGCTCAGTTAATACACGAGTCATCTTAGTTTGAAATATTTTCTTAGCACAGTCATGTTTAGCATAATTATGTTTAGCTTGTCGTGATGGTAAGTGTTGGCGTTTAGCTATCGCTTGCCATCGGCCCACCTCTCGCCTTGGGTATATAGGGAAATCACGGGTCGGGTCGTGACATAATGAGTCTTTTCTAGATAGACTCTAAGGGGAAGGTTAGAACGTTATTGAACTAAGGTGCTTGAGAGACACCAATTGTGCTTTGCAAGAAAGGAAATGATCTATGAAGTCGAGTTCATTCAAGATTTGAATGAAGAGGTTTTAGAGTTGCCCTTATCTTGGATTTTACATCTTCTGAAAAGAAGGGAAAACTATCTACTGCAGAATAGACTTCCTATCAGGAGAAGAAGGCTGACGATGACGATGCTAATTGAGGGATACCGCCACAGTGGAGGCAACAACAGCAGCAGCAGATTTGAGGTGGAGCTCAACATGGATAGCCGAGAGTATAGCGACAAGTTCATCCTTACTGCAATAGTTATGCCAATTTCCATTATGGGAGCTGCACAATTCCACCAAGATGCTATGCTTGTGATCAAACTTGGAATCACCCCACTTTTGTAGGGCGTATAAGACATAGCCATCACAACATAGTAACAAGGGTCAGGATTATCAGAAAAAGCTGCAGCAGGCACCGCTAGCTCAGTATGCTCCCTAGGGTAAGGGCAGAGGTCAGGACTTAGGTAGAGATCATGGTATACAGGCTTAATAGTACAGATTTACGCTTGTTACCTTCTCTACTTGCTCAGCATCATACTTGAGTATTTTCTACTAGAAAGGATTTTGAGGCTGCAGGTATAGTAGTGATGGGTACTTTGTCAGATTTGGGCCATTTGGCTTTTGTTTTGTTTGAAGACACCTTCTCAACTCACCAAATACATCCACCCATACCTTCCCTAGGTTTCCTACCTCTATCCTAGGAAAGTATGTCTTATTCCCCGAAGACGCCTCTCAGCCACCTGCAGAAGATCCAACAGTCAAAAACCTGAATCAAATGTTACATTTGAAGAGTTGGTTGAGACTAAAAATGAGGAGGAACTTTTCTATGAGCCTGAGAGAGAAGCTTTGGAGCGAGCATTAAACGAGCTTGGGGTAATTAATAAAGGAGATTGGGATAGTGATCACAAGTCTAACATGGATTATGAGTATGACAGCCTTGAAGAAGAACTCGAAAATGCTCGCATTGACGACTATGATATGGATGTATCTAATGAAGAGTTTTTTGTAAACAATCAATGCTAGAATAGTAGTTCTATTTTGTAGCTATTATTTCTATCTATGCTTTAACTATTTCTTTTTATGACTGCTGCGATAAGTTGTGAGGGCATAACTTGTTTAAGTTTGGGGGGAGGATTGATAGTCCCCATTAAGTTTACTGTTTTTTTTGTTTGCTCCCGCATGTAACAATCTAAATTTTAAATACAGCCTTTAATTCCATCTATTTATTTTGTCTTTTCTATCTCTGATTTAATTTTACTTAAAAAAATGAATGAAAAAAATGCCTTTATTTTTGCTATCTCAAGGTTGTTAGGTTATTTTAGAATTTGTTAGATGAGGCAAGTTGAGTTTTTGTTACTTCATTAGAGGATTCAAAGCTAAATCAAGGACACTTAGAGTTGCAAATCTTCTACATTTTCAAAGTTCTTTTGAAGTCCCTTAAGCAAACTGGATTAGCTATCCGAGATAGCCTGAGAGCATCTTACCCGAGGTGAACTTTTTAAGACAAGCATCTCTTTTGTTGCCTTTGTCAACTTAAGAAACCTTTCTCCTTGTATAGATAAAAGTATGTAAAAAAATAAGTTTGGGAGTGGCATAGCCACCAATCCTTTTGCAAAGCCAAATGTTTACAATTCCCTTAGAAAAGCAAAAGTTTGTTCCCAAAGTGCACATAGTGCACCAAAAAAAAATCAGAAAATGAGTGGAAAATAGTCACTCCTCTTCCATAAGAATGAGTGAGCCCATAGGGTGAGCCTCTAGGTGAAGGTGACTACGAAGTCACATCACTAAGTTGCTTCTAACAAAAAAAAAAGCAAAAAGAAAAGAAAATGTACCAAAAGCAATAAACCTCTTACTATTGCAAGACAAAAGATAGGTTTGTAGTGCTTGCAAATTCGTAAAAAGAGAAGTGAGTTGAGAAAATCTAAGCCTAGAAAAAGAGTTTCATGATAGTTATCTTAATAGGTAGTCAAAAGTTGAAAATGGATATTAAGATTTTGGATGCATGCATTGTCACCATTGAGAATTGTTTACCCTTTGTGTGTTTGATAAAGTCTTGATTCTGTTATGAAGCAATGAAAGGATGTTGATAAAAATTCCTTAGCCTAATCCTTCTTTGAGATTTGTCTTTGTACATTCTTTTAGCCTTAAGCATTACTCGAAGGATAGTAATGATTCAAGTTTAGGGGTGTGATAACTCCCTAAAAAAGAGTTATTTGCATACCCTAAAGTTGATAAACCTAAGAAGAACATGAGTAATTTAGTATTAATACCTTGGATTTAGTTGAATTTAATGGAAGTTTAGAATAGCCTTCTCCTTTTTGGTAATTCTTACAATTCTATAAATAAGCTTTAGTTTTTAGCTCTTTTCTTCCTTAATTCATAATGCACTAACTTTTTGATTAAGCTTACTAGAACACAGCTTTTTGAGTTAAGAGTGCTCTCAGAAGGGATCAACCGTAGTACAAGAAGTGTTGTTGCTGAAGCAGCCATAACAACAATACTTAAAGATATTTTATCAATGACAGTTGTGTTAGACAAGACTAGCAGACATCATTGTCTAATACGGTGATTCGTGCGTGTAGGAGGTGTTTTGTCAGCCGGAAAGCCAACCTAGTGATATTTTTTGTGAGAAAAAGTGTATTCCAAGCTTGATATATAAGCTTTCACTCATAAATAAGAAAAAGAAAGGACAAAGATACGAAGAAGTAGAACCAATGCAAGCTTTAGGATTTTGAGTAGCATAATAGTTGTATTTTTCTTCTTCTAAATGAATAGATCCAAAGCCCTTGTGGTGTTATGCTTTAAGGCCAGGGTTGGGACAATCAACATGTTAATGGAGATCTCAAATGCATAATCTGTTTTGTAATCTTGTTGCTTCTCATCTTCATCTTCTTTAAAGCTAAGTGAGAACATAGTTAGAGGAGCTTAACCTTGTATTAAGAAATATTAGGGTTAGCATCTTAAGGAGTTAACAACAAAATTTATTATTTCAGTTTAGAGAAAAATCAGAATCATAGGTGAAAGAATATCTGAATGGGGGTTAAAAGAAGTGGGAGCATTACTTTAGCGTAAGCATTTAGAGATGAATCTAACGTTGAAATATTGCATTAGTGAATGTTTGGAAGAATGGGATCACCACGTCTTGTAACTTAATTCAAATATCATGCATGAAATTAGTCATGTACTTAAGAAATCTCTAAGTGGCTAAAGTTATCTTAAGCCAAGAAATTCCATCCTTGCACCTTTGCACAACATCCCTTATTCTCCTTGATCTACACCTTAGTGATAGATCCATTTACTAGCTTTCATCATTTATCTTGCAATCAGCTTATTTAGCATTCTTCTTTGTTATTATGATTTTACACCTAGTTACACAACTATCCTCGTGGGACAGGACACTCACTCACTACTACTATTACTTGTTGACCATGTGCACTTGCATGCCACCCTTCACCATCTAGTTTAATCACCATTTCCACCAACAAAAGGCTCAAACCATTTTAAGCATACATATAAATAGAGATAGGGAGAAGAATACACTTTTCCTTAGTCATCATAAATATATACATAATTTTGTAAAAAATTCAGCATGGATCAATTTAAAATGGTCATTACATCTATAACACAACATTTTAAACTACCTGCTCAAATGTATCCAAACTCTATAGAGAAAGAACAAGAAATGAGCAATATCCTTTATGCTAGTGTTGTTGGTAGTGTTATGCATTCTATGGTTTGTACAAGGCCGAACCTTGCATCTAGTTTGATTAGTAGATACATGGCTAATCTTAGTAAAACTCATTGGGAGGCAACTAAATGGGTTTTAAGATATATAAAGGGTACTTGGAACTATAGTTTAAAATGAACATGAAAATGCTTTGCTCGGATATTATGACTCTGATTTTGCAGGAGACCTTGACAAAATAAGGTCAATTTCAGAAGTGTTCTTTACACTCTTTGGTAATTCAATAAGTTGGAAAGCCTCACTTAAGTCAGTGGTTGCTAGAAACCACTGAAGCTGAATATGTTGTTGTGACTAAGACAACAAAAGAGGCCTTGTGAATTAAAGGTTTGGTGTTTGAGTTTGGTGTTCAACAAGAAAAGGTAAATATTTTATGTGATAGCCAAAGTGACATTTACCTTATCAAAAATTAAATGTTTCATGATATAACTAAACATATAGAAGTTAAATATTATTTTATTAGAAATGTAATTCATCAAGGTAAAGTTGTATTATGAAAATCTTGGTGATGTATTAGCAAAATTAGTCACAACTGATAAGTATAGAAAATGTCTAAATTTTTTAGGTTTCACTGTTTTGAAACAGGTTAAAGAAACTTGGTGAACTCGATTGAGAAGCCCTAATAATGTGTTATGCACTAAGAAGCCAAAACTAGCTGGTAGGGCAATGGATTACTTGCAAGTTTGATTTCAAATCAAGGTGGAGATTGCTATGTTATGATTTGCCTCAGTCTTGCTTTGGACCTTTGGGCCTGGCCTATTTAGAGATGTTGGACTTTCTCTTACTCAACCCAGCCCTTGTCAATGCAATTCTTGTTTAATAACATAATCGATTTCTTGTCACATGTTATTCTTCTCAAGCTGCTTTTGTTAGCTGTCAACCTTTCATTATATTGAAGATATGTGGAATGTTGAGGTTCATACATTGATTATTCAAGAAAATAGATTAGAGCTGCTATCTTTGTGATTCTTTCTTTTCTTCTTGATTGTCTCTATTCTTCGTTTGTTCTTGTTGAGAAAGTTTCAAAGAAACTTTTCTTGCTTTTTAATTGCGTTCTTAAATAAATTGATGAACAAGGACCTCCATTGTAACCTGGATTTGAAGACTTGTTTCTAATGCATGGTTGAAGGGTTTCTCTTCAATAACTGGATGTAGACCTTCCTGGTCAAACCAGTATAAATCTGTGTCTTTTCTCTTCCCAGTCTCTTAGATTTTACTCTAAAGAATAGTTTTAGGTTCAACATGGGTCATGTGCCCCCCCTGGTTCTATGCTACATCCGTCCCTAGAATAAATTGAAACGGGTTTATTTTATTCTAACAAATTAAAGTTTGAGCTAGTTAGTTATACTGATGCGAGATATTTAACTAATTCATATAGAGTTGGATCTCAAACAAATTATTTATTTACATGTGAAGAGATTGCTACATCATAACGATCAATAAAGCATACTATAACAGTCACTTCATCAAGTCATGCTAAATTCTTGCAATTTATGAACATTTGAAATGTTTGTATATTAGTGCACCAACAACTTACAGATATCTCAAGTGATATTCCTATGAGGAGGAGTAAATATTTGTACTTTTTTTCCCCTTTATTATGGTTTTATCTCATTGGATTTTCTTAGCAAGGTTTTTAATGAGATAGTTCTTAGTAAATGAAATATGTATTATTTTTCCTTCACTAGGATTTTTCCCATAGGGTTTTTCCTAGTAAGGTTTAAAGAGACATATTCATTATTTAATGGGCGTCTAAGGGAGAGTGTTATATATAAAAATATATATTAAGTAGATGTTCATAACGCCTAAAAGTTTTACATTCTATAACCCCTACAAGTTACAAATCAACATTTATGTTCGATATTTAATCCTTGTAACTCATAGTTTTGAGAATTGAATTTCCGTTATCATTGTAAGCTTATAAATAGTGGTTGTGAGATGAGTTATAAGTAGTTGATTCAAAATGAATAACATATTGTTACTTTTTCTATTCTTCTTATATCTCATATTTTTCCTTCACGATCTTGATATTGCTTGTTTTAGTTTTATAAAAAGTTTAAAATATTTATATATATATCGATAATATTTGACAAATTTTGGTTCACAATTCTCACTTTCTTAGATAATGTCAAGAGCAATATTATATGCAACTGTTTGATTCCATATTTTTCTTGTCAACAATATAATTAATCAAATTTCAATATTTTCATCATTCTCAAGTGTTTGACCTCCATCTAATTTTTAGCATAAGTTATATTTAAGGATTCTTCAAGAACCTCCTACTTTCTCTATTGAATCATTTTGATTACTACCCATTTATTTTTTGAGGAATTTTATCTTTGGAATAAACTGGCATTCCACTTTTTGGGCGTAAGGGACTTCTATTTTTCGAACGAATTGGCCTTCTACATTTCTGCGCGACTTAGACTCATTAGTTGTAGCATTAACAAGTTTTTTCAACATCTTAATTTCTCCCCTAATGTTGGAAAATTTATGCTAATCAATATTAAAGGGGAACATACACAACATATACATTCCTAACCTCTTTTGAGGATTATTTTTTTCTTATGTTGTGGCATTACAATTGAAACATATATTGCACAACTAAAAAAATCTTTGAAAAAATAAAAAAATCCATCATTGATCTTGAAAATCAACCAAAAATATGAGAGATATCCATGTCTCTTGATTTTTTTTAAATGATAATTATAAAAATATCAATGATAAAATTAATTTTAGACATTATCATAAGCAATTGAAGTGTTGGCTACTTTTTAAACACCATTAATATTCTCATTAAGATCTTCAAAGAAATTATCAAATTAAAGTATATCATATTTAGAGGTATAATCATTATCTTGGTATATAAAGTTTGTTTTAACGCATTCTACTCATTTTCTTTTAATGAGGTTTATTAATAAATAATATTAGGGTAAAATATTGTTGGCTTTTTGGGCCTAGTAATCTCACTTAATTATGTTTTGATGATAATAAATATTTAGTACTAATCAATTTTAGTATTTTAGTGTTGTATTTTGTAGAGTGGAAAATATTGAACACGGTGCAATTTGAATCGTCCAATTTCGAGCTAAAACAAAGAAGTTATCGAGAAAAGAAGATTAGATTATATATTTATATATATATATATATATATATATAAATTTCATAATTAAAAGAAAAAGAAATTCATAATTTTCATCTGTCGTTCAATTGTGTTTTGAAGCTCATCCGATGGTTCAAGATTGTCAATTGAATTAATACATATATTATATATAATTCAGATTTAAAAAAAAGTAAAAGAAAATCAGAAACGTCTGCAGCCGTCTGATTAAATCGCCTAAGCATCCAAGCACCCTCGGTCGTCCACGTCTGTGCGTGAAGGACAACGTCAGATGCCATCTGCAAGCGCGGTCCCCACGCTTATTGATCCACCAGCTTTTGATCGACACACGTCCTTGCTTGATTCCAAATACTTTGAAACTACGCATTTGCTTCTTGTTGTTAATGCCGCATACGTCCTGACCTCTATATGTTCATCAACTAACTGAATTTGAGCACCAGCTCACAACAGCTTATCTGCCCGAATTGCCCCCGCTGCCTATGGAAATTAATATTCTATTATTAATTCAAAATTCTGATTTGCTTCAGCCAACAAGAGAATGACACGTGCCTAACGGCTATTTGGCCTCTTCTTCCTCCTTCAAATGGAAAAACCATATTGGAAAAATGACCAAGAAATTTCATATTTTTATCTCCATTTCTAAGTGATCTCAAGTCTATTTTTCATGTTATCTGGGATTTATTTGAGTGATTTATTTGGCTATTAAGAGCTTTGTAATATAGTGAGCCTCAAAATTTCATATTCAATCTTTTTGAGAGATTTGTAATTGTGATTCACACTTGGGGTCGGTTTCCTAAACCGTGAAAATAAAAACGTGGGTTTGATCTTGCTTCCTAGGTAAAAGGATCGGGTTTGTTCTTGATCCCGAAAAAGAACGGTTGGGTTTAACTTTGATCCCATGTAAAAGAGTCGGGTTTGATCTTGATCCCGCAAAAGGATTGAGTTATACTTTGCTCGCGAAAAAGATAATAAATTCCTGAGAACCGGCGGGGAGTGGACTTGGCCGGATTTTGGCCAAACCACTATATATTTAGTGTCAACCTTCTAACCCTATCCTCTTTAATTTATCGCACTAATATTAATTGCTAATTATTATTTGTGCTAATTAAATGGGATCATTAAATATCAATCATAAGGAATTAATTGATGCTTCACATCCTTATTACATAACACTTATTGAAACAATCTTGGTTGATAGAAATTCATTGTGCTAAAATATATCATGTCATTATTGAAATTTAGCTTACTTTGTTTATGAAATTTTAGTATAAAATTCATATAAATTGTATGAGTGTAAAAAGTTTAATTAACTTGTTAATTAGAAATCATTAATCGAAAAAAGTTTTTAAATTAACCTAAAATCTTATTCACCCTCTCTAGGGTTGTCATACCAATCCTACAATTGGTATTAGAGCGGGTTGCTCTTCTTTGTTAAAAAATTTATATTGCTATATCTTTTTACTTGATACCCATTGTTCGTATTTCACACCTATAATTGGTATCAGAGTGCGTTCCTCTTCTTCAGATCAAAAGTTATTTATCAAAATTATTTAGAAGTTATTTGTGAATTATTCTTGAAAATTAATTTTGATATTTAAAAAGCTCAATTGCTAAGAGCTATGGCAAATTTTGAGGTTGATAAAATTATTGATAATCATTATGATATTAGACCTCCTTTCTTTATCAGATTGAATTTTATATTATGAAAAAATCAAATGAAGACATATTTTCTATCCATGGATGCTAAAATTTTATATGTTGTAGAAAATGACATATCAAAATCAATCTTGGAAAATGATTTGCTTACTTATAATGCTAGAGCTATAAATGCTTTGTATTGTGCTTTAGAGAGGCAAATATTTGAAAAAGTTGTAAACTTTGAGTTTGCATTTGAAGCATGGAATTTTCTTGAAAAATTATACAATATAGAAATTTCTCCTTGTACTTCTAATGTTTTTCTTGATGTGAAGGATTATTATAAATCCAAAAGTCAAGGGAAATTATATGGAATGGAGAAAGAAGTTTTTGGTGAAACTCAATTATATGCTTAATGGCTCACTCCGATGATAAGAATGATGATTCTAGTTATGAAGCTCGTGATGATGAGGTAATTGATAAACCTTCCTATGATGAGTTGCTAAATGAATATGAATGCATGCAACAAAATTTTGAAAAATTTAGCTCTAAATATCTTTTGCTATCAAAGAAATACAAAGTCTTGAAAATTGAAAATGAGTCATTGATAGATGAAAATTCTAATTTGAAAAATAGTGTTACTAATGATGCATTATTTCATGATGTTTGTTGTAATGAGAAGAATGCATTGATTGATAGAATTAAGATTCTTGAAAATGAGATGAATGATTTGAAAAGTAAAAATGATGAGATTGAGTTATTTTTATTAGGATTAAAGAATGAAAATATTAGCTTGAAAGAAAATGCTTGTGATGTTAAAAAACATGATTTGATTGAAAATGCAAATGATGAAGATAAGCTTGCATTGCTAGATAAAATTAAATTCTTTGAGCATGATGTGTTTGATAAAAATGAGTTAATTATCTCTCTAAGAGAAAAAGAATCATGTCTCATGAAAGAGCTTCAATTTGCTAATGAGAGTATTAAAAAAATGACAATTAACAAGGGTAAATATACTAATGAGAGTGCTCTTGCCTCAACTTCTAAGACAATTTTTTATAAAACCTCTTTTATTGTGAAAAATGTTATGCCTAAATATGCGAGTACTAAATTTGTACCTACTTGTCATGCATGTGGTATTAAAGGTCATATTAGACCAAATTGCCATAAATTGAAAAATACTTCTCACTATTATGAATATAGGAAATTTGTGCCTAAAAGTAATATGCCTAATCATGTTGTGCACAAAGTTGATGGTTCTAAGAATGTAAGAACAAAATTTGTGCCAACTTGTCATCATTGTGGAGTTAAGGGTCACATTAGACCTAAATGTTACAAATTAAAAAATGCTCCAATTGTTCATGGAAAAAGAACTCTTCCAAATGGAATTAAATTTGGAAATGATTTTAAAAGGAATTCTCACATTAAAAAAGAATGTTTATAGATATTATGTGAATGAGAATTTCACTGGAAATGTTACTTGCTTTAAATGTGGCAAATTTGGATACAAGTCTTATTTTTGTAATTTGCCAAAATTGAATGTGATTGATAAAGGAATCAAAGTAAAATGGATTCCAAAAGTTACTACTAACCTACTTTGTAACGTCCCGTTATTTTGAGGTAGAATTAATTTTTTTTATCTATTATTATTCCTTTATTTATTTAATTTAAGTTTAATTAGTTTAATTCCGGTAATTTAGAATTTAGAAGTTTTAATCTTTATATGGTAATTTTATATTTCAAGTAATTATTTGAACTAGGTGCATTAATTATTATTAAAAGGTCAATTAATAATAATTAATTAACTTCTAGCCTAGATTAATTGTGTTGATTAAATTTAAGAGGTGGGTTATGTTTTAAGAGCATGGGGTAATTTTTAAAAGAAAAGGAAAAGGAAAAGGGTCTTTTTACAAATTGAAAAGTGCATCTTCAAGTTTAGGTGTCTTTTTCCTCATCTTTCATTTGGAGCAAAAGAGGAAAAATTAGAAAACACTCTCTCCCAAACCCTCCCTTGCTATAAACCTCCCAAGGCCCGGGATTTTCTCATCCCTTCTTCGATTCAGGTGTTTTTGGGTGCTTTGTATAGATCGACCCTCGATCTATCTTTTGAACTAACCTTGGAAACATTCCTCCAACTTTCAAGAGTCCTAAGGGTAAGATTACTCATTTTTCCAATTGGGTTTTTATTTCCTTCTCTTTTAGTTTTTTGTAAATTTGAGTTGAAATCTTCAATTCCATTCCATGGAACTTGAAGATTTCAAATCAAAGTGTGTTTAAACTTGCTCTTGGGTAATTTTGGCTTAAACATCAAAGAGATTCACACAAACTCAAAGCCTTGAATGTAAATTTGGCCAAAATCCTTTTTCGTTTCTTTTCTTTTCATGGAGTGTAGTTAAATTTTAAAGTATTTTGGTCATAACTTCTTCGTCCGAACTCTGTTTTGAACCCATGAGGTATCAAACTCTTCGTTTTTCCGAGATCTATCTTTTAAATCTAATTTTATAGCCATCCAAATTATTTGGAAAAAGTTATCATCAAAATACCTCTCAGCCTGCTGGCGGAAAAACTGGGCTTTTTCTTCGTTCATTTCGTTTTACGCGTCGTTTGTTGTTTGTTTGGTAATTAATGCAATTAAGATATATTTAATTATAGGTAATTCTTGATTGCTCGCTCGATTGTTCGCTTGGGATTTTTATTTCAAGTTAATTGCCAAAGGTGAGGATAAATAGAATTTTATAGTAAATTTAGAAATCAGATACTTGAACGATTTGTATGATTCGAAGTTAAGTTAAAAATTGGAATTAAGTGATTGAGCATGCTAATTTTATGATTTTATAGGAATCAGGAGTATAGAATCGAAATTGGGAAATTATGGATTTTACATATTCTTGGAAGTTAAAGTATGAAATTATTGGGTTTAAGTATGTTATGCTTAAAGTTTGCTTATCTTATGTTCTTGAAAATTTATTTACGATATCGAGATTATATGATTACTTTGGGCTTTTACTGAGACTGAGCCTTCCCAGCAATAGTTATCTATTGTTCTTGGAGATTTATTTAAGATATCAAGATTATATGATTACTTTGGACTTTTACTGAGACTGGGCCTTCCAGCATTTGGTCTTTAGTACATAAGTCATTCAATGATTTCGGGATTTTTTTATGTGATCGATGGCTTATGACCCTACACGTTCTCATGATCTTGATTATTATTTCTCCGATGAAATGTTCAAAATTGGTTCTCTATTTAATATTTCTTTTCCCGCATTTCGGATTCTTTACTATCACACTTGTTTGCTTGGTGATGAATAATGAGATAATGCATAGACTACGTGTGCTTGCATTTTCCTGGTATTATTCATGGTTCGTACATGTATCATGAGGAATGCATTGACTACGTGAGTTGCATTAACCAGGAGGAGATGAATAATGAGATAATATTTAGTTGTGTGAGCTAGTATTATCCTGGTATTATTCATAATTGCTATGATACATATACATTCTAGACTGCTTAGACTACATGAGCTTTGCATATCATTGGTGAGATAACGGGATCGTGCATTGACTGCGTGTGCTTGCACCCTCTGATGTTATTCACCCACGATGTTCTGTTCTATAATGCATAGACTACGTGAGCTAGCATTTGATTTGTTCTATAATGCATCGACTACGTGAGCGAGCATTGGTTCTTGATAAGAAAGTAAAGGCTTTGTGAGCTTTACTTGATATTAGAGTGAGATAATGGGATCGTGTATAGACTACGTGAGCTTGCACCATCTGACATTATTCACATGTTCTATGTTCTATATTCTATGTTCTATGTTCTATGATCTAGTTCTATGTTCTATGATCTATATTCTATGTTCTAAGCTCTATGTTCTTGGCTCTATGATCTTGATCTTATTCTTAGTTAAGACTACGTGACCTTAACTCGTTCTAGATATTTTCCTAAAAGTTAAATGTATGATTACATGTTCCGTTTACTAAGAGTTTGGGAGACTTGACTACTTACATGATCTTCATTCTTGTTCTTTATTTTCTATTCTTGGGAGAATTGCATGACTTGATGTTCAGAAGTTTGTTTGGGTAGTCAAGAGACAATAGGATTCGTTGGACACAAATTCGGATTGGATTTAGGATCTAAAGTTACTTTCTATTCAATTTATCTTCACTGGGTTTCCCGCTCATTATATTACACTTTCAGTGTACGGGATGCGATCATGGTCATGGAGTCGTGCGGCGTGATTTACGGTCGATGATGATGGATGGACTTGAGTCGGTGTAGTCCATGGACTTGTTTTTCTTTATTTCGTTTCGTTCTTATGGATTTGTTGAGCTCTTTGAGCAACACTATTTATGCTCACTTGTCTTTATGGATTTCCGGATTTATGAGTTCTCTTACTTTATGTTTGAAACTTAAAAAGGGAAGCGCTTCCCATCTTTAAATATTAAGAATTTCAGATTTTATTTTGAAATGAAGGATGATATTCTTCGATTACAGGTTTTAAATTGTTATTTCAAGTCTTAAACGCTTGCGTATCTTTTAATTCTATTTTTAAAAGTTGGGTCATTACATACTTGGACCCAATAAAGTATGGGTACCAAAGATCACTTGAACTTTTGTAGGTTATTTGGATTATGGAATTTATCTTATGGAAGCAACATTTTGTCTTGCTTGGAGCTCGAAAGGAAAAATCCCACTTTGGTAACTTTATTTTGAAAAAGTCATATAATTTTTGTGTTCATTGGTGATTAAATCATTTGAGACTTTATTCAAATCTATGACTTTGATAATTTGTTGATTATTTGTCGTGGGAAATAATTGTTGATTTATGAAATATGAGTTGATGAAATTCATGACTTTACTTTATTGCATAATTTATTTAAATTGCCCATTTGTAAATTTTTAGATAAAATGGTTTTTGGGCTTATTGATTAAATCTCATGTTTTGATGAGTTAACTAAAATAACTATTTAAATATTTGTTTTTTTTAAATGGTCTTAAATTCTCTTTGATAGGGGGGAGTACCTAAATTTGTATTGATTTATACTTCTTTAAACCCCTCTTTGATTAAATTTTGAAATTGATTTCAAAAGGAAATTTGAAATTTAAAGTTTTTTAAAAGCTTAATATTTTTAATTGGTATAATTCTTTGTATTCCATTAATTGGATTATTTAAAATTGACATGTCTTGTAAAATGCTATATTATTATGAGTAATTGAGTTCCTAAATTTGTTAAGATTATGATGAGATAATTTGTTTTGATGGCTCTCCATGGTATTCTTGATATTTATTTTGTTATGGAGAATGCATGTTCTTAAGGGGACTAATGTCTCTTTGAAAATATGACTTATATTTGACACTTTATGTGTTTAGCATCAACTTATTGAAAATTGATTGTTTATTTTGATGCTTTTTGCTCTTAAGTTGAAATTACTGATATCATTATTTTTTAAAAAGGGGAGTTTTTAAAATTAAAGGAGTTTATTATTTGGGGTTCTTGCAAAAATAGCAAAATTAATTCCAATATTTGTAAAAATAGCAGTAAAAAAACTTATTTGTAAAAATAGCAAAAACTCAAAAACGCGCCTAAATTATTACAAAATTACCACTAGTTTTGCATGAGTGATCAGTAATTTCCTCACAAGTAATCACTGATTTTACTGATATCCTGATATTTTGTGCATGAATCATTGATTAGCTAATAGTTATCACTGATTAGCTTATAAGTTATCATTGATTTCTCTGATTCACAAGAATAAGGGTTTTTAAAAAACTGCTATATTTGTAAATACTTTTTAAATATGCTACATTTATAAATATTGCAAAAAAATTATGCTTCCCAATGAAATTTCCCATATTATTTTTATTATGCTTAAATTGAAAATTCTATTATTGTTATCTTATAGATTGACATCTTTTTAAAGAGGTTTCTATAAAAAGGGGGGAGAAAATATTTTTTTTAATTGTGCTTATTTGATTAAATTACCTATTGGCATCCTTAATGCTTAATTTTTTTTTATTACACTTTTTGAATGATACCAAATGGGGAAGAAAAATTGAGGAAAAATGAAATATCATATTGGGTTTAATCGATTTACACTACTTGATATATATGATATATGTGATTTATATTGAACGTACACACACTTGATTTCATTTTTCATAAGTGATTTGTCATCATCAAAAAGGGGGAGATTGTTGGATTTTTGGGCCTATTAATCTCACTTAATTATGTTTTGATGATAACAAACACTTAGTACTAATCAATTTCAGTATTTTTAGTGTTGTATTTTGTAGAGTGGAAATATAGCATAGTGCAATTTGAATTGTCCAATTCCGAGCTAAAACGAAGAAGTTATCAAGAAAAGAAAATTAGATTATATATATATTGGAATTAAAAGAAAAATAAATTTAGAAATTTCGTCTTCGTTCGATTATGTCCTGAAGCTCATCCGACGGTTCACGATTGTAACGTCCCGTTATTTTGTGATAAAAAAAATATTTATTTTATTTAAGTAATTAAAGTTTATTTATTAATTGTTAATTTAGAATTTGCAGTTTATTTCGGTTTTAATCTTTTAACTGACCTTTTTAGTTTATTTTCGTTTTAATGGTATTAATAATTATTAACGGGTCAATTAATAATTATTAATCACCATCGGGATAGTTTAAGATCATCGGGTTTCGTTTTTAAGCTAAAAGTCATAAAAAGGGCAATTTCGTAATTTCCAAACTACCTAAATATCTAGATTTTTGCTTCATCTTCTTTATATCATCTTTGATTTCAAAAATTGACCAAAAACCTTCACCATTTTCCCTCCCCAACCCGTGAGCATCAAAGAGGAGGAAAGGATTTTCGGTTTTCGTTCATTTCTTGCCCGATCGACTTGATTCCGGGTCCATTGGAAAGGTATCGGTCCTACGATCCTTTTCCATCTACCCTTCGTACTTGCCGCTCGTATTATATGGAGTTCTAGGTAAGTTTCTCTTGAAACCCTAAGCTCCAAATAGTGTTTTAATGGAGTTTTACTTTATTTCCTTCGATTTCGTGTTGTAGAACTCGGTGTTTGTAAATACGGGAGTAGTTTTAAGTGTTTTTAGAAACTATCCCATAACCCTAAAACCGAGTTTCAGTCAAAACCCTTCCCGTTTGAAATTTACCCTTTTGGGTTTGATTTGGGGTTAGAATTTAATGAAATAATGTTTATTTAAATTCAATTCGGGAAAGGGCTTATTGTTCAAAAACCCTAATTATCGATACCCATTGAAATCGAGATTATCGAATTTGCTTAAAACCAACACAAAACGTATTTAAATTGCCAAAAAGCCAAAAAAACCAAACCCGAACCCTTTTTATTAGGGAGGGCCGAGAGCCTCCAAAGGGTGGTTTGGTGGATTTTCCGTCTTTTTGCTTGTTTAGTCGTTGTTTAATCGTTAGTTGGTAATTTATTAATTTTCGGGATATTAATCCTTTTGTAGGTGTTTTTGAACCGCTTGTTTGATCGCTCTTCCGGTGCTTAGGAGCGAAGTCTTCACTTTTTTTTTCTAAGGTGAGAATAGTTAGGATTTAAATTAATTATAGAAATCGAATAAGTGTGAAGGTTTGTAGAGTTTGGAACTAGGATTAGAATTCGAATCTAAGATTAGAGAGTTGTGAGTTAGTGCCCTTAGGATTAGAAGTTAATCCCTTAAGTGAGAACTTAGGAGTTCTCGAGGAAGTGTCGAATCTTAGAACATTCTAAGTTAGATTCGTTTCTAAGCTTAGGTTGGATCATTGGAAGTTAAAAGATCCAGCTTGTTTTTAGAACGGTTAATAGAACCTCGGGTTTTGTTGGAAGTTTAGAATCCTTGAAGGCATAGATTAATCGTTCGAGTTATGATTCTACTTTTATTATTGTTAGCGGAGTTCGATTGATATATCGTTCATCCAGAGTTTCCATTTATTTACTTTTTGTCTTTTACCTTATACCTTTACTTTATGCCTTTTACTTTATGTCTGTATCGTCTACTTTAATTCCGCACTTTATTTATTTACTTCAAACACATCATAACATCTCGCATCATGAAAAAAAGAAAGTGAGAAAGAAATGAAGGGGGAAGAATGTTGGACCCTACGGGGAATGTCCGCATCACCTTCATAGAAAAAGAAAAGAAAGTGAGAAAGAAAATGAAGGGGGAAGAATGTTGGAGCCTACGGGTAGTGTCCGCATCACCTTCATAGAAAAAGAAAAGAAAGTGAGAAAGAAAAGGAGGGAGAACGATGGATCCTACGGGATAGACCACGTTACCTTCTTCATGCATAAGAGCGTATGCGAATCCTACGGGATGCTCTCATGCATTCATGTTTATGATTAATGAGAAAGAGAATCGAGATGTTATATTCTATGCAAAGTTATTTATTTTCTTATTTATGTAATACAAGTTAATGGATAAGGTTTTGACCTTAAGAGTTAATATTATCGTACTTTGGAGAATATGGAACAGAATTACCTAGATCTTGGTGAATTCTAAGAAAGTTTGTGTTAGTCTATTTGGACATAAATCGGAAATGCGAGTTTGAGGTCTATCTTTACTTTTTATGCTTATTATTCTCACTGGGCTTAGTTTGTTAAGCTCATGATATTACAACCAATTTCAGGTAATGCCCTGGCTAGAGGCCGTGGAAGGGGAGATGGTGCTGCGTGATCGAGGGATGCTGACCTCGAGATGGACTTGTTTTTGTAAAGTATATGTAAATATTTTTGTGAATTTCAAGACTTTGATGTTGTATTTAGCTCATAAGAGCTTTTGATGTGGTTTTTATGATATGAAATATTTGAACTCCTGATTTGGGACTTAAAGTCCATGTGAATTTATTAGATTGAAAAATTAGGATGTAAACAGGTTTTCGGCATGCCAACTTTCAAACAAAACCACGCAAAATTTTCTTAAAATAAAAGACTTCCGCTGTTTTCTCTGATTTTAATTTATTTAAAAGTGACGGGTCGTCACAACGATTGTCAATTGAATTACTATATATATTATATATAATTCGGATTTAAAAAAAAGAGTAAAAGTAAAAGAAAATCGGAGATCCAAGTCGTCCGATTAAAGCGCCTCGAAGCATCCAAGCGCACTCGCTTGTCCACGTCTCAGTGTGAAGGACAACCGCCTAATGCCATCCGCACGGGGCGGGCCCCACGCTTCCTAATCCACCAACCTTTGATCGACACGCATCCTTGCTTGATTCCAAGACCGCTTTTTACTTTTTCCAGGCGTTGTGAAACTATGCATTTGCCCCTATTCTTGTTGTTAATGTCGCATACGTCATGACCTCTATATGTTCATTAGTCGACCCAATTTGAGCGCCTCTCTCACAGCACTTCTCTTCGATTGAATTGCCCCCGTGGAAATTAATATTCTATTATTAATTCAAAATTCTGATTTACTTCAGCCAACAAGAGAATGACACGTGCCCAACGACTATTTGGCCTCTTCTTCCTCTTTCAAATGGAAGAATCATATTGGAAAAATGACCAAGAAATTTCATATATTGATCTCCATTGCTAAGTGGTCTCAAGTCTATTTTTCATATTATTTGAGTGATTTATTTGGCTATTAAGAGCCTTGTAATATTGTAAGCCTTGAATTTCATATTCAATCTTTTTGAGAGATTTTTTATTGTGTGAAATTATTAATGCACACTTGGGGTCGGTTTCCTAACCCGTGAAAATAGGAACGTGGGTTTGATTTTACTCCTGGTAAAAGGATCGGGTTTGTTCTTGATCCGAAAAAAGAACGGTTGGGTTTGACTTTGATCCCATGTAAAAGAGTCGAGTTTGATCTTTGATCCCGCAAAAAGATTGGGTTATACTTTGCTCCTGGAAAAGGTAATAAATTCCTGAGAGGCGCTCAGGGAGTGGACTAGGCCAGATTTTCGCCGACCCACTATATATTTGGTGTCAACCTTTCTAACCCTATCCTCTTTAATTTATTGCACTAATATTAATTGCTAAATATTATTTGTGCTAATTAATTGGGATCATTAGATATCAATCATAAGGAATTAATTTATGCTTCACATCCTTATTGCTTAACATTTATTGAAGCAATCTTGGTTGATAGAAATTCATCGTGGTAAAATATTTCCTATCATGATTGAAATTTAGCTTTCTTTGCTTATGGAATTTTAGTATAAAATTCATATAAATTGAATTAGTTTAAAATGTTTAATTAACTTGTTAATTAGAAGTCATTAATTGAAAAAGTTTTTAAATTAACCTAAACACCTATCCACCCCTCTCTAGGGTTGCCATATCGATCCTACAAATACCATTTTAGTCTCTGAACTTTCACTCAGGTTTCATTTTCTCCCTAAACTTTCAAAAGTGATATTTTTTGTCCTTGAACTTTACGATTTGTTCCGTTTTAGTCCTTCCGCCAATGTTTTTCCATTTGTGACACTAACAGAGGGTTTCTATGGTACGTAATTGATGATGTGACATTATATAAATATACAATGAGGTTAAATGACGTGGAAAAATGAATATACGATGTAGTTAATCTCATTATTTTCTCCTTAACGGAAGGCTTAAACCTCACTATGTATTTGTTTTCCATGTCATTTAACCCCACTATATATTTATATAATACCACATCATCAATTACATACCACAAATGCCCTCCGTTAGTGTCTCAAATGGAAAAACACAGACATGATGACTAAAACAGAATAAATTGTAAAGTTCAGGGACGAAAAATATCACTTTTGAAAGTTTAGGTGTAAGGCCCCGGTTTTTATTAAGAGGTTTAATTATAGAATTTCCTTTTTGTTGTTTGTTAATGTGTTTGGTGTTATTTAATTTAGAAGTTATTTACTATTCTATTTTGATTATTTGGTAAGTTTACTATATAGTTAAGGGGTTAACCAAGGGTGGTAATTAATTAGAAAAGAACATTTAACCATGGTTAGGGTTAATGGAAGTTAGGAAAAGTTTAACTATAGTTAATAGTTAATGGCTAGTAGTTTTTAAGAAAATTAAGTTAATGGCTTGTTAGCAAGAGGTGGAGTTTTCAGGATGAGGTGTTGGCTTGTTAAGTAGGAGGTGGAAGCAAAGTGGACCTTTTAACCATGGTTAGATAAGGTGGGAAGGAGTTTGTGACGACCCGGCATATTAAAACAAAAACCGGTCGTGGTTACGCAAGCGGAAGCAAGGAATTTTGAACTCAAAACAATAACTTTCATTGAAAACAAACCGAAATTTCGGCATGTAGTATTCGTAAAGTCCATGCCTCACATACAAAATAAAGTAAACCTGTTTTATTTCCAGAATCATCGGCACGTAGGCCGGTTCAGAGTTTCATAAAAAAAAACCATAATCAAAATAAAGTTCGGTTCATCGGTTTAAAAGTCTTATACAAACATAATATACATAGATGTTTGACTCAAAATCAAAAGAAAACATAAGTCAAAACAAGACTCCTATACTCCCAAAATATACGGCTCGCGTGACCGGAGACCAATCCAAAAGCTCCATCTCGGCATGATCAACGAGCACCACCCGTCGCTCCACGCCCTCGTCCCCGAGCGTTACTTGAAAGGTGATGTAGAGCACCTTTGAGCATGACACTCAGTGAAAACAAAAGAATATGAACAGTGATGCGGAATGACCGTGACATAATGAGAAAGTACATAACAACATGCTAAAAATACGAATGAAGTACAAATGCTTTGTGTTTGGATGATGGCAACTAGTCATAACTCTTTGATACTACAAACATTACCAATACAAACCCGGCGTCTCACTACGCCCATATTACAAAAGCCAATCAACCGTCGAGCCATAGCTCATCTCAGTTTCAAATTATTTCAATTCACTAGCACTCGGGTCATTCTAACATAGCACACCAGGGCTCCATCACTTCTCTCTACCACGGTAACCACGTGTAACGTCCAACACTCATACACCGTTACACGGGTTACAACCCCATGGCCACATAACGATCACATGATATGCATGAATGAAATGTATGACATGAAATGGATTAACATACTTTTTCATAGCATGATTATATAACGAGATATTGAATCAACAAATATAATTAGATCAACTTTTCCAAAATAGCTAAATTAAAACTAGCATTTTGGCCAATTTTGAGATTCTATCAAAATTCATTTCCCTTCCTTTCCAAGTTGTTTTTCATACATCTTATAATCAAATGAACACTCTTAAAAACCAGAATTGAGAAACTTAAAGTGATGGTCAAGAAATCCTAAAAACCAAAGAACACCAAAAGCTTCAAAAACCTCCATTAATGGAGTTTTGTAAAAGCTTGAACCCACTCTTGTCTTTTACCTTTTAAAGAAGCTTAAGAGTAAGTTCATATACATCACTTACACCACCATTTCCAGAATTTAAAGATAAAAAAGAACCTTCATATAAATATCTTTGAAGAAACTCTAATCAAATCCAAAGAAAATTAGCCAAAAATGAAAAACTACGTTAGTCAATACCTTGAGGTTTGATCAAATCTTCTTCCAAGACTTGTTTGGATCCTCCTAAGATGGTGATTCTTACATGAATCACACAAAAACCCTTCAAATTGATCCAAGATCCAAGAACAAGTGAGTGAAAATGGTTGAAGAGAATTGAGAGAGAAGGGGGGGGTCTACGATTTTGAGAAGAAGAAAGGAAGGGAATTTTGTATTTTTTTGTCTTTTCTTTTCTTATTTTCCTTTTATACTTTTGTTTTTCTTAATTAAAAATGACAACTAAAATCAATTTATTACCAAGTCCCTCCACCTCTTCCATTTAACACCAAGCCCTTCCACCTCCTAAATTTATTTCATACCCCTCCTCTTCTTTCTTTTGCTAACTAGCCCTCACTCAAAGAAATTAACTATGGTTAACTTTGCCCTTAAAATAAACTCCCACCCATAGTTAAACTAACCATGGTTAAATACTAATTAACCAAAATACTTATAATAATCAAATAAAACAAGTCAAAATAAGGAAAATTCTCAATTATCCTACAAAAGTTCTCGGGTCCTTACAGAGTTGTTAGCAACTTAGGCTTGAGCAAGGATGAGTTAGCAATTTTAGAAATTTGAAAGCAATATTAGGAGGTGGAAGGACCTTTATGCAATTATAACCTTTTAATCTCGGCCACACACTTAATATATAATGGAATTGAAAGAGAAAAAAACACAAAAAACCAAACATGCATCATCATCTTTCTTCGCTTCCACCCTCGACCACCATTGAAGTCAAGAGGAGAAATTTCTTTGCTTTCAATTTCTTCTTGGTACTTGGTGAAATCAAGTGAAAGTTGGGTGGTTTGTTGAAGAAACATCAAGCTATACAAGGTTTGGGTGAAGAATCTAGTGATTGGGCAAGCTAAGGTAAGAAAACATCCATGGAAAACTTAAGATTTCAATACCTAGGTTGTAGAATTTTCATTATTTTTCTTGTGTTTGTTTGATGAATCTTCTTCCTCTAAGTTAAAGTAACTTTTGAATTCTGCAAATGAGCTTTCATCAAGCCTATTTCAAACCCTAGGAATTTCTATTTCTAATGACATCTTGGTTCAAGAAGCCATGGAAGAACATTGACATAAAACTCCATTATAGACAAATTTAAGCTTTATATTTTTCTTCCAACTGAGTTTGAATGACTTTTAACTTGGTGACTTTCAATTCTGGGATATATGTATACTTAAATATATATATTTAGCATAGGAAAAGTAACTTGGAATGACAAGCCATGATATTTTTGAAAACCCCCAAAGATTTACCGAAAATCCCGACTTTTAACGAGCTAGTTTGCGTTAGGGGTGTTCATTTTCCCCGTGCGGACCCTCCCCGAAAGTAGCAGGAAGTTCCCGTTCCCAATGGGGATGGGGACGGGGATGAAAAATTCCCCGTTCAAGTTTCAGGGACGGGGACGGAACGGGAATGTCGTCCCCACCCCGTTCCCGATTAAATCCCCGAAAATAATATATATATAATTTATTTTAAAATATTTTTATATTTAACTTTTTAAAACTTTTTGTAAATAGTTTTTTCATTTTTTATCAATAAAAACTTTTTTTTATACTGTTTTATGTAAAAAAAAAAAAATTAAAACTGTTTTCAAAGACTTTTTTTTAAATCTGTTTTTAAAAAAAATTATAAACTGTTTTTTTACTATTTTTCATATCATTATTTTTACAGATTTTTTGTTTTTTGTAATTGTAATTTGTTTTTTTTAATTATAATTTGTTGCTTTTGTTTTGTTTTAGGTGAAAACAGGGAAAATTCCTCGCTAGAATCCCCATTCCCCATAATTTCCCCGCAGGGAATCCCTGTCCCCGTCCCCGACCTCTTTGAACGGGGAATTTACCGGGGACGGGGAATGGGAGCGGGGACGGGGAATGCATTCCCAGTCCCTGCCCCGCCTCGTGAACACTCCTAGTTTGCATCTTTCAAATTGAACCGGTTTTCGGATTTTGCTTAGTGATTAATTTCTAGAATTTTATGATATTAGTGAACTTAATAAGTGTGACATGATTGTTTTAGGAGGAGGTCGAGCTTAAGGCGAAATTTGCAACGATTAACAAGGTGAGAATAAAACAGGCTCGAGTGACAAAATGGTAGAATGATCGAGGTTGCTTTCAAAATGAGTTTGGAGTTATGTTTACTTATGGGAGGGACTGATATGATACCTTATTCCATGGACTTAAAAGTAAGAAAAGGAAATGAATTGAGAGGAAGGAAAATTGATTTGTCGTACTAGTAATGAGTTTATTCTACTTTAATCATACCTATATTTTGATATTACTTGCTTTAGCATGCTTATCAATGATTACTAGTAGTATCAAGTGAAAGATTGGGTCATATACTGATTGGGTTATATTTATTTATATGCTCAATGTGTTATAAGCTAAAGACCGATGAGTGTTACGAAATTAGCATGTCTACTCGCATAACATTGCATACATGCATCTCATTCGATTTTCTTTGTTTGATAGTCATGCGGTCGTAACCTATGTAATGGTGAATGGATATCGAACGTTACATATGGTTACTGTGGCTGATTGTGAACGACTCTGAGGCATTGTGTGGAGGATGGCCCGGAAGCTAAGGGCTACAGGGATAGCCTAGAAGTATAATGAGCAAAAGCTCGAGAGGCTACAGGGATAGCCTTGTGATTATGTGTGGCTACAGGGATAGCCTAATGTTTATTTGTGGCTACTAAGATAGCCTTGTAATTGAATTTTACATATTGAAATGATTTCCGAGATATGTGTAGGAAGACACGTGCAAATGAAATCAAGTTACGGCTTCGGTTAATTCATAAGAAAATGCTAACCATACTTGTGCTTGCTTGAGGTTCCATGACTTTATAACATCCATGCTTTGATCTTTTTGAAGGGATGATTTACTAAATTAGCGGAATTTATTTAGTAACACAAATTAACACTTAATTTAGGATCTATTAATACCATGCAATTTGTGATAAAAACATGTAGATTCATGCTCGTTTTTCGAAAATTAAAACCCTTTACTTACATTGAGTAAAATATGGAGAATCGGTTGGAGGTTTCTTTACAGCATCAAATCCTCAGCAACACCGAATCTTCTACGCTATATCTCGATCAATCAAACGAAATCCGATTGTGGGATCGAACTTAAGAAGAAATTGGGAAGAAGAAAAATATTTTCTTCCCAATAATGACTAGGGAATTTCGGCTATGGGGGGAGAAGAAGGGAAGAGAGAGTTCCAACTTTCTATGGAATTAAATTGTATGATTTATGAATAACCCAACCCTCCTATTTATAGAAAAATAGGAATCCTAATCACATTAGGATTAATCTATAGAGATAAATACAAAAAGAAAAAAGATTATCTCTTTCCTTTATCTAGCAATTTCGAAAATGTCATGGATAAATAGGAGATTATTTTATTTTCTTTATTTTTATTTATCTTGGGTAAATAAATCTATGTAATTATTTTAGGATATAGTTCAAACAATTATCTCCTCAAAATACATGTCATGGCCGATTTTATCATCATAAAATAATAAATAAATATAATTTATTTAATTAATTATTTTGGGCCAATTCCAATTGGGTTCATTAATCCAATTGTGCTTGAAATTCTCTCTTAAATTAATAAGTCCAACTTAATTAATTTATTTATTAATTACCATTTAAATAAAATATTTTATTTAAACAATTAATAATATTAATATTTTCTCCTGACTAAATATTATCCAATTTATATTTAATTATTAATTTCCATTTAAATAATTTTCATTATTTAAATAATTAATAATAAATATTATAATTATTAATTTCCATAAACTCATTATTTAATTAATAATTTTATTGACAATATTTTATTATTAATTTAATTAATTTTAATTATTAATTTCCGTTTAAATATAATTAATTATTTAAACAATTAATAATTGTTAATTAATTTCAAATTATTAATTACCATTTAAATATACTCAATATTTAAATAATTAATAATGTATAATTAATAATATTTCATTATTAATTTCATGTTTAAATAAACTCATTATTTAAACAATTAATAATGTTTATATTAATTACCGTTTAAATATACTCAATATTTAAACAATTAATATTGCCTATTTTAAGTAATTCACTTTACTTAAAATTTCCATTTCTTCTACTTGATTTCGTGACTACTATATTTGGTCTAGCATAGGGACCCGATGGACCTATAGATCATGGGCTTAATAATTAGTCAATTAAGTGATTAACACATAATCAGTTAATTACTTATTATCTAACTATGAATAATTCCACTATAGATTCATAGCTGAACTCCCCTCACTATAGATGAGTTATGTCCATTTAGTTTATCTTTTATTTATATCTGCGATATATCCTTCACGTGGAACCCTCATAATTACAGGCAGATAAATTTACCGTTTTGCCCCTGTAATTACCGTTTTTTCCTTGTGTTCCCGCTGATTCTCCAATGAACTTTATCTTTAGTCGAACTAGAGATAAGATACTTCTGTGATCAATAGAAGTCGTGACGTCACTTGTTCATGTCTCGAATCAAGACATCAAGGAGTTTCCTAAAGTTCCTAAAATGTTTAGGTATCGCACCGATACCGGTTAATTTATAGGAAAGTTATGAATTCCATCTCGTGAAAATGAGTTCCCAGCTACTTATCTAGTCATGCTCCCAAAACAGGAGTGTATTGAGTGTTCTTACAGATCGCTCTCAACTATGTGAATCAAAAAACATAACTCCACAAATAGGAGTCCGCATTTCACTCAGGATTGAGATCTATCACGGTTGATAAACTTAGTTTGATATTATATTATTTCTCGTAAACGGTACTAAGGAGAAATTTGATCGAACATCGTGGTCCTGTCTTATACAATCAACATTGCATATGATACTTCCATTTCATGTCTCCCACATGAATGATCAGGATTTGATCATTTGTCTATAAGCAAAATGCGAAGCTATCAACAAGTTACCAGGATAAGGTTTCCAAACGTTATCCGTTTATCGTAGACACGTTTAAGTTACTCATCTCGACTTTAATCCTCTTGTATGACTCACATACTAAGTCGTGATTTCATAAGAGTAACTTAGGGTTTACTATTTGAATGTTTGATATTTATATATTTCCATATATTCCTAATATCATTAATTGAATCAATCTAGATAATATAAAAAATTTATGTTTATTTATTTAATTTATTCTTAATAAATTATTATTATTAAATGATTACAAGTTCTAGGACACCATTCCTAACACTTTTGTCACATTGCGTACATCGCATTCAAACATTTCATCACTTGTCTCATTTTATTTTCACTGAGTGTCATGCTCAAAGGTGCTCTATATCACCTTTCAGGTAATGGCAGAGGTCGGGGTCGGGCAAAGCGGCTGGTACGCATTGAGGCTTCAAGGAGAGGACTTTTGGCTCGGGTTTGTACTACGAAGCTTAGGTTTTTGGAGAAATGTTTTCTGTCTGAACTCAATGTTGTTTTATTGTGTTGTAGTTTGCATAACCGTACTTGTAAATGTCTTAAGTGTTAATTTTTTTTTATGTTCGGGCTTTTTGACGTATGTACTTCGAACTTTAAACACGTGTGATATTGGAAGGGTAGGCGTGCCTTATTTTGTTTTTAAGACAGGTTTAACTTAAACATATTGATTTAAAACTTTGAGTTCGGGTTTCTCCTTTCTTTTTCTTTATGTTTTGTCACAAAATATTAGGGTCTACGCTTCCGTCTTGCGTACTTGTGGCTTTGACTTACTGATTAAGTCGAGTCGTTACATTAGGGATGAAAATGAAACCGGAGTGAAAGTTCAAGGACCAAAATGATATTTTATCCATAATATTAATTCTAAAAAATTTAAATGGTCATGCCTGATATCAGGTCATTACACTTGAAATACTTAAGCTCGTGTCTGAGAGATTAAAAAATAACATTAAAAGAATTTGTCTCAAATAGCATAAATTTGCATGCTAATTACTAAAATGTTTGAACTTTTTAAAAATTACTCAAATAGCATAATTATAGTTCAATAAACTTAATGAACTATTTTTATGGGGATTTTTAATGAATTTGTTTGTTTTTTGCTTTTTTAAATTCAAGTTCAATAATTTATCGAACTGTTTGATTATTTTTCATTATTATTTTCAATAAATTTATTAGTTTTTTTTTTTTTTTTTACTTTTTTAGTAGTTCAATAAATTTATTGAAGTATAATTATGCTATTTGAGTAATTTTTAAAAAGTTCTGACATTTCAGTAATTAATGTGTAAAAATATATTATTTCAGTAATTATCTCAAATATTAATGGTGTAAAAAAATTTAATGACATCCATGAAAATATATATTTAAAGTATGCTTTAGTGAAATCAATGTTATTTATATGTGAAAGTTCTTTTTAAAATAATTTGAAGGAGAGATTATAATCTACAATCATATGAGATGGATGACACATTAATATTTAGGGCTGTTTGGAATAATTTGTAAGAAGACCTAAAAATATTTTTGAATTAAAGATTTTTAACTTAAAAACTTTTAAACCATCTAAAAAATTATTTCAAACCGACATCTCAACTGAGCAATAATCTATTAAAATTGAAAGATGAGTAAATAGAGAAATTGAAACCAGGGTTATGGACGGATCTCCCATATGAAGCCGCAATGCAGAAGTTAGCCTACCCTACCACGTGATGAGCACTCATTTGAAAAAGTAGTCCATAAAGTCATACAATAAGTCCAAATTATTAGAAACTCTAACATTAAAATTTCAACCCAATTATCTTATCATTGCATCTTTTGTGAGGGTGGAAGCCACATACAAGTGAGTATAAGCTTAATAACGACCCGAATATCTTTTAATTTGATGTAATATCTAAAAAACATTAATGACTAATAATTATTAATAAATTAGTTTTATTTTTATAATATATATTCATTAATCATATTTTTAAAACTATTATTATGGATACTTAAGCATAGTTCAGAGATTCATAACTTTTTGTAATACTGAGAGTTATTATTTTACATTAATTAGAAATTTTTAAATGCAAAAGTGAATAGTTTATATGCTTCCTAATTTTGCAATTAATATCCTTATAATTTAAAATTAGTTTTAAACCCTTGATTTATAAATCGACAATTTATATCATTACCACGTTGATTACTTACATACACAAAATAAATCATGATTTCAATTTTATTAAAATTAACTAAAAAAATTAATAACTTGTACCATATATTTAAATATAGAGGTCTGACTTGCGAAAACAAGTCAGTCATTAAAATATTATAACATTTTAAAAACCTACACAATTAAAAAAAAAGTCAAAAACATCAAGAGATATACTATTTAAGATAATTTCTAAAAAAATTCATACATTTCAATAATTATATAGTAGAAATATATTAGAGTTAATTTCACTAATTATAAAAAAAAATATGGATATATCAAATATACCTGACGTTTTTATTAAATATCAATAAGATTCAAAAACCGCACCCTAGCCAAATTAAATTACATTGTGAAAAGACAAAAAAAATACCCCCAATTTAATTTCTCCTTAATTTGTGCAAGATTTAAGGAAAGTTATAAAATTCCTTAAATTTTACAAAATTAATGGAAAAATTAAATCTAAACAAAAATAAAACTATAACAAAAAAATAAAATACAAATCTACAGACTTCTAAATATTCTTCTTCCACGAAAATTCAAATGTCTTTCTTTTTCGTCATCCTATAAAATACAGAGAAAAAATTGGGTAAATAGAAATTTAAATAGAAAGATATGTAAATAGAAATTTAAATAGAAAGATATGTAAATAGAAATTTAAAATAAATATTGAACAAAAATAAACATTTGATTAAAAGAAACTTGTTTTACAAAATACAGAAAAAACGAGTTTGCCAGAGAATTGAAAAGTAAAAATTTTTATAAACTGTTTATTTTAAGTAAACATTTATTGATGTGCACTTAAAATTGATACATGGCACAAATTGAAGATGAAACAGGTAACAGTTTTGAAAGATATGTAAATAGAAATTTAAAATAAATATAAACATTTGATTGAAATTAACTTGTTCTACAAAATACAAAGAAAGGGGGTTCGCCTGAGAATTGATAATTACGTCAATAATTATGAAGCAAATACCATATAAATAAAATGTTTATATTAAATAAACAGTGTATTATAGATCAACAAACCTGTAGCAGCAGCCATGAATCTCGCGACGACGTCGTTTCTTTCCTCCATCTCAAAGCTTTCTTCTTTCTCCCGATCTACATCTTCTCTCTTCTCTCTTCTCTCTCCTCTCCACCATTATCACCATCTCTTCCACCGTACAATCCCTCAATGGAAAACACCCTTCTTGATTTCTGACTGTATCAATTTGAATTTCATTTGGTGTTGCTCGGCAAGATTCTCATCCCCAAATGCATGGTCTATGTATTATCTTGAAGAACAATACCACTCTGTCCATTAAGCTTCAGACAATCTTAAAGCCAAAAGTATTGGAAATTTGAATTGGAAAAAACTCTTATTTCCTTGCAAGAGCGCTGGAGTTAGTTCATTTGGAGGAATGAGAGTGGATTCTGATGAGGAAGAAGAGTTTCGTTTATGGATTATGGTTACGGTGATGGTAGCAATGACAGCAGCGATAAGGAGAAGGATGGAGAGAATGAGGATAAATAGTTATTTTCTGGTTTGACGGCGATAAGGAGAATGATGGGAAGAATTGATTGCTCTTAACAAACTCTAAATTCAAAATAAAGTCAAAATCTATATTGATTGTTCAATCCCTTAATTTAAGCAATATGAAATAAATGCAAAAAAAACAAAAACAAAAAAAACGTGAAAACATGATAAATTATATCCAATCCAAGATTCAATCTATCCAAATCTCTCTCTGTATCTTACCTCACCATGCTCCCTCCCTTCGTCCCAAGATCCATCGTATAAGATGTCAACAGAATGAGAACGCATGATAAATTATGCAAAAATTGAAGAGAAATGATAAATCAAATGAAACGAAATAGGAAGAAAAAAATGGATGAAGAAGAAAAAAGAGAACGTTGAATGAAAAATGAATGAAAGAAGTAATTATGGAATAAAGAAAAACAGAAAGAAAAAAATAAACGGAATTAAAAACAAAATCTCACAAATCACGCCTCTGATACATACGATTGATCCTAGCAAATAAAACTACGAAGGATATAAAAGTAAAATACTGATAATCAGTTAAGAGGATCGCCGCCTATAATAGTGTTTTTAGGGTAACAACGAAATATTAAAAAAAACTGAAATTGGGTGAAAAAAAACTGAAATTGGGTGAAAAAAAACTGAAATTGGGTGAATTAAATAGGATAATGGTGTAATTAATTCAATATATTATTGGAGATTGTTTCTTATTAAGAAATATATAAACATAAAAGAAGTGGTTGCAATTATCCCATAATAAATGAGGTTTGAGATTTTTTGGAAATTTGGGTAAATTGACCTCCAAAATCTTAAAATAATGTTTATTGACCTCCATTCTCAAATTAACCTTTTTTGACCCTTTGATGATGTCACTTTGGTATGAAATATCAAAAATGCCCTTCACTTTATCTTCTCCAAATTTCCATTCCACTTATCTCTTCTCCAACTTTCCCTCAACTTTCCAACTTCCATTGATCTTCATCTCCAATGATCTTTAATAACCATTGATTCTTCTTCATCTATCAACTTCAACTTCCATTAATTCTTCATCTCTAACAACGAAAAGATACACGGTGATTCGAAATCTCAAAACTACTTCGATTTCCGGAAATGGAAATCCTTCGAAATCCATGGAAATCCATGGATTCCATACCTCCGGATTCCGAACAACACAACAACAAGAAGAAGAATAAGAGGAAGAAGAAGAATAAGAATAAGAAGAACTCATGTTTTTAGCTTCATCTTCAATGGGTTTCGTTCATAATCTTGAATAAAAATGGGTTTCGTTCATCATCTTGAATAAAAAAAGTGGGGAACTCCTAATCCCAGAAAAAAAAAAAAAAATTCTTGAATTAGGAGATCTCCTCCCAATTCGATTCCGGAGCTCCGAATCCTGGAGTTGTCCTCCCAATTCAAAAAAAAAAAAAAAAATTCTTGAATTCCGGAGATCTCCTCCGACTGATTCCAGAGTCCTGGAATCCAGGAGGTAGACCTCCTGGAATCCAGGAGTTGACCTCCCAGTTTGAAAAAAAAATTTCTTCAAATTCCGGGAGATCTCCTCGACTCGATCCGAGTCTCCGAATCCGGGAGTTGACCTCCTGGAATTTGGAGTTGACCTCCTGAATCCAGGAGATAGACCTCCTGAATTGAAAAAAAAATCAAAATTATTATAAGAAATTATAGTTATTGTGATTTAATTCAAATTAGAAAGAAAAAAATATAAAATAAAATAAAAAAATGTGGCTACCTCCGGAATTCAAAAGAAGAACTAATTTTAAAATAAAACTACATTTAAACTAAATTAGATAACTAATTAACAAAAAAATCACATTTAAACTAAATTAAATAACTAATTTTAAAATAAAACTACATATAAACTAAATTATCTAACTAATTAAAAATAAAACCACATATAAGCTAAATTAAATAAATCACATATAAGTTTAAAAAAAAAAAATATATATATATATATTAGGCCTTGCTGCCCAAAATTCCGGAGGACCGGAATTGAATTCCGGTCCTCCGGAATTTATTCCAAAAAAAAAAAAAAAAAAAAAAAAAAAAAAAAAAAAAAAAAAATCCAGGAAATCAAAGGATTTCCATGGAAATCCTTTGATTTCCATTTCCAGGAAATCAGGATTTCCTTTATGGAAATCCTTTGATTTCCAACTTGGAAATCGAAGGATTTCCATCCTTCGATTTCCAGGAAATGGATTTCCTCTGATTTTCAATGGAAATCGTCCATGGAAATCGAGGAAATCCTTTGATTTCGAATGGTTAGATAAAAATCAGTGGTTTCGAATTGTTGTGTAGGCTTTTCGTTTGTTAGGATATGAAAAATCAATGAAGTTGAAGTTGAAAGATGAAGAATCAATCTTGAAGGATGATGAGAAGTTGAGATGAAGATGAATTTCTTCTTCTTTTTTGATGGGAGAGAGGAGAGTGGAGATAGGGTAGATTGGAGTTTTCACACAAAGATGACATCATCATAAGGTCAAAAAAGGTTAAAATGAAAATGGAGGTCAACAAACATTAATTTAGGATTTTGGAGGTCAATTTACCCAAATTTCCAGATTTTTTCCAGTTGTGTTTAAAGATAAAGCAAGACAAGGAAAAGCGATTAGTTGTCTTAAAATAAGAGAAAAAATAAAGTTAAGAAAGAAAATCCCGCGTTTGATACCCAAATTTTGTCACCCTCTCTTCCACACTTCAAATAAAAACACTTCCTTTTACTTTCTCTCTCTCTCCTTCAGCGGGCATGATGTTCTTGAGTAGTTTTATTTTTTACTTCTATCTGATTTTTTTCTCATTTACATTCACCATTTCCTTTGCTTGCTTCAATGGAAATTGCCAGGTTTCCCTTTTTTTCACAGGATTTTGTTATTTGTTTCATTTTCTTCTGAATTTCAATTTCAATTTCAATTTTTTTCTCATGAATTAACAGGTTCTTGAAGCTTGTACAGCTGCTACAGATTGTGGGTCAGGTCTCTATTGTGGGAATTGTCCATCTTCAGGCAAGAACCAACCCATTTGTACTAGAGGCCAAGCTACAATTCCCACTTCTTTTGTATGTTTTTTTTTTTTTTTTTTGGTTTTTGGAAGATTTTTTGTTTTTTGGTTATGATTTTTTGAAGTAATTTTTGGGTTTGGTTTTGATTTTGTGTGAGATGTAGATTAATGGTTTGCCTTTCAATAAGTATACTTGGTTGGTGACTCATAATTCATTCAGTATTGTTGATGCTCCACCTTTGGATGGTGTTCAGAGATTGACATTTTATAATCAAGAAGATACTGTTACTAATCAGTTAAGAGTATGTACTTCTTTTTTTTCTTTTCCGGGTTTCGATTCGTTGTGGTTATGATTGGTTTTTTAGGCCTAGTTTTCACAAAATGAAAATGAATTTTGTTGATCATTTTCCCTTCTTTTAATTTTACATTTTTCAGAATGGAGTGAGAGGACTTATGTTGGATATGTATGATTTCGAGAACGATATCTGGCTCTGCCACTCATTCCGTGGCCAATGTTTCAACTTCACTGCCTTTGTAACCAATTTTCTTCAATCTTTCATCTTTCCCATTTATTAGTTACAAAAATTTCTGAGCAAGTTTGTGACTGTTGACCATTGAATTTTTCTCAGCAACCGGCAATTAACACGTTAAAAGAAGTGGAAACATTTTTAAGTGAGAACCCATTTGAAATTGTGACCATTATAATTGAGGATTATGTGCATACTCCAAAGGGGTTATCAAATCTATTTGCCAATGCCGGGCTGGGAAAATACTGGTTTCCTGTATCTAAGATGCCAAAGAAGGGCGAAGATTGGCCCACGGTGACTGATATGGTGCAACAGAATCACCGGCTTCTTGTTTTCACATCGGTCGCGTCAAAGGAAGCAGAGGAAGGAATCGCTTACCAGTGGAAGTACATGTTGGAAAATGAGCGTAAGCATTAAGTGAATACAATATTCATGACTTCGAATTGTGTATTGATAAACAACCTCTTACTATTTGGTATTCAGCTGGTGATCCTGGAGTTGTACCTGGTTCATGCCCTAACCGAAGAGAATCAAAACCATTTAAATCTAGAAGTTCATCTCTTTTTCTGCTGAATTACTTCCCAACATATCCGGTTGAAGCTGAGGCTTGCAAGGAGCATTCGGGAACACTTTCTAATATGGTTTCTACATGTTATAAATCATCAGGGAATATGTTGCCAAACTTTTTGGCAGTCAACTTCTACATGGTACGAATTTATTATACATAAGAGTGAGCATTTTACCAAAATCTATTCTAACATATCATAATGAGAATCATGCAGAGAAGTGATGGAGGAGGTGTCTTTGATGCTTTGGATAAAATAAATGGCCAGACGTTATGTGGGTGCAGCACAATCACTGCCTGTCAGGTTTGTGTAGACTAGTTTTTTAACTAGTTACTATGTTGAAGTTTATTTATATGAACTTGTTAGTCGTCGGGTTCAGTCCATCACTTTTCGTATTTTTTATTTCTCAAAATTCTTAATTTTGTTTGGCCTTTTAGTTTATTTTTCCTTGCTTGCATCTTCTTTGTCTAACAAAAGTTCCTTAGTCCAGTTTGTAAAGAGAATGAGTTTCTCCTTTATTTTTCATGTGAGCTTAGAGAAAATCATGACAAACCCCAAGTTCAAAGGCATTCATTGTCCCTATATTATCTCAGCAATCAACAGCTTTTATTGGGTCAAAAACAGAATACTTCAAGTTTTTCATTTTTGTTGCCATTGGATTCTTGGACAAATATTACAAGTAGATAATTATGTTATTGTCTCAATGAAAAGTTTGTATCTTGTAACTGACTTCAAATATAAGAAACTTTTTATGTATGTTGTTGGATAATTAATTTATTTTTTCGAAACTTTTTCTTTTCAATATTTATTTTAAAATGTTATTGAAAATATATTTTTCATTCTTGTGTTTCTATTTTGGATTTATAACAAGAAAAATAAAATACAGCAAAGATAGTTTCATTTTTTGCTCTTTTTTATTATTATTTTGTTTTAAAAGTCTTTCAGACCACTTGCAAGTGAGTTCTTGTGGGCAAAACTATTTTTATTTTTATTTCTAATAGCAGGAAACGATATTCAAATATTACTACCGAATAAGTTCTAAGCTTTTTAAATAAGTAGTTCCTTTCTGCTTTTTACATCCTTTTGACACATAATTGAACTCATTTGGGTTTCTCTATCCTTCCATTTGTGGCATTACTCAGGATGTTAAGTTTTGTGGGTTGTTGATGGTTTGATTTAGTGCATGGATTTTCATTGTGGAACGCTTGTATCATACTCCTGTTACTTTCTGATTTCATCTTATATACTTGTTTCCCAAAATACGTTGTTGATGGCATTTTGCAGGCCGGAGCTCCTTTTGGTACTTGCAAGAGTGTTCCTGTACCGAAGACCGGACCAATGAGCAGTACCTCGGGTAGCTTCACTGGGTCTGTTCAGTTTGCCAGATCTGCTTCGACAGTCCATTCTCCTAATCACCTGGTTCTCTGTTTATTATATTTACCATTGTTTGCTTTCGTAACAACAACAATCAACACTCATTTATATTAGATTACGAGCAACTACTTATGGAGGTTAATCTAGTATGTTATATGTAAAGATTGAGTCATACTTGCATCCCAGCCTTCTTCAAGTGGCTGGCAAGAATTGGTTACTGGAGTAATGGACTATAATATAAAAGGAAAAACATTTTTCGAGTTTTCAATGCAGAGAAGTAAGTAGTTGCGGAGGCACGCGATGATTGGAAGCCAAGATAAGCCTGATATAAGACGAGCTAGTTCAGGTATGCAAAATGCTTCACCGTATTGAACTCGATTTTGACATTATCATTTTCTAAGGATAGTCTATATATTTGACATGCTATAATATATTCCACTAATTTCTATTACATAAGAGATTTATGCTAATCTTTGTTCCTTCAATTGCAATTAGTTAAATTTGTGTTAGCTTTCAAGGTTCACAAGTTTCTAAAATGCTTCTTCTTCTTCTTAATATCTTTTTAAGAATAGTATTTATTAGTGTAACTGTTGTTATAATATATATATTAGATATTTGAGACTGTATCAAAGAACCTGACTTTAATTCTCTTTAATATCGATATGAAATATTGAAGTTATAGGTGTTATCAACAAAATCAATTCATATTATTATTATTATTATTATTATTATTATTATTATTATTTTTTGGTTTTTTATCTAGTTAAGAATTGGGTTCGGTTTAGTAGAAAATTTGACAGATGCTGCTATAGGATTTGGATTAGGCTTTTGGAAAGAATGAAAATGATATCATTTTGCATTGATATTAAGTTTGAAAAAATATGTTAGAACATGGAAGCCATCCTAAATCCCATCAATTATAGGAAAAATTTCTTGGGTAGCTAAATTTTTGGTAATATTTATAAATTTATCATCTTTAAAAAGTATTTATTAATGATATATTTTTAAAAGCAAGTCAATCACTTATTGATTATGATAAATGATTGATTTACTATAATATACCAATTGATTTACATAATTCAGTGATAATTCAGTGATTGATTTAGATATTAATTTATAGTAAATCACTTATTGATGTGTTCAATAAAAATGACATTAGTAATATTATACAAGCCAATACGAGCATAACTCAAGTAGTTAGGCACATGCTCCCTTCCTATGAGGTCGAAGGTCCGAGTCTCCCCTCCCCTAATTTGATGTAATATCTAAAAAAAATAAAAATTATACAAAAATTTGCTAAATCTATAAAAAAAAAATTGTTATATTGTGAAAATAATCTATCTTCCTCTTTTGAATTTCAGGTTTCCTAAGAGGCAAAATCAGTGTTAGCATGAGAATGGTTGTAATGCAATCATCATTGAAGGATTGTATTGATGACTTGATATCCTTTAGTTTGTCTTGTTTTTATCTAATTATTATAGGATTATTATGTCTGGCATTACACTCTAGTATCTAGTAAAGATAACCCCTTCCACTTGTTTGAGAGATTTAAACTATCAATCATTTTATTTTATCCTAAATTTAAACTTTGGTGTCTTCTTCTGACTTGACATGGTTTTTTTAGGCCAACCTAAAAAAAAAAAAAAGAGGTTCCATTTAATCAAGCTTCATTTACATATTATATATATATATATATATATATATATATATATATATATATATATATATATAATTTTAGGGTAAAATGTAATTTGATTTCTGAAATTTTGGAAATTTTATTTGAAAATGTGACCAAAAGTAATTTTATTTTAAGAATTCTCTCGTCCTAAAATTTAAATTTTGTGTACTATCTCGTGTTCTCTTCTATAACCTTCGCTTGGTTCATTAGCTTCAAGAAGGATCATGCTTGGTCCCTCTGATTGAAATGAAATTTAGTTAATTTTTTGAAGATTCAAAATGAAGTGAAATCTCGTGGGTCTTTTCTAATTCATTACTCTTTTACTCTTAATAAGACACAAGTTTAGCACGTGCGCATGTGATTTATTTGTTTTTTTTTTTAATTATAACTATCAAATTTTATTATATTTTTATAATATCAATTATTAATTTTTTTTTTTTTTTAAAAGTAAAAGGAAACCATGATAACAAAAATTAATGAATTAATGTACTTTTAATAATAAAAATTCAATGTATTTTTTATTTTAATATTTAAAATATTTTGTACTATGATTCAAATTCGATAAACAAAAATCTATTTTATTAAAAAAAAAATATTTTAAACGCATTATATTAAAAAAGAGAGAATATGTTATAAAAAATATAATAATTAAGTGTTAGTGGAAATTAATTATTGTAGTGACATATTTTGTAAATTCCATTAATAAAGGATATATAATTCTCCTAAAATGTTTCTAAAACATCCCCACTTTTATATATTAGAGATATTTATAACTTATGGGGGACCTCTGTGACTGAGGGTGTGATTTTGCTCATTTGCACGTGTGGTGCAGATTTTGACCACTACAACAATTACTCCTTCAAACTTTTAATTTGAGTAATTGATTCCCTAGATTTTGTGTCGAGTTAAAAATGGATCCACAAAATTTAAATTTGACAAATTATCATCTTAAATTTGTTAATTTACTAATTATTATTATAAAATCTCTATGGGTTGGGTCCTTTGGGGTTTTCATCCTACCCCAACCACAAAGTCTTTGTGGGGGTCATGATTAGAAACTTTTCTCCGATCTCACTCTTTTGTGTCCCGTTGATGGTAAGGATGTATTCATCATCTCTACGATAACTTTTGATGGTCTAATTTCAAAGTTTAAGAATGTAATTTATTATATTCAATTTTTATAGTTCTAATTTTAACCGTTTATAAAGTTTAGGAGGTCACTCCCTCAAATTAAAAGTTTGAGGATGTAATTATTACAATCTCTATAGTTTATGGGTGATTTGTATAATTTTCACTACTTTTTATTATAGTGCCGGATTTCCATAAAGATATATACTCTAAAGACTTTTATATATATATATATATATATATATATATATATATATTCTAGCGAATCACTTTTACTCTATCTCATAGTTCAGTATAAGGTGAAAATTAGTTTGAAACAAATAAAATTAATGAAACTAAAACACTAGACTAAATCACCAATTCATATTTTTTTATATATATTACATTCAATTAAGGGGAGGGGAAGAGAGACTCGAATCTTCAAATTTGTGGAAGAGAATATTAATTTTTTTTTTTTTTACCAATAAAGCTCTACTAAGGTTGGCGCCAATTTGATTTTATTTAAAATAATATTAAATATATTATTTATTATGTTCTATTTAAATAATCCTATTATAAAATTAATAATGATTTATTAATTAACATTTAAATATAATATTATATTAGGAAAATTGCATAAACTACACTTGAATTATAGGGTATTTAAATTTAAAATAAATTCGGATGTTTTTTTCACATTTATATCCTTAAATTTTTAATTTGAGTAATTGACCCCCTTGAACTTTGTAAATGTTAAATTTGGACCTTGAAAATTTTATTTTGACAAATTTATCCCTGTTAAATTACTAATTTCACGCCCAACTCCGTTTTTGACATTGATCCAAAAACCGTTGTGGTGGTGGAGATGAGAATTTCTTCTTTGATCTCATCCCATGAAATTTGGGATAGCTCCCCTCCCCTCACCAATGTAAAAACAAGAGAGAAAGAAACTAATGTACTTCAATTTGAAATGAATTTTTATGCTTGGTATTAAAAAAAAAAAAAATTTTAAATTCAAAATATTTTAAATCTTATTTTAAAGTACCACATTTTGGAGCTAAAATAATCCAATTTCATAGGAATTCTTTTAAAAGAGAAGAAAAACTACAAAGTTACGCTTCTTAAATTTTAAGTTATAATCAATTAAAAGAATATTATAACAAAAAAATAGGGTAAAGTACCCTTTTAGTTCCTGAGTTTTGGAGGTCGTATCTACTTGGTCCCTGCATTTTCAATTTGTGTCTAAGTGGTCCCTGAGTTTTGGATGTTGTGTCTATTTGGTCCATGTGTTTTCAATTTGTGTCTAAGTGGTCCCTGAATTTTGAAAATTGTGTCTGTTTGGTCCATAGATTTTCAAGAACTATTAGAAATAAGTTAATTGGTCCTTAATTTAACGTATTCGTTAACTTCTTACCATATTATTGACTTAACGCTGACATATCATATTTAATTGGTCAAAATACGAAGATGGGATTAAATATTATTTCAAATATTTTATCAATCTAGGACTAAAATTTAACATAATAATTAATTTCATGTTAGTATTTTGGTCAATTATCCATATTGTGTTAATGAGTTAACAAATTAAGGAACAATTAAACTTATTTCTAATAATCCAAGGACCATTTAGATACAAATTGAAAAACTCAGGAACCAAATAGATATAATATTTAAAACTCAGGGACCAAATAGACACAAATTGAAATGAAGGGACCAAACAGACACAATATCCAAAACTCAGGGACCACTTAGACACAAATTGAAAACGTAGGGACCAAATAGACACGACCTCTAAAACTCAGGGACCAAATGAGTACTTTACCCAAAAAAAATAATACTCTCATCTCATTTTGAACTATCATCTAAAATAAATGTTTTAATTCAATTCATTAATTGGGGGAAAAATCAAACTAGCCACTTTTTGGATCAAAAATATCAAAGTAGCCACCTTTTTTTAAAAAAGTTTTAGATAGCCACTTTTACTATTTAATTTTTCAATATACCTATTTTGCCCTTTTCGTATGGCAGGTATAGTCTGACACGTACGGCCTGACAGTCTGGCATTTTTCTTTCCCAATGCATTCTTTCTTCCCAGATTTTGGTATAGTTTGTATAGCGTCCATAGTGTTTCATGTATTTAGCATGTGTTTTATATTTTTATTATTTTTGCATTTTGATTTCATATTACATATTTCGATTTTTAATTCAATTTTACAGATTCATTTTAGTATAGATTCATTTTAATATATTTATTTTGGTATAGTTCGTATAGCGTCCATAGTGTTCGTATAACGTCCGTAGTGTTTCATTTATACGTGTTATACGTAATATACATGTCATATAACCTGCAAATGAAAAAAAAAGAGTGTTAATTCAATAACACTAAATGTACAAAACAAGATACTTAATATGCAAACAAAACAAAAAGAAATATATTTTATATTGCGTATATTATAGAACGAACATAAAAGAAAGTGGGTGTACATCAAGAAAAACTCATAGCTGTGTATAGTACGTATATTTCGTATATTGCGTGTAGTACAGACCATATATCAAGAAAAACACATAGTTATGTATAGCGCGTATATTACAAAAAAAAATATATTTAAATAGACCACAAAAAAAGTATATTACGTATATTACAAACTGTATAGCAAAACAGCAACATAAAATGAGAGACCACAAAGAAAGTGGGTGTACATCAACAAAAAACTCGTAGGTGTATATAGTACGTATATATCGTATATTACGTGTAGTACAGTGGGTGTAAAACAGAAACATACGAGAGACAAATATATGTATATTACGTATATTGTAAAAAAACGTATATTGCATGCATTACATGTATAGCAGAAAACAAAAAATAAGAATTTATGTATAGTACATAAAACAACAAAAAGACATAAATCAAACAAAATATGTATATTACATTTTGTCAAATCCATGCTTATTTTGGTTTAGATCTTCGAGATTCAGAACCAAAAACGTTGAAATATATTTATGAAAAAACGTGATCGAGAAGAAATTAAGTAGAGATTTAGTAAATAAAAAAAGTGTAGCAAATTTGTGAGATGAACATTGGTAAAAGATAAAAATTATAGGTTTTTGAAAAACAAATAGAAAGAATGAGAGAATTAATGAATTTGGGAAATAAAATTATAGAGAATTGATAAAGAAATGAGAGAAATGGAAGAAGAAATGAAAGAAAAATGAAAAAAATGAGAGGGAGAAAGAGAAATTCTAATATATAGAAGAAAAATGGAGGGGGGGAAGTGGGAGGGAAAATATTTTCAAAATAAAGTAGAGAGAGAGAGAGATGGGAGGGAGAGGTTAAAATTAAAAAAAGGAAAAGAAAAAGGAAAGTGAATGGACGGAGGGGAGGGAATGGGAGAGAGGAGAGAGAGTTTTGATTTGACCTTGGGGGTATTTTAGACATTTACCTTTAAATGTGGCTAAAAAAAAAGAATTAAATGTCATGACTATTGAGGAAAAGAAGATCCAAAAAGTGGCTATTTATATATTTTACTCTTTAAAATTTATCTTATTCCAAACAAAATTATGGGAAATGTTTTTTTTATATGAATTTCAAGCTATTTCTAGTCTTTATTTATTTTTCTTCTAAATTTTTTTTATGTGATTTCCAACAAAATTAGGAATCATTTCATAGACATCCGGACGTTCAAAAACCCTTCATCCTCTGTAGAAAAAAAGGTGGGTGTAAAACCCTCGGAAAGTCATTTTTCTTCGCAGCAAAGTTGAGTTCGCGAGGTTTGCTCGGTCGATTTTCAGTATTTTTCCCTGCACGAATCTGATCATTCGAGCGTACACCGGTGAGAAAATCTCTCTCTCTCGATTAGAAATTTGAAAATTTATTTCAAGTTAAGTTAGAAATGATCCTGAGCTTTGAATTTCTATGGATGGTATTAGAATGTCGATGAATGAAAGAATTTGATTAATCGAAATAGGGCTTTTAAAAATTTATTAATCGGAATTAAATTGTTTAACTTTTGAAATTTCGGATCAGGCTAAAAGTAAAGGAATCAAAGGAGAGAGAGAGAGAGAGAGGGAGAGATGAAGACGGTAGTGGGGATGGTGGTCTCAAACAAAATGCAGAAATCAGTAGTAGTTGCTGTCGACAGATTGTTTTATCACAAGCTTTACAATCGCTACGTTAAGCGCACTTCTAAGTTCATGGCTCACGACGAGAACAACAATTGCAATATCGGCGATCGAGTGAGTAAACAAATCCTCATGATTTCTGACTTTGAAGAGTCTTTTCATTACATAGTATCATTTATTTTCATAAATATATGCTTTTTCTATGTTTTGTATCTTTTAGTACTGTGAACAAGAAGGGTAGGGGAAGTATGCTTATTTTTCCCAACTTGTTTTTATTTTTTTTCCCCTATAGTTTCTAATTCACAGGTGGGATTTATTTTTTTATTTTATTTAAATCAGGTTAGATTAGACCCGTCTAGGCCATTGAGCAAGCGTAAAAATTGGGTGGTTGCTGAAATTTTGAAGAAAGCACGAATCTATGTACCACCGTCACTGCAGAACCAGACTGTTTCAGATAATACTGGAGTGTCGGCTCCTTCAACTACCTAAGGTCTGATTGAAATGTACCTTATCCTTTAATTCATAGGAATCAAAGAAAAACTTGTATCTCATCATCTTTTTTTTTTTTGGTTGTGCTTAGAAATTCTAATTTCTACTGACTTCTTTCTCATCATGTTTCTTCTATGCAGTAACATATTTGTGGTTTATATGTTAATTTCCTTCCATTTAGAGCAAGATGCAATTGATATGGTTAATTAAAACGTGTTCCTTCTCTGTCTTCCTTGATTGTATTATGGGTTTAAGAGTAGTCCATTATTAAACATTCTATCATGCTAATAGTACTAAAACTAAAAGGGAAGTATTTTCACATTCTTGATGCTTATTCATTTCTGTGTGTTTTTTTTTTGGTAATAAACGAAGCTTTCATGGATAAATGAAAGAGCCAAAAAGCTCAAAAGGAGTTACAAAAAGGCCTTCCAATTGGAAGCTATAATAGAAGGAGAATAATTACTAAAATATTTACAATTTGCACTCCAAAGGGAGGCATAATGAACACTAGACTCCCAAATGTCGTCCCAAGATTTACAAGAGTCCACAAAAATCCTTCTATTCCTTTCGAGCCAAATATTCCATAAAATCGATCGCACCGCGTGACCCATAAGACTTTACCCTTGCAAGACAGAATAGGGGCCTCCAAAATCCTTCATTTCTGTGTGTTTTGACATGCTAAATTGACACATTTTTTAGTGGTAGTTTGTGAAGCACGGATACTTTAACTTGGGTGACGTATTCACATCCGATACGTATCGGATACTCGAATTCTTCCTGGATACGTTTCGGAGAAAAGTAATAAGAGTTAGATTGAAAAATATTAAAATCTTTATTTATTTTGATCATTTCTTTCCTATTGTCTTTCTTCCTGGTTATGTCTCGGAGAAAAGTAATAAGAGTTAAGATTGAAAAACATCAAAATCTTTATTTATTTTGATCATTTTTTTATTGTCTTTCTAGAATAAATATCATAAACTAAATCAAACAAATTTAATGTGAAAATCATTGTAATGTATAAAAATAATCTAAAGTTTGTCTATTGTAATCACTAATCAATGTTTCCTTTCCGTCTTCGTATCCTTTTTTTTTTAAAAATGGTGTGTCACCTTATCCGTATTCCGTATTTGTGTCCATGCTTCTTAGGTGGTGGCGACACCATAGAAAGAACTTATTTATCCTTTCATGAAACCTTCGTACTTGGTTGAAACAAAGAGTGGTCATGGTAAAACATGCATAGATTATTGTTAAGAAAATGTCTTAGACGTCAAAATAGTATTTAAATGACATTAAGATAACTTGTATAGGTTTCTATTTAGTTCATGAGTAAGTCACCTCGTTTGCACCTAAGAACGGGGTCCTTGACAAAAACCAAAGATACTTTGTAGTTCCTCACAAAGCTCTGTGCGTATGAATTATGATGATCCAAAAATATTTGTAAGTCACTTTTTTTTATCTTCAAGAACAACTTTTGTTGTTAGGGAATATTCCCCTTTCGATCAACCACCTGAATCTTCCTATTATCCCACATAGTAAGGAGGCCACCAGGATGTACCTAAAGCTTCAACCACGATCAGTTGATCCCAATAGAGATTCATAGGGATTTAATCAAATTCTGATTGATAGAACCCAATTTAGTTTCTTGGAGGAATACCCAATCAAGATTGATTTGTTTGATCAAGTTCGCACGAAGTCCCCATGAGGAGATGGAATAAGGATGATAGGCAGGGTTGTGTATAAATATTGAAGTGTACAGTGAGCTCAAATGTGGCCCGTAGGAACCACGAGTTAGTCACACATTTTCAATTTGTACTAGGAGAGGCTGGGAGTGACTCTCAAATTATTCTCCCCTTTGCTATTTCAATGAAAATTCAAAGCCAATTTGAATATTTGTTCCTTTCAATTCGGACGTCGTTTGGTATCGTTGTTGTTTCTCATTACCTTAGATACAATCATGTTTCTTGTTCCCAAAATTTAAAAACATTTTTAAAATTGAGGGGAAGTGCTGGAAACAACAAATAAGATTTTCTCTTGTTCCCGTTTCTCGTCGTCCTCCGCTCACACTAAACTTAAACTTAGAAAAACTCAACACTGTTAAGTTTTTTCCTCTGAGACGGAGGTAAACTCATAGTCTTTCACATTTGAGGAAGCTTGGTCTCAGTCATCTTGGTATGTGCTTTTTCTCTATATCTCCCCCTCTCTGTCACACTTTAACTTTCTCTCACACATAAATCTTCATCTTCATTGCTCTCTCTTCCTGGCTAATTTCGAGTTTTAGAATCTCTGGGATTTTATGTTTCAATCTTTTGGGGCTTGTAATCTAACATAATAGTGAAGAGAGTTTGAGAGAAAAGTTAAGTTGTATTATTCACACAAATGAGATATATATATATATATAGACACACACACACAACTACATGGAGGCCCATAAAGTCCTAAGAAAGCCCTAAAGTCATAAGAAATAAAACTGCAATAAAAGGCTTATTAATTATAATAATAAACATATTATAACACTCCCCCTCAAGCTGGAGCATATATGTTAAGCATGCCAAGCTTGTTGCAAAGGTACTCTATACGAGCACCGTTGAGAGTCTTCGTAAAGATATCTCCTAATTGTTCTCTGGTCTTCACATATCCGGTGGATACTAAACATTGTTGAATCTTTTCTCGAATAAAATGACAATCAACTTCAATGTGTTTTGTTTTCTCATGGAAAATGGGATTAGATGCAATGTGCATTGCAACTTGATTGTCACACCATAATTTAACTGGAATCGTAATGCTAATCCCAAACTCAGATAACAACTGATGTATCCACATGACTTCACACACAGATTGAGCCATAGCTCTATATTCTGATTCAGCACTTGAACGAGAAACTACATTTTGCTTTTTACTCTTCCAAGATACCAAATTTCCTCCAACAAACACACAATATCCCGAAGTCGATCGACGATCCTCTTTTGATCCAGCCCAATCAGCATCCGTAAAGCACTCAACTTTAGTATGGCCATGATCAGTGTATAGAATCCCACGTCCAGGAGAGGATTTTAAATAACGCAAAATTTGCTACAGCTGCCCAATGATCAACAGTCGGTGAAGACATGTATTGACTCACAACACTGACTGAATATGCAATATCAGGTTTAGTCACAAGCAAATAGTTCAATTTACCAACTAATCTCATGTGTCTCTCTGGATCCTTAAATAACTCACCATCTTTTGTAAGTTGGATATTAGGCATCATTGGAGAGCTACATGGTTTGGCACCTAATTTTCCCGTCTTGGAAAGCAAATCAAGTACATATTTCCTTTGTGACAACAAAATTCCTTTTTTACTTCTAATGACCTCCACGCCTAAGAAGTACTTTAACATCCCTAAATCCTTTGTACGAAACTAACTGTGAAGAAAGGTTTTAAGTGACATGATTCCCGAAGCATCACTTCCAGTAATGACAATGTCATCCACATAAACAACTAATAAGATGATGCCACTCTTAGATCATTTGTAGAAGACAGACTGGTCAAATGCACTCTTTTTCATTCCAAAGTGTCCCAGAACTTGACTGAATTTTCCAAACCATGCTCGTGGACTTTGTTTCAGTCCATACAGTGATTTGCGAAGTCGACAAACCTTGGTATTCTCCCCCTGAGCAACAAACCCTGGTGGTTGTGCCATATAAACTTCTTCATGAAGATCACCATGAAGAAATGCATTTTTAATGTCAAGTTGATGTAAATGCCAATGATGGGTGGCAGCCAAGGAGATGAACAAACGAACAGATGTTAACTTAGCAACGGGTGAAAAAGTATCAAAATAGTCAACCCCATATGTCTGAACATAGCCTTTGGCAACCAAACGTGCTTTTAGTCGTGCAACAGAACCATCAGGATTGACCTTAACGGCATAAACCCATTTACAACCAATTGTTTTCTTACCGGCAGGAAGAGATACTAAATCCCAAGTACCATTAACATGTAAGGCATTCATCTCCTCCACCATTGCCCCACGCCAACCAGGATGAGATAAGGCAGCATGTATTGTTTTAGGAATAGAGATAGAATTAAGAGAAGCAACAAATGAACGAGTGGGAGCAGATAAATGATCATAAGAAAAAAGAGAAGCAATAGGATAAGTACATTGACGCGTACCTTTGCGAAGTGCAATAGGGAGATCATCACTTGAAACAGGGTCTAATGACGAAGATGCCTCTGGAACAGGACATGTATATGGAGGCTTTTTTTTTTTATATGAAACGAGACTTATATATTAAAAAGAGAGAGGAGTTACAAAAGAAAGGTGATTAGAAAATCACCAAAAGCCAAAGGATTACAAAAAACTACTCCAATTGGCATTAATCATGAAACTATCATAATTACAAAAGAATTTATCAAGGGAGCTCCATTGAGAAACTTTAAATTTAATGACCTCCCAAACCTTCGAGACTGGCCTAACTTTGTTGTTGAAAATGCGAGAGTTTCTTTCCAGCCAAATTTCCCAAACTAAGCATTTGACAGCATACTCCCATAGAGTTTTAGCCCTTTTTATGAAGGGATGACCCATCAGCAAACAATCCATTGTCAATGAAGCTCTTTTTGGAAAGCAGTAATCCAAGTTGAAAGTCGATAAGAGCAGGTTCCAAAGACCGGTAGCAAAGGAGCAATGGATAAAAAGGTGATTGTGATTTTCACCATGTCTAAGACAGAGATTGCAGACAGCAGGAGAAAAGCACAGATCAGGCCGTCTTCTTTGAATGATATCTGCAGTATTTTGAATGACATCTGTAGTATTGAGACCTCCGAGAGTCAGGTTCCAAACGAAGAAATTGATCTTCAGGGAGCCTTTTTTCCAAATTCTATTGAAGAGATTGGGCTCCATGATCAGAGTTCTGTTGGTAAGGTGAGAAAGAAAGATCGAGCTGTGTAGTTTCCATCTTTTTCTAGGGACCAGGAAACGCAATCTGATTGGGTATTCAAAGAGAAAGGATAGATGATTGACATAAGATTGATGAAGTCCCCCAACTCCCTATCAGAAAGGATTCTCCTGAAAGATAAATCCCAGGCACCACAAGTAACATCCCAACAGACATCAGCCATAGCATTTTTAGCATTAGAGATTCGAAAAAGTCTGGGAAACTGATGCTTCAGAGAGAGGGCATTGGCCCAAATATCATTCCAGAAACTGGTTGAGCTCCCATTGCCAATTTTAATAGTGAAGAGATTTGCACATTGCTTTCGACAATGAGAAATAAAGTGCCAAGGACAGCGTCTTCGGGAGGGGGAGATAGAAGTGAATCTGCCATTATCCAAAATCCCATACTTAGAAGAAATAACTTTGCACCACAAAGAGTTACCTTCATTCAGAAATCTCCAGCACCATTTAGAAGCGAGGGAAATATTTTTTTCCTTTAGGTTGCCGATTCCAAGGCCACCTCCCTCCTTGTGATTACTAACTTTTTTCCAGTTAATGAGATGACTGCCATGAACCGTGCCTTCCTTCGCCCAAAGAAAGTCACGAATCTTTTTCTCGATGATCTTGATGACTTTACATGGCATCTTAAAAAGAGACATCAAATAGGTAGGAGTATTCATGAAGACAGATTGAATGATAGTAAGTCTGCCTCCCTTAGAGAAAAGGGCAGGGGGCTGGAGGCTTTTGTCGGTGAGAGTAAACTTGAGTAACACGAGGAACAGCGGTGTACATAAGCAAATCATTATCAACCTCACGTGTAGCCGGAAGAGGAGGTGATGATGAGAAAGGAAGGTTTTCAACAAAGTTGACATCAGAGGAGACAAGATAGCGATTTAAAGACGGACAAAAACAACGATAGCCCTTTTGCACCCGCGAATAACCGAGGAAAATGCACTTTGATGATTTTGGATATAATTTTGTAAGAGTTGGGCGAACATCCCGAACATAACATGTACAACCAAATACTTTAGGCTCGATAGGGAACAATGACTTGCCTGGGAACAAAACCTTATATGGTATTTCTCCATGAAGGACATAAGAAGGAAAGCGATTGATTAAGAAGCAAGCTGTGGAAACAGCATCTGCCCAAAAGGTTTTTGATACATTCATTTGGAATAATAAGGCTTGTGCAGTTTCAAGAAGATGTCGATTTTTTCTTTCAGCTACCCCATTTTGGGCGGTGTATCAACACAAGAAGATACATGAATAATGCCATGTTTGCCCAAATAAGACTGAAATGCCTCGGAGAAATATTCTTTTGCGTTATCACTTCTTAAAATTTTAAAGGTCACATTGAATTGGGTCGTGATTTCAGAATGAAAAGTACACAAATGAGAAAACAATTCAGAACGATTTTTCATTAAATATAACCAGGTTACACGAGAGTAATCATCAACGAAAGTGACAAAGTACTTAAAACCAGACTTGGGACTCAATAGGACAAGGACCCCAAACATTAGAATGAACTAACTCAAAGGGAGCGTTAGCTCTTTTATTGACCCTAGGACGCAAATGAAGACGATGTAACTTAGCAAATTGACAAGACTCACAATGTAAAGACGACAAACTACGAAACTGAGGACAAAGTTTCTTCAAAAAAGACAAAGATGGATGACCCAAGCAACAATGCTCATCAAGTGGGGATGTGACTCCAAAACAGGCAACAGGTTGTGATGGACGATCAAAAACGTAAAGACCTCCAGATACCCGACCTCTACCAATAGTCTTCTTTGTCATAAGATCCTGAAACAAACAATAATCAGGATAGAATGAGATAAAGCAATTAAGATCTCGAGTAAGTTTGCTTACAGAGATGAGATTATAAGAGAACTCAGGTAAATTCAAAACAGATTGTAAAGGAAACGAAGGAGTGAGATTAACTGTGCTAGATCCCACAACAGAGGATGTTGATCCATCTGCTATGGTGACACTGTGGGAAGAAGTGGACAAGTCAAGATTAGAGATTAAATTTGGATTACCTGTCATATGACCAGTAGCACCCGAGTCAATGACCCACTTCGAAGAGGAAGAAATAAGACACTTATTTGAATTACCCGACTCAGCAAGGGATGTAACATGAGAAGAAGAAGCCTTTAATGATTCCTGGTACTGTTGAAACTTAGCAAACTCATCAGCTGAAATTGTAATAGAATTATCGGAAGTAGCAGACGCAACAATGGCTGTGGGTGATTTCTGGTTTTTATTGATCAATTTCCAGCAATCACGTTTTAAATGGCCAACCTTTCGACAATAACGACAAACCAAGTCACCCGAGTCTTGCTTTTGAGCACCAAATGGTTGTCCTAAATTACCACCAGATTGTTGGCTTGAATTATTTGATCTCACCCTCATATCACTAGAATTATCATGACCGCGACTGATGAGTGCATTATTCAGAGACGGAGGAACGGGTGCCAATTGTGAGGTTTCAGTGCGAAGTACTTTACTGAATGTTTCTTGTAATGAGGCAATCTCAGTACTCGAAAGGATTTGAGATTTAGCCATCTCAAACTTCGGTAAAATACCTGACAGAAAACACATGATAGCTATCTGCTCACGTTGAGTTTGTTGAACATGTATGTCTGTACTGAAAGGCAACAATGTGTTCAACTCAGAATAGATTTTCTTAAATTCCATAAAAAAAGGTTGTTAGAGGCTGGTCTTCCTCCTGTAGTGCGATAAAACTTTTTACAAACCTCATACATTCTGTTTATTTGCCCTTTTCCGAAATACAGAAAATCCAAATATTCAACTAATTCCTTCACATAGTCACAATGACTGACTAAATCAACGACCTCATGTTCTATTGAATTCTTGATTTGCAAAATCAAACGAGCATCATCTCGCAGCCAACTCTTCTCTAATTCTCCTTTAGGTGGATTATCAGTCATATGATTATCCATCTCAACACTCCGTAGATATTGGAGTATAGTCTTACACCAATTGTGATAATTTGACCCGTTTAACTTCCGATCTGTGATTCTTGACATCATGGGAATTACATCGGACACCACTACGGGTTTTTTTTTCAATCTTGTCAGCCATATATCCCACAAGAATGACGAAGCCACAAAATCAAAACAAAAACAGCAAAGAAAACAGACTGGACAGTAGAATACAATCTGGACAGCGGCAAACAACGGGTTTTTCTTCACACCCAAGTACTTTTCAAGCCCCAAAGTACCACAAAAGGTTCGGAAAACACAAGACGAACAAAACCCAGAAAACCGTACCACAAAAAACTCACCCACGCACCGGCGCGTGCGATCGGAGGTGGAGAGAGTTGCAGCGCGTGAAGCCCACGAGCGGCTGCTTTTGGCGGTTGGTGACGGCGATGTGAACCGGATGACGGAGGCGCTCCTTCGTGTAGGGTGGTGTCGACTAATGGCCACTCAAAAAATGATGACCTAACGTCAAACCCTAATCCTAATTAGAGAAAAACTTAAAACAGTCGCAACAAATCCTAATGCTATGATACCATGTAATCTAACATAATAGTGAAGAGAGTTTGAGAGAAAAGTTAAGTTGTATTATTCACACAAATGATATATATATATACAACTACATGGAGGCCCATAAAGTCCTAAGAAAGCCCTAAAGTCATAAGAAATAAAACTACAATTAAAGGCTTATTAATTATACTAATAAACATATTATAACAGGGCTTTTGTAAGTGTAGGTTTTTACTGGAGTATGGATTATTCTTACCATTAATAAGAAAACTTTTGCATTAAAAACAAAAGAAAAGGAAAGGAAGGACAATGGTTATGAATTAAAATAGCTACAAAATTTAACTTTGACAACCACCCAATTCTTTTTTTGATAGGATTATTTTTTTTGATAGGACAACCACCCAATTCTTGAGTAACAAAAGAGAATAAGGGGAAGCACAAATTCTTGTATGAAGGTTTTTGATTTAACATGAAATGTATATATAAATATTATATTTTTTGGATAAGAAACAATTTCATTGAATAAATGAATTACAAAAGACTCCCAAAAGTTACTAAAAATTTATACCAATTGGGAGCAGCAGAATAATTACAAAAAATTATACCAGCTGACATGAAATATTGAACATGTGTCCTGCTGCTATGAAGTGTCTGAAAGACAAGCTATGGTCCACAAAAGCAAACAAGAGAGCTCAAAGAGCTTCAATGAAAAATACAGGGACTTCTCGGCTTTGTTCATTTTGTTAACTATGTTTGGACTTCCATCGACAGAAGTTTATATAATTATTATCAATCTCTTCTTGACTCTAATTGAGGTGCTTTTTTTTTGGATAATCTTTAAGGTCTCAGGTAGGCTGATTACTTATCCTCCTCCCTTTTGTTTATGCCTCCTTTTTTGCTTGCATTATTGGCAATGAGTAAAGAAATCGGCTCATGTTAAGATGAACTATTTTCAACTCTGTTATGAAGTGTCTGGTATGCTGCATTTAGCATGCTTTTGGTATTTTGCCGATTGAAATTAGCCACATGGCACTGGCAGCCATAGTTTCTGATTCTTAAGTTTGTGGATTAGAAAAGAAAAGGCCAGAGTTCTCTATTCTTCTCATAACTCTCTTCCTCCCCTGAATGCCCTAACTCTTTTCCTCCTTCCTGTTCTATGGAAGCTTGCATCGGATAACTTCAGGATTCTTTAGTTATAGTAGCCAAGGCTTTATCTCATCTAATAATTTGGCTGCCACATATTAGGTCTAATGATTCTATTTAATCTCAAGACAGCTCATTACATCAAACCGATAGGTATTGTGTTCTGAGAGCTACTTTCAGGCTCAGCAGTTGTGCAATAGGTAAAAGTATGGAATTGAGAATTTCAATGATACGTTTAAGATTAAGACAACAAAACAATTGATCGAAGGTACCCAAGATAAAAAAAAATGGTCAAAATTCACGTGGTCAACAAATTATTTTTCTAGGAAACAGTTGAGAAAAACGTTATTTTGTAAAAACCAGAATAGGATCAAGTAGAGATAATCGTCATTAATACAATCTTTTGCTGTGTTGCATGGATGTTTATTTGGCAAAACATGTTCTTTATTCACTAAAAACCAGAATAGAATCAACTATCAAGTAGAGATAATTGTCATTAAAACGATATTTTGCTGTTTTGCATAGATGTTCTTTATTTGGCAAAACATGTTCTTTATTCTGTTAAAGCTGTTGCATGCAAGATTGCTGAAGGTATGCAGACATATTTGTTAAATTGATCTCTTTTATATTATTTTTTTATACCATTAGAAACCAAAGAATGTATACATTTCTTTCTCAACGAAAAAGAATTAAATTCCAAATTCTGATTCACAGAGTGTCATCGGCGTATGCCAAAGTTTTAGTATTTCTCTGATATCCTGCAACATTTTGATGGCAGAACATGATTAAGACGGGCTTTCCTTCCTAAAGTCATTGGTGGGAACAACTAAAATTATGATAGTTTATGCAGATGTACTATGTTGTTTCCATTCACAAAAATTGAGCTTTTCATGCTTGGATAAATAGAATTGTTTTGTTGGAATTTACTTTTAGATGAATGCATTGGTTCATGTTTTGGCTTCAACTTATTTTTTGCTTATGATCTCTAAAGATTCGAGCATATTAACAATATGTCATACATATTTCCTTTGCATATTATAAAGAAATTTTGTATTCACAGCAAAATTCTGGATTCATTTGATGAATGAATATTTTCTTTTCAGTTGGGAATGAATTCCATTATGCAAGTTTCTTGTTAAGATTTTTTATGAGGATTTTCAAAAATGGCATTTCGTAGACTGAGATTGGTGCGGTTTGAGAAATGTCATTTTTGAAATATTTCAAAACATTTGCTATTTTTAAATTTACTCATAGAAAGTGTCATCGATCGAAATTTCTATTTTTTTCTGGGGTCAAAATTCTACAAATTAAAGGTAATGAGGTGTTGAATATTTTTTTTAAAATTTATTTCAAAGGTTATATCAACTGTTGATTAAGTTGATTTTTTTGTAAGGATATCTTCTATTGGGGAAAAACAATAATTATGGATATTTTTTGCCCTAAAAAAAGTTATTCAACAACCTATAATTAGGATGAGTATTGTCAATGAATATTTTCTTTAGAATTATTGATGGGTTATCTCTATTGATTTAACCCTTTTTTCAACCAATAGAAAACCTTCAAACCAAGGGGAAATTTTTATTTTTTTTAGAGATGTTGCAACTTCTCTCGGTTCTTTGACCTTGAAAAATAATTATGAATTCGATTATTGTTGAACAACGTTTATCAGACAATTTACAAAGCAATACATTTGAGTTTAGAGTGACCTAACATCATTTAAAGAGAATTGTTCAAATGACAATTACAAATCAATTATGGGTTACATTTGGAGGATAAAGGTCTTTTTTTTTTTTTTTTTTTTTATATCATTGTTTTTGCTTTTGAGGCTTTCTAAATAGTACTAGATATTGCTAATTTTGGACGATCGAATTCAATTTAGAATGATTATTAGTTTCAATGAAGATTTCACACATACGATAGCTATCTTGCACATTCGAGTAAAAATATAATGAAAATTTGAGTTTCAAATTTAAAAAAGATATTTTGCTATTCCTGACGACACCATGGATTTGCATGTTCAAACCATTTTTCCACAAGTGTGAAATTGTTGAGATATAGTGTGTATCAGTCTCCGGGCTTTTTTTTAAGGTTCTTTTCTCGTATTGAGAATCCTTAATAGTTTTATATTGTTATTGTGAAAAATAATTTGCAATTTTCAAATATTAAGGAGAAGATTTTAGAGACTAACCATTAGTTTCTATAGAGAGGGTTCTAGAAAACTCTTCGAAAATATGAAAAGTCTTTTTATTGAATCTTCTAGGATTATATAGATGCTTTTACGAGATTATTGTAGAATGTAATTCTCTAGGATTCTCTAGAATTTTTGTAAGAGAAATACTCTAGATTTCTCTAAACTTTTGTTAAAGCACCAGATAAAAGTGTCCTCCCCCATTTGTTATCAAGCTTTAAATTGAGCAAAGTGCAATAACACTCGTAGAAAAAATTCTCTTCCTCTAAGAACTTAACCAACTACCTTTCATTGCCTCCAACCATATCTATATGTTTAGTTATAAGCAATTTTACGAGAGTTGTTCTCATCAAGAAGCAAGTCAATTTGTTATTATTATAATTGACATGTAAATCAATATCCAACGTGTAACGTGATTATCATTTTTTAAAAATGTTATATTTATAAATGCTTTTTAAAATGACTAGTAAAAATTTCGCTACTTATTAACCATCATTTTATTGTTCTGTAAATGATTCATACAGTTGAATATGAACTATACAAAGTATAGAATTTGAAAGTGTTTTACAGCTTATGGTAAGGACAAATCTACATTTCATGGGAATTACAATGAGAAAACAAGCTTTACAAGATAGAAGCTTTACATGATAAGAATATTTAAGCATATCTTACACAACAGGCAACATAGAGTTTAGAAGCATTCCTCTAGATTTTATACGGAGTGCCGGACTTATCGTGAGCAAACCGATGAAGCAATCGACAGGAACTCTCATTCCCCAAACATTTATTGATTCAAGTTTGCGACATTTATTTACAAGAGCAAGAAGTCCGCTCTCTGTTACATGACGGCAGCTCCAGAGGACAATGGTCTGAAAGAAGAAAAGGGAAAGAGAGATTTGCATAAATTGGAAAAAAATTAATAATCGTGAAACACTTCTGAATCTGATAAATTTGCAAATGAGAGTGAAGGAGATTGTTATAAAAATCACCTTTAAATTTGGACAATTATCTGCAATTGCAAATAGAGAGATATCAGTAACGAATGTACCACCGATATTCAGGTTTTGCAAGGAGTTGGCTCGAGAAATCTGTGAATACATCAAAATGATATTGAAAAGAAAAGCAGGTTGAATTCTAATGTGAAAAATATGACTTAGATATACAAACCAGGGTTGCTATATTCTCAAGACCGGAAATTATCTTAAACTTGGTGTTTAATTTTCAAAGCTGGATTCTTGAAGATTTAAAAGAACAAATATGAAATATACAAAACACAAAGCTCCCAATTAGTTATCAATGTTTATCGATGTTAGCAGTAACACTAGAAAACCCGATTTTTCATAATACTATATGGTTTCACTGGATTCTTAGGTAATAGTACAATTCAGATCAGAAATATAAATATCACACCGTAGGATCCAAGAGTGAGTGCAATTTTGCAGAAAATTCAATCCCCAAATTTCCACCTAAACTCACACTCTAAAAAGGGATGATTAAGGTAAGTTTTAAATGCTATTTATCTAGCCTTGTCTGGTCTGAATCTGAAACATACCAGCTGCACGACACCCTTGTCGGTAATCCCCGCCATACCCCACATCGAAATCGATGTGAGGTTGTTAATGCACTTTGCAAGAGAGATTTTGTACAATCCATTGTCAGTTATTTGGCAACCCCAACGGCTTCTTGATCTGAAGAACAAAAAATACGGGAGAATTGGTGGGAAAGTAAGAGCATAGTTCAGAGCTTTTTTTTTTTTAGAGTAATGCTAGAATACGAAACACTTTTCATTAACATTTGTTTTAAAAGTACTGAAAAAAATCATTTTAATTAATCAAATGCTCTCTTAGAAAGAATATAAAGAAAACACACATCCCCAAATGCAGAATAAATCAAAGTAAACATTTTCCTTTAAATTGGTACACTAATCCTAATCCAATTTCCCAACCATCAAGAGGATATGGAAAGGAAGTCCAATTCATAGTTTATCTCTGTGATGTCAATCAATACAATACCCACTTCATCAATAGCAAATTTAATAACTGTAATCAGAAGCTACATTGGAGTGTTTGTTGGTTGAGACGGTGTGAAGTCTAACCCATGTTTGTTCTATCAGCTTTAATAATTTCAACTTGATTTTTTTGAACCCATAAATTTTAAACAACAAAACTCAAACAGAAACCATCCATCCATCCACCAAACATAAACTCAAGCTTCTGAATTTCAATCCAGGACTATATAAACTCGGACTTCACAATCCAAATTACTCAAACTCAAGTTTAACAACCGCCCCTAAACTCAAACTCGGGTTCACAACCCCAAGCTACATAAACTCGGGCTGAACAACTTCTCCAACCAAACATCTAGAAGAGAAAAATGAAGAAAATTTTATAAACAAATAAATAATTGGAGAGAGAGAGATTACATATCGAGCTCTCGAAGGCTGTAGGCATGGAGAATAAGGCGAGCAGTGGAATCGTCATCCATCTTCCAACCAGCAAAGCTCAAACATTTCCTTCTACCCATTGATTGTTTCACTCCCTCCTTCCATTTCCGGCACACACCGCTAGCCCTGCGTTTTTTTTTCCAAACCCAAAAATTAATCAATTAAACAAAAAAAAAAAAAAAAATTGAAAAGTAAAAGAAAGGCATGAAAATGAATTACTGAGCCAAATCAGTGAAAGAGGTGATCATGACAAAAATATGAGCAAGAAGATCAATGGGTAAGCGCTCAATCTGGGCCTCCAATTCCATTTCTACCCTTGTCGGCCACGGAACAGAGGAACGAAGAAGAATTCTCTATTCCAAAGATGATCTTTTTTTTTTTAATGGGTTTAAGGTTGCGTTGACAAAGGAAAGATGGCGGGTGGGTAAATTCAATTCAATTCATTTTTTGGTTTTTGATATTGGTACTAGTACGAAAGAGAGAGAGCCATTAAAAAACGCAAACGGAAGATTCCACACAAGAAAGAGAAAAAAAGATGTGGACATGTTATCATCATCTTTACATTAAAAAGAATGTAGCTTTGAAAGTGTCTCCATTATATTACGTCCTTTTGTTAGTTACTTTGTCAAAAACAAATGTGGGAAACATGGAGCTCGCCATCGCCAACGCCAACGCCAACGAGGGTGTCCTCATCCTCCTCTTCTCGCACGCTCGATTATCCATTCTTGTTAGAATCGAGTATTTTGGAACTTTGTCAATTTAGTCCTTTAATTTTATTTTTCCATTTTTCTTTTTTAATTTGATAGAACTCACAAAATTTTCTTAAAAGACTTTTTCGAGTTTTTAACAAGTCATTACGATTATATTAAAACTTTTAAAGAAATCTTTTAAAAAATAAAGGGGCATGGACTCAAATGACACATTTTATAAAATTAATTCCCTAAATAGCACCCTCTTTTCAAAATTCCTTAAATGACATTTTTTCTAATATAACAAAATTAATTGTTTTCATTAAATTTACAAAAATGCCATTCATGTATTAATTCACTATATTTGTTCTCTTATTCACTATTTAGTAAATTAAAATATGAACTTTATTAATTCACTAAATTTTCTCTCTTAGTCAATAATTTAATGAATTAAAATTTGAGTTTTATTAATTCAATAAAATTTCTCCCTTCATCAATAATTTATTAAACTAAATTATAATATATAATTGAGATCTTCATATTGATTTTAATTCAATAAGTAATTGAAATTAATAAATTATTGAATAACGGTTTTGATTTTGCCTATAAAAAACACATAAAATCTCAAAGCTTTCCGCAAATAAAAATCACATTCATTTACACTAGTATGCAACATCAATAACCAATATTAGTGATTATAAACTTGAAATATAAAATAATATTTTCATTGAGTGGTAAGATAGTATCTAGATTTCAATTCAATAATTTATTGAACTCAACGCATTAAATAATTGAATTATAAATCCCAACAGCAAGATCCATTTAAACCTATATACATCAACAATTCATTAAAAATTATAACAAACACAAAATAGAATTAAAAAATGGTATCTTCTTGTGTCCTCATTTGGCCTATATTCACATTTTTCTTCCTTGTTTTTTTCTCCAATTCACATATATCCTAGCACATGTAAAGCAACAGTGCAAAATAAAAAGTTCAATAAACTATGTTGCATAATAAAACAAATAAGTTTAGTTCAATAATTTAGTGAACAATATGGTATAAGTTATTGAATTCTATAACGAAAAACTAAATTGACACAAAAAAAGGGATTTAGGATGAAAAACTATTTTAAAAACTAAAATGACAGAGTTTACAAAGTTTACCGAAACCGACCGGTAAGAAAATTCATAAAAAAAATGAACCAGAATCGGAACGGGAAAGGTTACGAACCGAACCGGTATGTAATCGGCTCCCTTTAATTCACTAAATTATACATTATAATTTAATTCACTAAATTATTCCCTTTTTATTCACTAAATTATTGAATTAAAATCAATAAGTATCCCAAATGTACATTATAATTTAATTCACTAAATTATTCCCTTTATTCACTAAATCATTCTATTTAATTCACTAAATTATTGAATTAAAATCAATATTAGGTATCCAAATATACATTATAATTTAATTCACTAAATTATTCCCTTTAATTCACTAAATTATTGAATTAAAATCAATATTAGGTATCCCAAATGTACATTTAAATTTAATTCACTAAATTATTCCCTTTAATTCACTAAATTATTCAATTAAAATCAATATTAGGTATCCCAAATGTACATTTAAATTTAATTCACTAAATTATTCCCTTTAATTCACTAAAATATTCTCTATAATTCACTAAATTATTCAATTAAAATCAATAATAGGTATCCCAAATTTACATTATAATTTAATTCACTAACTTATTCCCTTTAATTCACTAAATTATTGAATTAAAATCAATATTAGGCATCCCAAATATACATTATAATTTAATTCACTAAATTATTCCCTTTAATTCACTAAATTATTGAATTAAAATCAATATTAGGTATCCCAAATATACATTATAATTTAATTCACTAAATTATTGAATTAATCCATTTAATTCAATAATTTATTGAATTAATCCATTTAATTCAATAATTTATTGAATTAAAATCATAACTAAAAAGTTAAGATATTGAATAATAGCATTAACAACATATTACAAGCTAAAAGAGGAAATGAAGAGAAGCGTCTTTGATGAAACTGACGAGTCATTTTTAAAGGAAAAAAAAGGGACAAATTTTGTAAACTAACCTATTGACTAGGAGGGAAAATTTAGTGAATTAATAAAGTTCAGATTTTAATTCACTAATTAGTGAATAAGAGAACAAATTTAGTGAATTAATAAATGAGTGGCATTTTTGTAAATTTATTGAATTAATAAATGAGTGGCATTTTTGTAAATTTAACGAAATAATTAATTTTGTTATATTAGAAAAAATGTCATTTGGGGGATTTTTTAAAACTTAAGCTATTTAAGACATTAACACTAATAAAAGTGTCATTATAGGCAAATTCTCAAAAATAAACTATTGGACTAAATTATATTTAAAGCTTCAATTTTTAACCATTTCATATTAATCTTTAAATTTTAGAGGCATTTACAAATATGGAGAAAAATCAACCTGGCCACTTGTGGCTATTTTTATAGAAAGCCTTCTCTTGAAAAGTGGAAGTATTTAGCTACTTTTTACAATTCAAATTTTAAATACATCAAAAAATTTCGCTTTCGTATATCGAGTATAGTTTGACACATCTGATATTCTGACAAGTCTGTATGTTAGACACTTTTTGTGTTCTCAATACTTTGTTTCCCAATGCATTTTTTCTTTTCCAATTTTTAGTATATTCAGTATATTGTTCATTGTTTTTTATTGTATTCATTATATTTTGTATATTTTCAGTATTTTATGTAAATGTATTATATTAAATATTTCAATTTTCATCCAATTTTGTAGATTCGTTTTAGTATCAATATTTTCAGTATATATTGTTCCTTCTTTTAGTAGATTGGATACATCGTCCTCCGTTTTGTAAGTATATTTGAGAAGAAAATAAATGTATATGTAATATACGTAATATACATGCATTTAATCTGCAAATGAAAAACAAAAGAGTGTTAATTACACAATATTTAATATACAGAAAAATATTTAATGTGCAAATAGACAAAAAGAAATGTATCTTACATTATATTACATAATGTAATAATAGCAAAAAAACTGAACATAAAAGAAGGGGGTGTGTACATCAATCACTCGTCATTTGCGTATATTGCGTATATTACATAATGTACATTTAGTAAAACAATATAGCGGACTAAAAAAATACACACATTTATGTATATTACGTATATTACAGAACTTAAATTTACTATATTGTCGTTTGTGTATATTACATAGATTACCGAATATACATTATGTACATCAAAATATATTCCGTCTATTATAGAATATATATTTAGCAAATCTGAGACATCATGTATATTACATATAATACAAAATTACAAAACATATTACAGAAAAAATGAAACACGATGTATATTATGTATATTACAGAATCCACATTTAGCAAATTCGAACACATAAAAAAAACATATTTTTTCTTAAGAATATGTGAAAAAGTTCATAAAAACTCAAGAGACATGGAGGAAAAGAAATTTAACAAAAAAAAAACTTCTTCTATTTAGATCTATACTTTTCTTGTTTTGAATCTTGAAGATTCGGCGAAATCTAAGATTTCTATGGAGAAAAACATGGAGGGAAAAGTAAGAACAAATTTTTTCCAGATCTAAGTTTTTCTTTCTCTAGATCTTCAAAAAATGCATAAATCTAGAATTTATTAAAAAAAAGGAGAAAAACAGAAAAATCAAACTTTTTTGCATGATTTTCGTCAGATCTATGTATAAGTCTTCTATATTTGTACATTTTTTGAAGATTTATGGAGCAAAAATGGAAGAAAATGGGGGTGAAGATGAAGATTTTCAGAGAGAGAGAGAGATGTGAGTTTAGAAAGAATGAGAGAGAAAAATTAGAAAAAATGAGAAAGAATGAGAGAGAGAGATGGCTGCAAAAAAAGGGAGAAAAAGAAGAGAGGGAAGAGGAGTGCACGTGAAAAGAGAGATGAGAGAGAATTTTAAAAAAATAATTTTGATTTGATTGGAAGGGCATTTAAGTAACTTTATTTACTTAGGTGGCTACCAAGTCAACTTTTGTGATACATAGCTATTGGTTAAAAAATGAGGGAAAATGTGCTATTGAGGTAATTATCCCTTTACAAATATGTCAAAATGAATTCTAATATTTACAAACTTGTTTACATAAAAAAGTATATAAAAAAATATTAAAGTCTTAGAGGCATGTTACTGTTCATTAGGAAATTTCATAAATACCCTAATTTCGTGCAACTATATAAGTCATTAATTTATCATATCAGTAATTATATATATTAGCAAATTAGTGACTTCTATATCAACATTAGTATATTATTGATTGATTATTACTGATTTATCATGGTATACTATCACTGACTAATTTATCATGATATAATATCACTGATATACTACCGCTAATTGATTTTCACTAATTTACCATGATATACTATCATTGATTGCTGATTTGCGAAATCGAAAGAGGTCTCATAAAAAAAACATCAAATTACCGTTGAAAAACCAAAGAAAACCAGTTGGAAGCTTCGGGTTTCGTCGAAACTAAGTTTTGGCCGAAAAATTGATGGTTTTATGATAGTTTGCGAGTTAATAAACCCAATTGAATTAATTAAATGAATAAGATTTCGTAATTAATTGATATATGATTTTTCGGCCAACATGCAATATTTTAGAATTAATTATTTCTATTTTTTTCTAAATTAATTATATAAATTATAATTATCCGACATAAATATAGGAAAGATATATATTTTTCTCTCTTATTTTTTTTCATGACTAGATAAATGGAAAAGATAATCTTTTCCATTATCTTTTATCTTAAGGTAATGTAATTTTTTGGTTCTTAAGTTTTGAGGCTTGTGTCTATTTGGCCTCTGAGTTTTTAATTCGTATATATTTTTTCCATGAGTTTTGAAAACTAGCTTACTGATGGTTAGAAAACTAACTTCAAGGATCAAATAGACCATATTCCTCTAATCTATTCATTAGTTTTCTAACCATTTATTGATGGTTAGAAAACTAACTTCAAGGATCAAATAGACCATATTCCTCTAATCTGGTGACCAAGTAGACAAAAATTGAAATTTTACTCTTGGAATTTAAAAATTTGTAATAGTGATGAGTAAGGTCGATCTCCACAGGGAATGGGTAATTGAATAAAAGTAATTAGAAAAATTTGGTTTTGAGTTTTGAAATAAAAAGAAAACAAATTAAAAGAGAGAAATCAAATGGAGAAAAGCTTCCAACTAAACGTTTAATCTCAGTTATGGTTCATTAATTTGATCATCGATTCATTAACATGCATTCCTAATTTTTCTCTAAATTGGTTGAAAGTCATCAAACTCAATCAACAACATAAGTATTCTTCCTTAATTATTCGATAGCCAAGATACGACCGTTGACTATTTTCCTAATCAATAAACAACCCTAGAATACGATAATAGAATTTAATTTATTGAAAGCATTAAGAAGAGAATAACCCAATTCTAACCAATAAACACGATACGATCGATTTATTTAAGTTAGATCATAAAATCCCATAACATGATTTGAGAAATATCCCAAATCAATTTATGTTAATTTACTATTTGTATTAGAACAATTAAACAACTATGGAATTAACGTTCTAATTAGCGATATGAAAAAGTAACAATTGAACATACGGCCACTATGCACAACAATTACTCAACAATAAAATAGGCAAAGAGAAAATATGAATAAAGAGAAAATAGGAATAAAATTAAGGACAAAACCTCACAAATTCATGAAAAAAACCTCGATAATTCTCTAGTTGGAATAAAGAAATTAGCTAGAAAACATAATAAAAATTACCTAAAAGTGCTAAGAAAAATGGGGGAAGAAGGAATTCTGAAATTGGTATCAAATGAGGATTTAAATAGGCAAAAAGAGACTAAAATCGTGCAAATATGCTAAAGCCATTTCCAAACTGTCTCGCTACCCGCCACGCTGAGCCAAGCGCTCATTTTTCATCTCAAAAGCCTCACGCGTACTAGCCATATCCAGAAGCCAAGCCGTCCGTTTTCCAGGCACTTCCTTTGGAGAAAAGATTAGGGCAACGTGTCACTTCAGTTGAATGACACGTCGCTCAGTCAGATGCAGCCTCAAGTGCACGATGACGTCACGCTGCCTCAGTCCTGGGTCTTCACCGTCGCAGCGCCGCTTTGCCATCGTCGCGACGCCCACTCTAGGTTTTTGGCCCAGGAAGCGTGTTTTCAGCAGGCCGCGACCGTGAACCATTAAAATATTAAAACATGCATAACTTCTTCGTTTTAACTTCGATTTGAGTGCCGTTTTTGCCTACGTTTTTAAAATTTAAAGATTAACAATATTTTGGATAATTAAATCAATTAACACTCATATTTTAATTATTTTAGAGTGTAACGTCCCATTACTTTTGAAGTAATTTTTTTATTATTTATTTTAATTAAAGTATTTAAATTTATTTTATAATTAATAACTTTGAATTTAGGAGTTTATTTCGTCCGTAAACCTTTTAAATTGGTTTAGTAGCTTAAATTAGTATTAGAAGTATTAATAATTATTAACAGGTCAAGTAATAATTATTAATCATCTTTTAGCTAGTTTAAATGCTTCAGGTTTAGTTTTGAAAGCTAAAAGAAAATGAGGAACGATTTCATAATTTTTGGTTTCTTAAAATATCTAACACTCTCCATCTTCCTTCTTAAATCCATTTTAAGCCCAAAAAAATAGAATTTCAAGCTCTCATTTTCTCTTCCAAAAACGTGAGCATCAAAGTGGGGAGAAATTCCTTGGGCTTTCTTCAATTCTCGACCGTTTCAACGATTTCTTTTGCATTGGATTGCTCGGGATGTGGGATTTCTATCTTTTCTACCTTTGTGGTGTTTCTCGCTCAAAGGGAAGCCCTAAAAAGTGAGTTTTGATTTCCTATGGTTTTCTTCATTTATTTCTAAATACGTTTTTAAGTTGAAATCATGTATTTCCATCAAGAAATTTAACGATTTTGAGCTCGAAATCTCGAAAAACACTATTCACCAAAAATACTATTTATCCAAAAACACACATTTTCTAATTTTAGTTATGGTTTATAAATCGTATTCAATTGGTGGTGTTGTAGGTGTTGGTAATCACACGTGTGGTAATTCGTTCGGCACTCAGGAAGTTGTCTACTTTACTAAGGTGAGTTTAAAGTGGTAGTTAGTAATTTTATGTATCGAGTTACATTACGTTGTTGTTCGATCGAGGTTAAGAGATTCACTTATTAATAAGAGTTATTAATGGTTGGATGGTGACTATGAACCTTGGAAGTGAGTTCGAGATAGTTTGTCTTTTAAGTATATTTGGAGTTAATTATTGGTTTTGGTTGAAAAAGTAAGTTTTAGTACGTTTTGGAAGTCTTGTAAGGCTATGGAGAATTTTAGAAGAAACTTGGAAATTGAAGGTACTTTGAGTAGTTTTGGACCAAAGCAGCTTAGGAGTTTTCTTGGGAGTTGTTTATGTAATGTTTATGTTCTATTGTCTTTGATAGAATTGGTATGTTAACTTTGATAATTATTTACTTTTTAAACTAAGGACTTTGTGGAACTTGGCATCAGCGATGATTCTTGGTTATTGTTTATTCGATCTCATTACCTTGTGTAAGGAATAAGGGTTACAGTTTGATTGTAGTAGTATCGTGGATTATGAAATTCTAATGATAATATGATTGATGTTGATTGTGGTAGTACTGTGGAGTATGGAATTCTAATAAGGATTGATGTACTTGGGAATTTTGGCAAGAGACAACACTTTGAGGAGTACAATAGATAAGCATGTAATTGAGTGTAATTGTAGTATGATTGTATTGTTTGTTAGTTGTTTGTGTTGTGATGCAATAGGGTCATGAACGGATTTATGGATATAATGGATTCATAGATGAAACAGGCTATGGGTGACAATTATATCGATGTACTATGTGATATGATCTTGGGATATAACAGGTTCATGGATGAAATAGACTATATACGATGTTATATGAGGAGATTTGTGGATAAATTGAGTTCATGACATGAGTATCCCAACTTATTTGTTAGTTGTTATGTAAATACATGCTTATCCTTTGTACAAATGTTTTCATTCAATTGTAACACTTTATATAGTTCGATGTGAGTTCGAACCAGGAAGTTGATGGGTGTATGATTAGGTTGTATTGGAAGTGTAGAATGGGTAGTAAAGAGTATGTTAGAAATTTCTAGCATGGAATTCGGTCCATAGGATTACTTGCCTCCATTTTAATCTCACTAGCATTTTTATGCTAATGTTGCTACACTTACAACTTTTCAGATACTTCTTGACGAAAGTGACGTGGTAGAGGAGGTGGTGTTGCTTGATCTTCAAGGACGATGGATTGGATATGGGCATGGACATGGTTTTGTATAGCATTCTAGAATGCTTGTTGCATTTATTTCCATTTTCTCACACTTTGTATTTTAAGCTCGTGAGAGCGTTTTTAAAACTTGTAATGGTTTTATGATTTTATGTTTGTTTTAGAAATTTATTTATAATCAGAACGTGCATTCCACGTTTTTATGCTTTCTCTAGTTGTGAACAAAGTGTAAAACAGGTTTTGGTTAGTCCGAATTTTAAACGTACCCATGCCGTTCTTTTTTTAAAACCAAGTCTTCCGCTGTGACTTTGAAATTAAAGGATTTACGGAATTGGGTCGTTACATAGAGATATTAACACTAATTATTACGTAGAATTTACGAGCTATCACTACCTAACCTTGCCTTCAATTTTAGTACTAGAGAAACTTGATGGGTTTTTTTTTTAAAGATATTCAGACCTTTGAATTATTTTTTATTTAGTGTTTATTATTATTCAGAATTTAAATAATTGATGTCAAAAGTTTAGAGTACAAATTGAATTTTTTCTATATTAGATTCAATGAATCTCTTGACAAAAATTGTTAGAGAATAATGAAATTTATATAATGTAATAATTGTTAGTAATATGTCCTAAAACCTGTAATTATTTAATAATGATAATTTATTTAGAATAAATTAAATAAATAAACTCAAGTTTCTTTTTATCTATATTGATTCATTGACGATATAGAAATGTGTGTACATATCTATATCCAACATTTAAATAGTAAAACCCAAAGTTACTCTTATGAAATAACTACTAAGTATGTGAGTCATACGAGAGGATTAAAGTCGAGATGAGTAACTTTAAGTGTCTACAGTAAATAGATAATATTTGAGAACCTTATCCTGGTAACACTATTGATAGCTGTCCATTTTGTATAGTAGAGAAATTATCTTATTCAGATCATTCATGTGGGTGATATAAAATGGAAGTATTATATACAATGTTGATTGTATAAGACAGGTCCACGATATTTGATAAATATCTCAATTGTACCGTTTACGAGAAATGATCGAATATCAAACGAAGTTTATCAATCGTGATAAATCTCTATTATAAGTGAAATGTGGACTCATATTCATGGAGTTATGTTATTTACATGGTTGAAAGCTCTCAATACACTCCTGTTTTGGTAACATAACGAGATAGTAGCTGGGAACACATTTACACAAGATGAAATTCATAACTTTCCTATGAATTAACGGTATCCATGCGATATCTAATCATTCTAGGAATTTTAGGAAACTCCCTTGATATAGTGATTCAAGACATGAACAAGTGACACCACGACTTCTATTGATCACATAAGTGTTTATCTTTAGTTTTACTACAGATAATGTTCATTGGAAAATCATCGGGAACACAAGGATAAAGCGGTGATTACAGGAGTAAAACATTAAATTTATCCCATCTATAATTATGAGTTTTCCACGTGAAGGATATATCACAGATATAACTCATCTATAGTGAGGGGGTTCAGTTATGAATCTATAGTGGAATCATTCATAGTTAGGTAATAAGTAATCGAATGATTATGAGTTAATCAGTCAAACTAATTATTAAGCTCATGATCTATAGGTCCATTGGGTCTCTGAACTAGCCCAAATAATATTGTAACAAAACAAGTCATTTGTTTGACTATTGAAGAAATAAAGAATTAAGTTACTTAATAGGCAATATTAATTGTTTAAATATTGAGTATATTTAAATGGTGATTAATAGAAGCATTATTAATTGTTTAAATAATGAGTTTATTTAAATAGAAAATTAATAATGAAATATTACTAAAAATAAAATATTATCAATTAGAATTATTAATTAAATAAATAATGAGTTTTGTCAATGGAAATTAATAATTAAAATATTTATTATTAATTGATTAAATAATGAAAATTATTTAAATGGAAATTAATAATTAGATATTATTTGATGATATTTAGTTGGAGAAAATATTAATATTATTAATTTTTTAAATAAAGTGTTTTATTTAAATGGTAATTAATAAATAAATTAATATTAAAATTGATAATTAATTAAGTTGGACTTATTTAATTTAAGAGAGACTTTCTAACACAATTGGATTATCGAACCCAATTGAAAATGGCCCAAATAATTAATTAAATAAATTGAATTTATTAATTAATTAATGACATAATTTTTGCCCATATATATAATTTTTAGGAAGATAATTGTTTAAATTATATCCTAAAAATATTTACATAGATTTATTTATCCAAGATAAAGCAAATAAAAGAAAATTCAATTTTTCCCTTTATCTAATGCTAATTTCAGCCATGTGTAAATAAAGGAGAGAGAAAAATCTTTTTCTTTTATATTTATCTCATGGGATTTTCCTAATTTGATTAGATATTCCATTGGCCTATAAATAGGACGCTTGGGTTATTCATAAATCATACCAATTCAATTCCTTAGAAATTGAAAGCTCTCTTCTTCTCCTCTCCCCTCCATTACCGATTTTGCTATTAATTTTAGGAAGAAAAATTCTTTTTCTTATTCCTAAATTTTCTTCTAGTTCAATCCCACAATTTAGTTTTGTTAACGTTCGTGGATATAGTCTAGAAGACCTGGTGTTAAAGGTTGATGTTGTAAAGAAACCTCTAACCAATTCTCCATATTTTACTCAATGTAAGTAAAAGCCATTGTTTTTCGAAAAGCCTTAAAGTTTCAATCGAAGGTTTAATCACAATTGCATGATATTAATAGATCCTTAATTAAATGTTAATGAGTTTACTAAATAATATTCCACTAATTTAATAAAGTAGTCCCTTCAATAATAACAACCTAAAGCTAGCTCATCTAAGGCTCAACTAACTAACCAACCTTAATAAACTACCAACAATAATAATACTCTAACCCTCCCCCAAACTAATGTTGAACGAGCCTCAACCATTAGTTTATTTCTTAAAAGCTAAAAACAAGAATTAGGGAGAGCCTTGGTTAGAATATCTTTTGTTTGAGTTAAAGATGGAACATGTCTAACATCAAAGAGCTTACAGACAACCTTCTCTCGAACAAAATAAAGATCTAACTCGATGTGTTTCGTTCGAGCATGCTGAATAGGATTTGGCAGCAAGCTGGACCATGCTAAAGTAGTCACAAAGAATAGGAGATGAAGGAAAAAGGATAGTCAATTCATCGAGAAGATGTTGAATCCACGAAAACTCTACTGTAACTATAGCTATGCTTGTGCTAGATCAAGATACAACGGGCTACTTCTTTGAATTCCAAGATACAAGACTACCACCAAAATAAACACAAAACCATGTGGAAGACCTTCTGTCATCTGATTCAGAAGCCCAATCTGCATCACAATAAGCTACAGTTTGAAAATTAGAAGTAGGTTTCAAGTGTAACCTATGAGAAATATTGCCAAGTAAGTACCGTAGAATTCGCTTAACAGCTCGCCGATGGGATAACTTCAGAGTTTGCATGAATTGACATACTTTCTTAACATCAAAAGACAACTTAGGTCTGGTTGTAAAATACTACAAAGCACCCACAACACTTCTATATAATTGATAATTAGCAAAATCACAAACATCGGTCTTTGAAAGCTTATCAGTACTAGCCATAGGGGTACAAACACCCTTAGCTTCCTTCATATTTACCCAGGTTAACAAGTCTTTGATATACTTGGATTGAGATAAACACAAACCAGATGTAGTATGAACTACTTGAGTCCCCAAAAAATAATTCAATTTGCCCATATCTTTTAGGGCAAAGGCAGCGTTTAATGTAGAGACAAGAGAGTAAAGGAAGGAAAAGTCATTTCTAGTGAGTAAAATGTCATCAACATACACCAAAGAAAAGGCTAAACAACCCTTAACAGAAAAAATAAAGAGTGACTGATTAGAGGCAGAATGAAAACCAACCTTTAACAAGACATTGCTCAACTTATCAAACCATGCTCTTGGAGATTGCTTTAGACCATAGAGAGCCTTGTTTAACTTACAAATAAAATTAGGATACTTAGAATCAACAAAACCAGAGGGTTGAGACATGTAAACCTCCTCTGTGAGAATCTCATTCAAGAAGGGATTATTAACATCTAGTTGTCTTATAGGCCATTTATATGTCAAGTCAATGGTCCAAACAATTCTGATTTACACTAATGAGTTTTTTTAGTTATGGAAGGAACATGAAGAATATTTTTTAACACAAAGAGTTTTGAAGTTAAAGGAGAAGATAAAACAGAGTTGCTAACATGTTGAATAGAAAGAGGAGAACCATTACCCATATGAATGCTATCATGGCCTTGATAATTCATGTGATTAGCCAAGTTAGCATATTGAATAACATGGTTAGCTGCCTCAGAGTCTGAATACCAAAGAGAATCAGCAACAGACTTAGGTGTAGCCATATAAGAAGCAAGTTGCACTGACACTGGATGAGAAGCAACCAAGTTCATATTACTGAATGAACCATTAAAGTCAGAACCGTTTGCACCATGAAACCACTATTATATGCACCATTAAAACCAAGGTTTTGATTGAAGGAAATTGAAGAGGAATATCCTAAACTAGTAAAATTATGATCATATCGACCATAACACTTTCCACTGGGATGACCAAGACACCCACACAATTTACTGCATAGCCTATTATTTTGGGAGTTATTTTTACCACGTCAATTGCCTTTGTTATTGTTATTTCCTCTATAATTTGGAGAATTACCACCAAAATTCCGATTTGCCTAAGTCATTTGAGCCTCTGAAAATTAGAAGAATTCTTCCTGGATTGAGAAGATGAATTGGCTAGATTGATAGACATAAGATCAGAATCCTTTGAATGTTTTTCAATTTTGGTTTCATCAATAAGCAAGGATGCAATTTCTTCAGCAACATACTCATCCTTTCGAGAATTGACAAAAATGATAAAATGGTCATATTCATCAATTAATCCATAAAAATTTGCATCAATATGTTCAGAATCAGTCATGGAATGACCTATAGAATCCAACTAATCAACAACATGTTTGATTTTCAGTAAATAATCATTGATCGAAAGAAAAACTTTCTTCGCATCCTTGAGCAGATCCTTGAATTGAGAAATTTTGGTCTTTGTTTTTGTTGCAAAATAAGCAACCAAAGTAGTCTAGATTTGAACAACAATATCACAACCTACCATTTTGGTAGCAGAAGAGGTCATGAAGGAAAGAAGCCATGAAACAAGAAGACTGCCTCGAGCTTCTCAATCAAGATACTCAAGACTGAAATTCCCCAATATCTCATTCTCTAAGGAAGCAAATTTCTTCGAAACGAAGCGGTCTTTCTCAAAAACATATTTATAAAGACGACGTCCCTTAATCGAAGCCTGAACTTGTTTTCACCGCAACAAAAAGTTGTTGTGATCTAATTTCACTGAAATTTTGCAAAAAAACTCACTAATTTCTGAGATGATGAATCAAAAAGAGCAATGAAAGAAGTCGGAAGGGTAGGAGTAGATTCAATCGAAGTAGAAATTTTGAAGAAGAATGAAAATACAGCTAAAAAAATAAGAAATGACAGGCAAATGACATGTGTTTGCTTACATGCAATCACCACTTGAAAGGGAAAGAAAATTCAATGACCGAGGAAATGCAAGAAACGAGGGAAAAATTATTTGCTAGAGAGAAAAAATTGAGGTTTAGAACTATCAGCTCTTGCTACGAAATTAGAATCAATTAATCTCTCAGCAATAATTGCTATAGATGAATGAAATATATATAATGTAATAATAACAACCTAATGCCGACTCATCTAAGGCTCAACTTACCCACCAACTTTTAACAAACTATTAACAATAATAATACTCCAACCTGCTATAATAAGAGTCATGAAATAGAAAAAAACCATGTCACGACGTAATTGCGACGTTGAGCGCCAACGTCCAATTTATAGGTCTCTTTGTGAAAAGGAAAATTTTGGAGTCGACGCCAACCAATTTCGGGTGTGATTGGTCACCTAATTAATAAAAATAGTCTACAAAAAACCAGATTGGGTTCAGGAGTCATTTATGCATAGGGAAGGTACTAGCACCCTACAACATCCATTTAAAAATAGTTACCCTAATCTTATCTTATATTATCTAATTTTAAACTATTGGTCCATAATTAAACTAATTGGTGAAAAAATTGATTTAATTTGTGAAAACAAATGTCTCATTTAACCTTCTCTTAACATCAAGAATGATGTAAGTTCAAAGATATATTGAGCGGGGTTATGGTCGTTAATTGAACAAGTATCGGAATTGAAAAATCCCTCACCTAGAGAAATTGAGAATTGTTACTTCCCAAAATCCCATCATCGGGTTTGTATTTATATTTTAAAACACTTTAATTATTTTTTATTTAAAAAAAATATTAAGTATGTTACTATTTGTTTATTATTTTGAAAAAAAAGTAACAGAATTTAACAATGCTATTATACAAATAATTTAAATAAAAAAAAATCTAGGAAAATAACTTATTTGAAAGCAGAATTTCAAATTAAAATAAACTAATAAAAACAAAACATAAATGATGTAAATAAAATTCATAACAATTTGAAAGAGATCTTATTAACGGAGGAAATGTTTATGTATATATATTGTACAAGTTAGAGTAAAAAGAGTGGGCATATAAGACAAATCATATATATTTAATATATGTGTATTTATTAGAACTAAGTTGTCATGATAAAAGCAAAACATATATCAATATATATAAAATTTATATTAGAACAAAAGACTTACTCCGATCGAAGACTAAGAAAAGAATTTTCCAACCAAATCTTTGAACGTTCCACCGCCACAAAAAAACAAACCCTTCTTTTATGTGGTATTTCTAAGATCGGTGATGATGAGAGAGGGGGTAAGGTATTGAACGTTAAAAGCGAAGGAAGAGAGGTTTCGAATGGCTTTGCCGATTGGGGAGAAAATTCAACTTCTAGGTTTTTCTCGTATTTCCTACCGTCTATTCTAAGAGTGAAGGCTCTTATTAATAGCCAAAATTAGAGACATTTAAAATAGATTGAGATAAACTTATGATAATAACAGATAGTACTTAGAGATTAACCCAATCTAAATCAAATAATATCTCTATAAATTTATTTAAATCTATCCCAAATCATATTTATCTTTGACCATTTCAAATTTATTTAAAATTAACTACCTTATCTCTACAATAATTTAAAAAAAAAACAAATTTAAAATAAATAAAATCGAAAATTATTTTATATTTAAAATTAAAAACTAATTTTATCATTTAAATTTAAAACAAAATTAAAATCTAATTATTTTTAAAATATAAGGATCAATTTTATTTTTAAGAATAAAATTATCTCTATTTTTAAAACAATCAAATTTTATTTTTATTTCAATAAATTTGGCCCGGATAAAATATGGTATCTACAAACCACATAGTGAAAATGAATTAAAATTTCATTTAAACTTTAATTTTGAGAGATATCTTTCAAAGTTTTGACAAAAATCATCATCATTCTTGAACTTGGTCACTTGTATCAAATTAATCGAAATTCCTTACAAGAGAGAGAGAAAAAAAAAGCCCTTGGAGAATGAAATCACAATATCTCCCCAAACTTTCATTATTATGAGAAAACTACTGACTGATAAAAACTAGGACAATAATGAAATCAACATTTTTAACCATATAATATAGAAATAAACATCACCACAATATGATATCCTCGTGCAAATTTTCAAAAATTAATCTGATTTACTTGGCGTTGGGACTTAATTAACTTGAGCTCATCAATCAAAGACACCAAGTTAGTATGAGAAGAACCACCATTGGTTATTGCCTTGTTAGCTGCACATTTAAGCTCTCTAGCCCGTTCTCTCATTCCTTCACCATCACTCATTAAGATGGTTATTGCCTTTTTAATCTGTTCTCTATTTATAATTTCTGCTTCTTCCGAATCATACAAGTCGTCGAACCATCTTTTCGAGCCAACCGAAACTGCAATTTTCAACACCTGAGTAACCAACTTCTCATTGAAAAATTGTTCTGCTGCTAAAGGCCAAGAGATCATTGGCTGACCAGCCAAAACACTTTCAATAGTTGAATTCCAACCACAGTGTGTTAAAAATCCTCCAATGGCTTTATGATTCAATATCAAAATCTGAGGTGCCCAATTTCTTATTAACAAACCTTTCTTCTCTTGTTTCATTCTCTCCTCAAACCCCCCAGGCAAATAATCTTCATTTGTTCTTTTCTTTCCAATTACCCAAATAAATCGGTGACCGGAATCTTCGAGTGCATGAGCTATTTCGAGCAATTGAGTATTGAGAAGCTTTGCCATGCTCCCAAAACTAACATACAAAACTGAATTTGGTTCCTTACAATCCAACCATTCTATTATCTCTAATTTCCCATTCCCATTCCCTGTTTTGACATTCTCCTCGTCAATCCATAACGAAACCGGACCGATCGCCCATGACCTGATTCCCACACTAGTTTGAAAGTATTTTACATAATCAGGTTCAAGATCATAGAAGCTGTTGATCAAAATCCCATGGCTCTTTCGATTTGCCTCTTCCATCTTTTCTACCGCTTCAATAATCGATTTCTCCGTGGTTTTAAACCAATATGGTACCTGGGATCTTGTGATTTCTATCTTGTGTGGCAATCCAGGAAGAACAAAAGGCTCAATATCAGATTCTACTTTCTCATGTGGTGCATAACACATAATAGAATGTGGAATTGATTGCCCCATATATCCTGAACAATGAAAGGCTAACCGAGGAATCCCGAGCCTCATCGCCGCATCCGTAGTCCAACTATGAATCACATCACTAACAATGCAATCAAAATCATTATCAGAGAGAAATTGTTCAATCTCACTTTCAAGCATATTGAAAGCTGTCATTAGTTTAGGAAACATATCATTTGAAGTAGCTTCACTAAAGGTCTCAACACCAGGAGGAAGGCCAACTTGATCAAAAGGCAATGAGAGAGTATGGATTTTGATTTTGAAGCCTGATTTGAAATCATTTTCAGCATCTTGTCGAAACCGAAGGGCGTTCGTGTTCGTGGTGAAATAAGAAACATCAAAACCTTGCCTAGCAAATATTCTTGCAATGTACATCAAAGGGTTCATGTGGCCTGGAGCTGCAAATGGAATGAAACCAACTTTAACAACATCTTTTGAATTCATGATCAATGCCGTTTGATTTCTTTCTCCACCTTTCTATATATATATATATAGAAGAAAACTTGATTCACGTGGTTTCATTGTCTGATGTTTGTCAAGTGTATATGTCAAAAGTTATAATTATAAGTTTAGATCCTATGGTTTGTATCTGTTTTTAATGTTTTAAATGTCTCAAATTGGTTGATATAATTTGTGATTTGCGTTGATTTAGTCCCTATAATTTTATAAGCTTCAATTTTATCTTTATAGTTTGATAAAATGTTTCTATTAATATTTTAAATCATCACTAGACTCAACAAGTTAAACTAATGGGTAATAAAAAATTCAATCATATATCTTAACACCCGTTTGAATCATAGGGTTCTAACCAAAGAGTTTCTGTTTTGATATCATATTAAATATGTTACATCACCACTAAACCCTAGGCTTAGGAAAGATTAAGGAAAATTAGGAAAAGATTAAATAAACTACTAAGTAAAACATATTAATTAAAAGTTAAATAAAAAGTTAAATATTGATCCAGGAAAATTTAAAACTAGCCCAATATAATTAAAACATTAATTAAAAAAATACAAAATTAAAAGAGACAAGATTAACAAAACGAGATTTTATTCATATTAAAATTTTACAAGACTCGTCAAACCTCTAAATTCACTCTCAAACTTAGCACACCCTTTAATGTGCAAACTACAACTATTTATAGGAAAAGTAAAGATAACTTCAAACCGACAGGACAGGACCCCTGATCGATTTGCAACTTGCAGAAAAGACAAACTATACAAAATACATGGATAAAGACTAATCTTAAAACCGCCACATGTCACTTTGCATGACGCCACGTGTCACGTTGCATGTCGCCACGTGTCACGTTGCATGTCGCCACGTGTCACCTTGCATGTCGCCACGTGTCACCTTGCATGTCGCCACGTGTCACCTTGCATGTTGCCACATGTCAATTTGCATGTTGCCATGTGTCACCTTGCATGTTGCCATGTGTCACCTTGCATGTTGTCGTCACGTGTCACTTTGCATGTTGTCGTCACGTGTCACTTTGCATGTTGTCGCCATGTGTCATCGTGCATGTTGCCATGTGTTACTTTTAGAATTTACATGGATTGATTTTTTATTTTTTATTTATTTATTTTTTTAATTGAGTACAAGTGTCATGAGTACAATTTGTAGTTATCTTTAAAAATATGGATCATTGAGAAGGTCATCATCATCATCATCTTTATCAGATATGATGCTTGTAGTAGACTTTGTTGCAGAAATGAGTAATGTTTGAAGATCAGTTTCTGAAGTGGCTTGTGCCAATCCTGCTAAAAGTTTTGATTTATGATTGAGAAATTCAGATTTTTTCTTAACAGAAAAGTTTTGTAAATAAGGATGTTCAGAAAACCATTTTTTAATGTTAAGTATTGAAACATGTTGGTGGTTAAAACGTTCGCACCATTAATTTTGAAAACTCTATAAAGTTGATGAATTCCTTGACTTTTTTGAATATCAAAATTCCAACAAAAAATCCATGGTATTTGAAAAGAAGTTGAAAATTGCTTAGTTTGAGAAAATGCATTTGTGAAAACATTTTGAGAATAATAAAAATAAGATTCTTGAACTGGTATTGGAAAAATATCCTCAGTGAGACCGAAGATATTCCACCAAGTTTTGAACCATAGTGGAAAATAATGATGTGAAGCATTTTTGTCGAAAGATATAAACCAAGAGTGGTCAAAATTTGAAACCAAAATCTCGCATACCAGGCTTTTTGGTAATCAAGATATGAGTAAGAAGATGGATTGAAAGGTTTGGAAAAGGTTTTATGAGTATAAATATCTTGATTCCATTTGAGGGGAGTAAGGACTTTGAGAATTTTAATTTTGGAATGAGATATACGATTGGAATCATTTTTGTCTTTGATATGAGTAATTTTAGCTGAATTGGAATCAACCAAAATAAATTCATAAAAAAGACGATTTTTATTGAGATTATCTGAAATAAAATAAAAATCTTTTGGGAATACCTTTTGAATAATTTCACGAATATGATTGAATTCATATTCTGGTTCAATATAACAAATGGATAAAGGGTTATTTTTTTAAAAGTAACCTTTTATTTCAAGTTTTAGAACAAGTTTTGGGGCTGGAGAAACGGCTTGAGAAAAAGTGGTAGGAGTAGATGACTCCACTGGTTGAGAAGAAGAAGGGGTGGATGACCCCATTTGTGAGACAAAAGGTCTCTCGTATGGAGAACCTAAAACTGCAACCTTGTTACTAGATCCATTATTTCTTGATTTGGATCTTGTAACTATATGGAAATCTTCCATTGAGTAATCATCAATTGTCTGAGGTGCTGGAGACTTTCCTTTTTGTTTTTGAGAAGGAGAAGGGGAAACAACAATCTTTTTCTTGTCACTCATATTTTTCTTATCACTCATTATTTCTCTAAGCTTTTTAAACTAAGACACTCTCATGAAAGATAATCAGCAAGAGGGTTTTGAGTCCCTTTTATAGGCATAATTTTGAAATCAAAGCATGACAAAATAGGTTGCCACCTGGAAAATATTTGTTTTGACACCAAATTTTTAACATCTTTTTCTAAAACAAATTTCGAAGCTTTTGAGTCGGTTCGAATTAAAAATTCTTTATTAATTAAATCACTTTGAAACTTTTGAACACAAAGTACAATTGAAAGAATTTTCTTTTTAATTGTTGAATAATTCTTTTGATTAGTAGTCCAAATACCTAAATGGTATTTGACAATAGATTCTTTCCCATTTACTTCCTGTTTGAGGATACCGCCATATCCTAAATCTGAAGCATCGGTTTCTACTATGAGTTTGGCTTCAGGATTAATTAGATGTAGACAAGGAATTGTTTTGACCAAAGACTTGACCTTTTGAATTGTTTGGGTATGAGTATCATTCCATGGAGTAGGATTTTTCCTAAGTCTTTGAAATAGAGGTGCACAAACTAGTCTAAGATTTGGAATAAAATCAGAGACATAATTGAGACATCCTAAAAATCTTTGTAATTGAGTCTTATCAGTAATTTGGTCGGGGAATTTATCTGCAAATTCTATAGACCTTTGAATTGGCTTAATTTGACCTTGATTAATTTCATATCCTAAAAATCTAATTTGAGTTTGGAATAATTTAATTTTGGGTAATGAGACAACTAGACCATTTCGTTTAATGATTTCATAAAAAATATTGAGGTGTTTAAAATGTTGGCTTATATCATTAGAAAATACCAAGACATCATCTATATAGACAATAGTGAAATTTTGGTATGGATTGAATATGTCATTCATTATTTTTTGAAATTCGGAAGGAGCATTTTTTAATCCAAATGGCATAACATTCCATTCGTATTGTCCAAATGGAACATTAAATGCAGTTTTATATCTATCTTCCTTGGCAACTTGAATTTGCCAAAATCCAGATTTCATATCAAATTTTGAGAATATTTTTGCATTTTGAATTCTTTTAAGTAAATCTTGTTTGTTTGGAATCGGGTACCTGATCCATTCAAGTACTTTATTTAAAGGTTTATAATTAATTACAAGTCTTGGAACTCCTCGTTCCTTTTCGGCTTGATTATTGACGTAAAAAGCCGCACAAGACCATGGGCTTTTACTTGGGCTTATTAATCCTTTTTGCAATAAATCATTAATTTCTTGTTTACAAAATTTGAGTAATTCATTATTCATTTGGATGGGTCTTGCCCGGGTTGGAATCTTTATTTCATCAAAATCTTTTATATAAGGAAGTTTAACAATATGACTCTTCCGTTCCCAAAAAGCATTAGGAATGGTAGAACATATCTCTTTTTCAATCATTGTTTCAAATTGAGTAATCTTTTCTTGAATTTTTGGATCATTTAATTGTTTTTCAATTCTTTTGTAGTCTATTTCTTTTTTAAGAAATTGTATTTGTTTTTCTTTATTTTGAATTTGGTTTATAGATTTATATATTGAAAAATTTTGAAGCATTCTAACATCATGAGTATTTATTGGATTAAGTAAATTGAAATGTATATTTTGATCAAGTATTTTTGTAGTAATTCCTCTATCTGAGACAGAGAATGGGTAAATTTGGGTGAGAAAATGTGTACCCAAAATTATCTCATTTTGTAAATCTTTAACTAGAATAAAGGTATTTTTGAAACAAAAGTTTTGATTACAAATGTGTACATTAGAAAGTTTATAATTAATATTGAGTCTTTGACCATTGGCTCCACGCAAATGTTCAGTTGTTTTTTCAAAATATTTTGTTGGTACCAATCCCTCCCGGATGCAATTTTGATCCGCACCGGAATCAATTAGTACTTTTGAAGTGATTTTATATTCGTTATTAATAACAAGGGTAATTAGAGAATACCATTTTTGAATTTGTACTTGATTAATTAAATTGATAAACTGTTGAGCAGGTAAATTCTTAGCTTCATTATTGATGTCAATGTTTTGACTGTGTAAATTTGAAGTTGAGGGGACATCTTTTGAATGAATGTCATGAATCAGTTCTCTGAGTGTAATTAATTCGAATTTCATAGCAGCTTGTTCATCAAAAATTTGAGATTCATTTTGTTTTATGTGATTGATATCTTTTTTAAGGTTGTTGACTTCATATTGTAAATCTTGAATTGTTGTAGGTTTTGTTGGAGTATTAAATCTTGAAAATATTTCTTTGATGTCATATGGGACAAAGTTTTCATGAGACAAAGTTTTGGATTCTTTTTCATCTTTTTGGGATATTAGATTTTTTAGTTTGAGTAAGTAATCCTTTTGAATTTCTGTGTTATCGATTTTATTAATAATTTCAAACATAAATTCTTGTTCTTTAAAAATTACATTAATTGTATTTTGACAATTGCAAACTTTTGTTTTCTTGTTATCAGAGGTTGATGATGTCATATTGTCATCATCTGATTGAGAAATTTCTTGTTCGTCCAATGTAACACTTTCAGAGGATTCTTCCTCAGAAGATGAGCTTGAGTCAGAATTGATTAAATTAAGAAGTTTATTCTTAATATCATCATCAATTTTGAGGTTATTTATCTTTTTCTTCATAAGACATTTATTTGCATAATGTCCTTTAGATTTACATTTATAGCACTGAATATCTTTAATATTTCTTGAATATTTTTTGGAATGTCTTTTTGGTTTGGAGTAGTATTTTTTTTTATGAGAACTTTTGATTGAGAATATCTAGAGGACTTTCTAGAGTTATTATTAGATGATTTCCTTTGGGATCTCTGAAATCGTTTTCTTTTTATGGTAGAAGAGGGAGCTTGGATTTTCCCATAACCATATTGATCACAAAAGGCACCTAATTCTCTTCGTTGTTGTCCTTCATTATTTTTGAGTTTGTTATGAAGTTTGTAGTCAGTACAAAGTCTTAATCCCTCATTAATAATATAAGAGATTAATTCTCCATAAGTTAATGTATCGTAATGAATATCTCCTTGAAATATATCTCTTAATCTTTGGCGAATCTTATCCGCAAATAATTTTGGTAAACCGGCTACAAATCGTTCTTTCCAATAAGAACTATTGCAATAAGCTCTTATGAATAATTTTGAAAGGAATATATCTTTATACCATCGAAAATCTTGCAAGGTATTGCATCTTAGATTGAGAAGAATTTCGGAGGATCTATCTTGGAATTGACTTGGGTCTCCTACGAAATGTTTAGTAATTGCGAATAATAATGTAGCAACCGCATCTTGAGTATGACTTATTTGAGTTCCATCAGTTTCAGTTTTAACTTGAGAAAGGATAAACTTTCGTTCATGTTCAATAAGAAAATGATCCCACCAACCTTTAAGTTGTCCAGTAAATCCTGAAACTAAAAGTATAGCAGTTTGATGATCACTTTGTCTTTGAGTTTTAAAAGCTGTGGCAGCCATTGCCATTTCGTGGATTAAATTCATTATTTGATGTTCCGTACATCCATCTATGTTCCATTCACAGACAGATTTACCATCGTAAACAGCTTGAGTTAGTTTATGTCTTTCCTCATGTTGCATATCAGGAGGAGAGGGTTGTGGATAAAAATTACGTGTTTTTGGATATCTTGGAATTGATATTCTTTGAATTTCCAAATCTTGAGAGGTAGAAGGTTGATCAATTGCCATAGCTTGAAACTTTTTTTCAAGTAGATCAATTTCAACCTCACTACTTTCTTGGAGTACATTAATATTCTGAATAGGTTGTTTTGACTTAGAAGATGTAGTCATACCGATTGACAAATTTTCCAATTTTTTGTCAATTTCTCTCATCATATCTTCTTGATCATACGATAAACGTATTGTTTTGATATCATGATCAGTCATAACGGATGGATTGAAGAAAGGTGTTGATTTATTAATGGGTAAAGGTCACTCTCTATTGTAATTAGTTGATAAAGGATGTTGGGTTAATTTGGTTTTAATTATATCAACTTGTTCTGAAATTGTGGATAGAATTTTATTTGAAAAATTATTTTGAAGTTGAAGACTTTGTATGTCTTTTAAAGAAAATGATTTTGAATCATCAATTATCATTTTGAATGGTGACGCTTTTACTTCAATATTTTGAGAACTCTTAAATTTAATATCTTCAAGAGGGGGATGAGTTGCTTTAATTTGAGTATCATTGCTTGTGTACCAAATTGGTTGTTCTTTGAGTACATTTATTGATTTATATTGAGTACAATTTTTAAACCATTGGAAAAAATAAATATTTTCTTCCAAATATTCCATTATTGAGTACCATTCGTCTCGAAGCCTATTTCGTTCGTCTTCTCTAAAAAGACGGAAAAATGATTCACGAAGGGGAGTATTTTTGTTTGAATTAAAGTCTTGATTCAATAAGTCTTTGTTAATTTTAAAAGGTTGAGAAATAACATTTAACTGATTCAGCTCAGTATGTGTTGGAGATAAATTTTGTTCTTCAGATGGTGTTTCTCTTTCATAATAAACTTGAGGAATTTCTCTTCCAAAATCAACTTCTTTGAGTTTTAATGGGAAATCTTTTAAAGTACTTGTTTCAGAAGAAGTACTGGGTTTATTTTTTATAAAGTCTTTAATTATTGGTTGTTTTAAGGATGGTTGAGAAAATTGAATATCCACACTTCCATCGGGATGTTCAATTATTTGAGTTAATTTTGATTCTTCGACAGAGGGTTTAAAAGCCTCTTCTAATTTCCATCTGGGATTATGAGTAATTCGTTCCCATTCTAAAAGTTTCAGAACATACGTAGTTGTATGTTGTGTGTTGGCTTCTATGAGTAAAGTTTTTCCCTTTGGTGATGATTTCAAGGATTTTGGAGATAAATTAGTATGCATCAATTTGTAGTGTATTCTAAAAATAACTACAATTGAATGGGTTTCAGGTTCCCAATCCATATTTTTAACCTTAATATCTGCCATCAAGGATGATAGAATATTAGGGTCAAATAATGAGACAGTAAAATTGGGATAACAATTGAAATAAATTGGTCCTTTTTCAAGGTTTGATTCTATAATTGATAAAAGAGAATTTGAGTAATTTTTGTGTCTTTTATCTCTTAAAGAAACAAGGATTGGATTGTCAAGGCCTAAACGATATAGAGGTTTTATCGCTATTTGGACTAGACCGATATGGAGAAATTTATATTTTTGCCCATGTTGTAAAATTGACTTTTTTGATAAAAGATAAATTGATTCATTTTCTTTATTAATTGGAATAGTATGTTCAGAAGTTTTGATACAATAATCTTGAGTAAAATCAAAAGTTCCTATTTGATAGATTGTTTTTGAATCTATTGTAGGAATATTCCAATTTTGAAGTTGTTCTTCAATTTTGGCTATTTGAAGTTCTTCAATATTTTGAGTCATTAGTATGGGTGTTTCTTCATTTGAAGTAACTTTCATACTTTCAGAATCATCTAATTCTTGAGTAGAAGGAGAAGCTATACATGCTTTTGAGAATAAAGATTTAGGAAATTTAGGAAGCGTCTTATCTAAATATTTAGACATCCTAGAAAAACTACAAAAAGATGAACAGAAAGATGGATAGAAAGATTAAAGGTATTACCTCCTTAAACTAATTCGACTCCGCCGATAAGTTCACAATACGGGAACACTAAGCTTACCAACGGTCTCACGCCTCTCGCTGTCGGGAACACAAGGCTTACCAACGCACTCAGCAAACTAACCGGAAGTATCTAAAGAGGTTTAAGAAAACTTAACCACTAATCCTCCTAGGGAAAAGAAAGAAAAGAAAACTTCACAATCTATCAAATAATTTTTGATATCATATATCTTAACAATTAATATCACATTTATACGAAATATTCAAGTTACACCTTAACACCTATGTCATCAGGGATGAGGCCAAAAACAATCTAGGTTGGGGGTAAATGGGTTGGTTTAACGTCTATTTTGATAAACGGTAAATCAAGGAACTTTTTTTACGAACCCAAATTATTTATATAAAATCGATTTGGTGTATTAATTATAAAATATGTGTTCACAATGTAGGTTGGTTTCAAAGTCATTCCCTTTTAAAATGAAAAATCATAGTCTTATTTTATATATTTAATTCTTTTTAAATACATTTCCAGTTTTGTTTTAATATATTTTACTTACAAAAATAAAAGGTCTTCTTGTAACATTTTAGTAGCTCTCTTTAAAATAATTCAAACTAACTTCTAATTTTATTAATTATAAACTAATATATTAAATTTGTCTCTAAAATCATTGTAAATAAATCTTTCATTCAAAAATTCTACTTATATTTTATATCATAAAATTATTTAATTAACTTTATGTAATAATTGAAATAATAGAGTATAAAAAATATCTATTTTGCACATTAATATACTAAGTAAACTTATTGTGATTGGAATATTTTTATTTAATTAGATGATTCATTTAATAGGAGATAAAAATATATAATTATTTTTTATGAGATAGATTATTTTTACCTATAAGAAGTAGCGGGGGACAACTTAAAAAATTCAAATTTAAGAGGGGGCAAAATTAAATAAATAAAAACATCTACCAAAAATAACCTTCCATAAATGTATCTTGAAATGTATACATAGAAAAAATTTAAATTTAAAAATCAAGGGGGTAAATGTATAGTTGAACTCCCCTCACTATAGATGAGTTATGTCCATTAGTTATCAAATAAAGATGTGACGTATCCTTAGATAAAACTTATAATTACAATTTGGATAAAATATCGTTTTATCCCTATGATTATCTCTTGTAACCTTGTGTACCCGGTGATTCTCTAATGAACAACTTCTATAGTCCAACTATAGGAAAATACTTTCATAATCACTGGAAGGCGAGATGTCTCTTTATTCAAGTAGTGAATCATACTTCGAAGGAGTTACCTAAAGTTTCTAAAATGGTGAAGTGTCACACCGACACGTCATAAAAGTTGTGAATTCTATCTTGTGTAGAAATGTATCCAGCTACTTATTTCGTTACGTCCCCAAAACAAAAGTGTATTGAGCATATTAACGGATCACTCTCAACCATGTGAATCAAAGGACACAACTCCACAAATAGGAGTTCATAACCACTCAAGATTAAGATCTATCACGCTTGATAATCTGAGTGATGTTTTGATCATTTCCTATAAACAGTATTATATAAGGAGTTGATAAACATCGTAGTCCAATCTTGTACACTCATATGGATTAAATTTACCATTTTCTCCTATAATTACCACTTTATCCTTGTGTTCCCGCTGATTCTCCAATAAACGTTATCTGTAATCAAACTAGAGATAAAGTACTTCATTGGTCAATAAAAGTTGTGGCGCCACTTGTTCATGTCAAATGGAGTTTTCTAAAGTTCCTAAAATGATTAGGTATCGCACTGATACCGTCATTTTTCAAAAAGTTATGAATTCCATCTCGTGTAAATGTGTTCCCAGCTACTATCTTCTGTTCCTAAAACGGGAGTGTTCACACAAAATTTCAATATAGCGAAATAAATGCGGAATAAATAATTTGTATTGATGAATTTGAATAGTTACAATATCTAGGAAATATTCCGATGATGCTTTCTCAAAAGTATAAAACTTTGACTCGAGAGTCAATTGACGTATTCTCAGATAAAAGAATTGATTGGATGAAATCTTCAATCTTGAACACTATAATTCTTCGGGCTCGTGGGATCTTGATCTTCAAAAAATTTGTCTTCGAATAATCCTTCAAGTCGTCTTGGATCTTTATAGTCTTCGATTTGTCTTTGATCTTCTTTCTCTTCGAATCGTCTTGGATATTCAAAGTTTTCGAAATTGTCTTGGAATGTCAGAGACTTCGAGATTGTCTTGGGTCTTTTTTCTCTCCAAAAGTTGTTCTTGAATTATGAATGGCCTACTCTACTTGTAGATTTTTCAATGAGCCTTTTGGTGGGTTGGGTTCAATTCGAATAATGGGCCTGGGTGCCACATGGCACAATTTGATTGGGCGATCTTATATCATCAAATAACCATTGAAATAAACACGTGGCGTCATCTTGTTTTTTTATTTTGTATCTTTTAATTTAACTTAGAGACACGTGTCAAATTATGATAGGTCTCTATGTATTGACATGTAATTTTGTCATTTATTTAGATAATTACTTGGTGAATTGTAATTGGTTAAATTTTCTCCTTCCACAATACCTCTTTTTCGAGATTTATGCACGAGTTTGTTCGTGGATGAATCTTGAAAATATTTTACATGTCAATAACAACTTTAATCCAAATTTGAATTTATTATTTTGATCTTGATTGGGCCATTTCACATCATTTTCTTTGATGTGGAGCGAAGGGTTAAATTTATATTCCATAAATTTGATGGATTTTTTTTATTTGGTTAAAGTTACTAACCAAAATTTAAAGTTTATTCATCAATTCCAATTTCTTTTAAATGAAATTTAAATTGTACAAATTTTGATTTGAAATTTGAATTCATGATTTGTGACATAGGAATTTTGGACGTATTCCATATTTATCATCTTCATTCCTTAATTAGAATTAGGGAATGTAACGTCCCGTTATTTTTGTGATAAAAAAAACTTTTATTTATTTTATTTCAATTTAAGTAATTAAAGTTTATTTATTTATCGGTAATTTAGAATTTGCAGTTTATTTTGGTTTTAATCTTTTAATTGACCTTTTTCGTTTATTTTTGTTTTAATGGTATTAATAATTATTAACGGGCCAATTAATAATTATTAATCACCATTGGGATAGTTTAAGAGCATTGGGTTTCGATTCGTAAGTCAAAAGTCATAAAAGGACGCAACCGTCATTTCCAAATTTCCTAAATGTCTAAACACTATTCCATCTTCTTCTTTAAAATACCTTTGACTCATTTTTGACCAAAACATCTCATTTTCCTCTCCAAACCCGAGCAACAAGAGGAAGAAAAGAGAAGAGGAAGAAAGTGTCGCCCCGGCTTCGTTTCTTGGCCGTTTTGCGTGATTTCGGATGCGTTGGAAAGCTCTCGCCGAGACCTTTCTACCCATTCCACTCTTGGAACATTTCCAACTCTCTAAGGTAAGCCCTAGATTTCGAATTCTCTTTGAACTTCCATGGAAATTGATTAAAGCTTTTGTGTTCTTGGCCAAAACTCTCATACCCTTCAACCTTTGTTGTTGAATGTTGATGGAAAACTTATTGTGTAACTATTACTTGATTTCCCATAATCCTAAAACCGAGTTTCAGTCGAAACCCTTACCATTTGAAATTTACCTTTTTGGGTTTGATTATGGGTTAGAATTTAATGAAATAATGTTTATTTAAATTCGTTTCGGGAAAGGGCAAGTTCAAAAACCCTATTTATCGATACCCATTGAAATCGGGAATATTGAATTTGCTTAAAACCAAATTGAAACACTTTTAAATTGCCTAAAAGCCGGAAAACCAAACCCAAAGTACATTTTCTTTGATAGGGCCGTGGGCCTCTTGTGGGAGGGTTGTTGAGTTTTTCGTTGTTTTGATCGTTTAGTTGTTGTTTGATCGATAGTTGGTAAAATTATTGATTGTGTGATATAATTCAATTGTAGGTGTTTTCGAACCGCTTGTTTGATCGCTCTTCCGGACTTGGGAGCGAAGCTAACTTTCTTTAAGGTGAGAATAGTTAGGATTTAAAGTAACTATAGAAAGCGAATGAGTATGAAGGTTTGTAGAATTTGAAACTAAGATTAGAATTCGAATCTAAGATTAGAGGGATGTGAGTTAGTGCCCTTAGGATTAAGAGTTAATCCTTTAAGTGGGAACTTAAGAGTTCTCAAGGAAAGTGTTGAATCTTAGAAGATTCTAAGCTAGATTCGTTTCTAAGCTTAGGTTGGATCATTGGAAGTTAAAATATCCAAGTTTGTTTTTAGAACGGTAAATAGAACCTCGGATTATTGGAAGTTTAGAATCTTTGAAGATATAGGTTAATCGTTTGACTTATGATTCTACTTTGTTAGCGGAGTTCGATTTATATATCGTTCGTCCGAGATGCTTGCCTACTTTTACTTTATGTCATTTACTTTATATCCTTTACTTTATGCCCCTTTACTTTATGCTTGCATCAACTACTTTAATTCTGTACTTTATTTATTTACTTTTACAAGGATATGCAAGCATATGCATATCATATTGCATCATACCATTCTCGCACCATTCATGAAAAAGAAATGAAAGTGAAAAAGAAACGAAAGTGAAAAAGAAAAGAAAGTGAAAGAGAAAAGAAGGAAGAATGATGAACCCTACGTGGAGTTCACATCACCTTCAGTGAAAAAAAAACGAAAGTGAAAAAGAAATGAAAGTGAAAAAGAAAAGAAAGTGAAAGAGAAAAGAAGGAAGAATGATGAACCCTACGTGGAGTTCACATCACCTTCAGTGAAAAAGAAACGAAAGTGAAAAAGAAAAGAAAGTGAAAAAGAAAAGAAATTGAAAGAGAAAAGAAGGAAGAATGATGAACCCTACGTGGAGTTCACATCACCTTCAGAGAAAAGAAAGAATGAGAAATGAAAAAGAGACGAATGGGATCCTACGGGATTTTCTCATTACTCTTGATGAAAAAGGAGTGAATGGTATCCTACGGGATTGACGCATTACTTCTTCATACATAGGGAGTTGAATGGTATCCTGCAGGATTGACGCATTACTTCCTCATGCATACGGCTGAATGGGATCCTACGGGATGTTCTCATTACCCTTCATTCATGCACAAAAGGGCAATTGCGAAATCCTACGGGATGCTCTCATGCATTCATGTTTATGATATATAAAAGGAAGAATCAAGATGTTTTATTTTATGCAAAGTTTATTTACTTTTCTTACTTATGTCATAACAATGTTGATGGATGAGTATTGACTATGATTATTAGTAATGTCATCCTTAGATAGTACAACGAATTTACCTAGAGTTTAGAGAACTTTAGGAGTGATTGTGTCAGATTAATTGGACACGAATCAGAATACGAGTTTGAGGTCTATCTTTACTTTTTATGCTTATTATTCTCACTGGGCTTAAGTTGTTAGCTCATGATATTACAAAAATTTCAGGTAATGCCATGTAAGAGGTCGAGGGAGAGGAGGTGGTGCTGCGTGATCGAGGGATGCTGACCTCGAGATGGACTCTTTTGTTGTAAAGTTTATGAATTTTACTTTTGAGAACTTTGAAGGATTTGTGAATTATACTTTGTATTTAGCTCATAAGAGCTTTTTATCGTTGTTTTATGATATTAAATCTTGAACTCCTGATTGGAACTTAATGTTCCATATGATTTTATTAGATTTGAAAATTAGGATGTAAACAGGTTTTCGACATGCCAACTTTCAAACAAAACCACGCAAAATTTTCTTAAAATAAAAGACTTCCGCTGTTCTCTCTGATTTTAATTTATTTAAAAGTGACGGGTCGTCATAGGGAACCTTCTTAAAAGTCCAATCCTCCTCTTACATTCAACGAACAGCGTTGTCGAAAAGAAAAGAAACAAGCTCGTCCTTCAATTCTTCTCGAACAACGTATCCTGACAGACTTTTCTTTCAGGCAAGTGGTATCGTTATTCAAACATCCTTTATACATGTGTGTGTATATATATATATATATATATACATTTTTAAAACTGGCTTGATAATACCAATCCCACTTCAATGTATTCAAAAGAAAATATCTATGACAATTTGACTACCCATCTTCGAAAACTCCATTTTTTTTTGTCATCATCCTATTCTTTATGTAGTTATCTATAAATAAGGTGTAGAGACAAAAACCTATTGTCTTGTTATTAACCATCCCTTTTTTTAATGCAATTGTCATCAGCCTTTTTTTTCTTTTGGTTTCATCCAGCTTGAAATTGTTAACTTGTATGAAAAAAACAACTCTTCAATATTTTCATTTTTTTTCTTTTTTTTTTAAGGAAAGGGATTGACTGCAATTAAAGCAACACAATATGCCTCCAAAGGGTTTTAATTTTTAGTCTGTCATACATGTGGCCGTTCTTTTTTTGCAACCCATTGCTTCGGGTTTGCGTGTTTCTTTCATTCTTTATTTTTTTAATATAATTTGAATAATTGTCATTATATATATATATATACACACATACATACATATTTATTTTATTTTTTATTGTTGTGGTGTTCCTTTTTCCTTTTACAATATGATTATTCTTGATCTTCGACGGTGATGCCCCCACGTTAGAGATAGTGGTGTCTTATTTAAAATGATGACACTCCCAATGATTGGCGGTGGTCACCTCTTTTACAGTGATGGCACTCCGGTATTTACTGGCGGTGGTCACCTCCTCCAAGTTTTAAATGACGATTATATCCTTTACAGTGACGACACTCCCAATGATTGGCGGTGATTATCTCTTTGCAGTTATGACATTCCGAATTCACCGGTGGTGGTCACTTCCTCCAAGTTTCACATGACGATTATATCGTTTATTGTGATGACACTCCCAATGATTGGCGGTGGTCACCTCTTTTACAGTGACGACACTCCCAACGATTAGTGGTGGTCACCTCTTTTACAGTGATGACATTCCCAATGATTGACGGTGGTCACCTCTTTTACAGTGATGACACTTCCGAATTTACTGGCGGTGGTCACCTTCCTTACAATCATTCTTGATATCGAACGAATGATGCCCCCGAGTCTATTAGTGATGACATTTCCAGATATTGACGATGATCGCCTCATTTTTTCAGTGATGACACTCTCAACTATTGGCGGTGGTCACCTTTCTTGCACTACGATGGATCTTATTCCTATATATATATATATATATATATATATACTGCCTAGATTTGGTGGATTACGTTTCACCTATATGGCGGTTAACATCGTCATTTGGACTCCAAACAAGTATGCATTTTTTTTATTTACTAATTCTCAGCTTTTTTTCCTAAGGATTTACATCATGGTGTACTTTAGAGAACACATCAGCTCTAGAAAGAATTATTTAGTCATCTTAAAGGATAGAGACCACTCTATTAAAGATGGAGTCATAATAATAGTGGGTGAACCATAACATGGTGACTTTGCGAAGCCATGGCCATACTTGGATAAATCAAGCTTTTTGAAAAATTGGTTAGTAGAGAGGCATTCAGATCATGATCCTTCTTCCATCATATGGATTTTGCAGTCCTCAATACATAAGAAGCACTTTAATGAAGAACCACAATTAATATTGGGTTGTCGTATGATTTCTCGTAATGTTCGTTGGGGTCCTCAATTAAAGATATATGGAGAATTCATCTACATTAAGTTTTACTGGGAATAGCTGGAAATGATTTTTGCTCGAAATAAAGAGATTCTGCATAAAGCTCGTCTTTTTGATGCTGTGATTGCATCTCTTTACTCATATGATCGCAATAGTGATGTCGTTTGAGCTTTTTTGTTAAGTATGGTGTTCTTCTATGAATACACTTCACACTTCCACAGGAGAATTATCCATTTTATTTATGGGATTTATGGAGGCTTGGAGGTATTACTATAAGAGCGAGGTTTTATGAGGAGGTTATTTTTTTGTTGTAAAGAGTTGACAAATTATCCTAACCAAGATGGTCATAGTTTTAGAATTAGTGAGTATCTTTTTACTGCCTATTATCACCTCGTACATATGTGACAGAAAATAAAACACAAGGATTTGACAAATGAAGAGTGAGGCCAATTGTTATTATGAATACAGAGAGTTGGGTTTTGCACTTCTCAGAGATGATTTTACATGACATACAATATCAGTTTATCTAGGAATGAAAAACAAATCATTCAGTTGTTACAACACTAAAAATACTCAACAACAAACTTGATTTTCTCCACAACTCTCTGTAGTCAAGTAAGCTTCACTCCAAGTAGTTACTAACCAATTTGACTTGGTCTTCTAACCTCTTGTTGACCACTCTAATCAAGATACACTGATTAGAAAAAGTCAATTCAAATGTCAAATATAATGTCATGCACTATGATATGTATTTCAGAAAATACTATAATATAATATATATAGTTTAATAAAATATGCAATATGTAGTGAAATAAATCAATAATCATTTATCCAACAATTGAGGCTTTACTTAAGATTTTTCCATCAATTGTGGCTTTAACATTATTTGGGATTTTAGCCATATCATCCCAACATCTCCCACTTGGCTATAAGCCCAAAATACATCTACTCATTTCTTAAACCCATGAACCTTACATGTTTATTAAATAACTATGTTCCAATGGGTTTAGTTAAAGGATCAGCAACCATTTCAGTAGTAGATATATAATCAATTGTAACATATTCCTTTTGTACAATATCACACACATAATGGTATTGCAATTCAATATGTTTGCTTTTAGGTCCAATTTTTCCATTTTTTTATGGTTTTGACTGCAGCTTGATTATCACAATAAATTTGAATGGGTGATGTAGATAAACAAGGAAGCTTTAAATCTTCTAAAAAATTCTTGACCCATAAAGCTTCAGAAACAGCCATACTACAAGCAATATATTAAGCTTCCATAGTACTTTTAGCAACACAACTTTGTTTTCTACTAGACCAAGAAATAGTTCCACCACAAAAAATATAAACATATCCGCTAGTAGATTTTCTATCATCAATATCACCAGCATAATTAGAATCACAATAACCAATAACTTCTATATTATCAGCTTGATATGCTAATTTGGTATGCAACATACCTTGTAAATATCGAAAAACACGTTTTACAGCAAGCCAATGAGCTAAACCTGGATTACATTGAAATCTACTAAGTAAACCAACAATATAACTTAGATCAGGTCTAGTACATAACATAACATACATTAGGCTACCTATGGCCTCAGCATATGGTTTTGACTTCATTTCCTCAATTTCTTTACTTGTTTTTGGAGCCATATTTCTAGACAACTTAGTACCTTTATAAATTGGTGAATCTAAAGATTTACATGAGTCCATCTTAAATCTTCTTAATAAAGTTTCTAAATATGAAAATTGAGATAAACTTAATTTCCTTTCTTCTCTATTTCTAGAAATATGTATTCCAAGAACATAATGAGCTTCACCCATGTCTTTCATTTCAAATTTTGTATGTAACCAAGTTTTAAGTTCCAAATTTTTTTCCTCATTATTACTAGCAAGCAAGATATCATCAACATACAATGAGAGAATAATAAATGTACTCCCACTATTCCAAATATATATGCAATGATCATAACTGTTTGGAACAAAACCATAAGATGTTAAAGCATTGTGAAAAGTATAATACCATTGTCTAGGAGATTGTTTTAAACCATACAAAGATTTATTTAATTTATAGACTTGATATTCTTTACCATCAATTTCATAACCTTGAGGTTGAAGCATAAAAATTTCTTCTTTAAGCTCTCCATTAAGGAAAGCGGTTTTTACATCCATTTGATGTAATTCTAAGTCTAAATGTGCAACCAAAGACATCATTATTCTTATTGAAGTGAACTTAGCAACAGGTGAGTAAGTTTCATCACAATCTAATCCTTCCTTTTGTGTATACCCTTTTGCTACTAATCTAGCTTTATATTTATCAACACTACCATCTTCCTTTAATTTCTGTTTAAGAATCCACTTACAACCAATAGCCTTTTTCCCTTTTGGTAAATCCATTAATTCCCATACTTTATTTTTCTTTATAGATTCAATTTCCTCATTCATAGCATCTTTCCATTTATTAGAATCTATTGAATTCATTGCATCATAAAAATCAAGAGGATCAATAGAAATATTTTCATCAAGAAAATCACTAGAAACATATTCATCAAGAAAAGTATAATAATCTTTTAAATAACTAGGTGGATGTCTTTCTCTTTGTATTCTAGCTAGTTAAAGTATCAACCGGTTCAGGTTTATTTATCACTTTTTCTTTTGGTTGAGTTGAATCTTTTTCTTTAGTTATTTCAAATAAATCAACCAATTTTTCAGTATTATTTATATAATCTTCAAAAAAGAAAGCATCTCTACTTTCAATAACACCTATTGTACCATTATTATGATGAATAGCAAATTTATAACCAATAGAATTATCACAATAACCAATAAAGGTACATTTTAATGTTTTAGCAACTAATTTTCCTCTATTTGGACCTAAAATTTTAACATGTGCAGAACTACCCCAAACTTTTAGGTGAGATAAATTTGGTTTAGATCCAGTCCACAATTCATATATGGAGTTAAATTTATTGACTTAGAAGGAACTCTATTTAAAATATAAATTGCAGTGGATATAGCAGCTCCCCAAAAATTAGTATTTAAACAAGCTTGACTAAGCATTGATCTAACCATATCAAGAAGTGTTCTATTACGTCTTTCGGCTACTCCATTTTGTTGAGGTGTATAAGAAATTGACAATTTATGAATTATTCCATTTTCTTTACAGAAGTTATCAAAAAATTCAGATATGTATTCACCACCACGATCAGTTCTTAAAGTTTTAATTTTTCTTCCTAGTTGATTTTCAACTTCTGTTTTAAAATCTTTAAATTTTTGTAAGGCTTCTGACCTATGTTTCAATAAATAAATATAACCATACCTAGAATAATCATCAGTAAAAGTTATAAAATATTCCATACCTTCAAGTGTTTTAACATTTAAAGGTCCACAAATATCAGAATGTATTAATTCTAACAAATTTTTAGATCTTTCCATTTTACCAAAAGGTTTCCTAGTCATTTTACCACTTAAACATGCATCACAAGGTTTTAAATCATAATTTAGACTAGGAATCAAGCCAAGACTACTCATACTTTTCATTTTATTATAGTTAACATGTCTTAATCGCATATGCCATAAAATAGAATCAACATCCACATTACAAGAAACATTAGCATAATAAGAAGAAACATCGATGTAATCAGAAGAAGAAGCAAACTTTTCATTATTAGTAGCAACATTTAAACGATAAAGATTGTCAATTTTTATTCCCTATACAAGAATACGCCCATGTTTCCCAATAGAGACCTTAGAAGAACGAAAACGGATTTCAAACCCTTTGTCATCTAAACGTGACACAGATATAAGATTTTTTCTCATAGTTGGTACATAAAGCACATTAGTTAAAAGAAGGTTGTCTTGTCCGGGAAGAGGAATTTTGACAGTACTAATTCCAAGTGCATCACAGTATGTATTATTCCCCATATACAACTTGTGATCTCCGGCTTTCACATCCTTAATTTCAATAAAATCATCTTTATTCTTAGCCACGTGTTGAGAAGAGGCAGAATCCACCCACCAAGAGAAAGAATCACAGTCTATTAGAAGTGACTCGGAAACCACACAAACAATATCATTTAGTCCTCTAGCATTATTGTTGTTGTGATTATTATTGTGTCTTCTTACATTATTATTGTGGTGGTTATTATGCCCTGTTCCATTATTATTATTGTTGTTGTTATTTCTAGGACAATTTATTTTGAGATGACCAGGCTGACCACAATTATAACAATTCCCCATTGGTTTTCTCTTAAAGTTAATACTTTTGAACTTATTGTTATTTTTATGGTTTCTTTTGAATTGCCTATCCTGTCTAGGTTTCAAGGCTGAAGGGGTGTTTGAAACAAAATTAGCAACATTACTAGAAGTTCTCTTAGCTCTCCTCTCAGCTTCTATGCCTAGTAACAGTGGCAAATTTTTCATTGACACTTCCTGACTCGACATATTTATAGAGATTACTACAGGGTCCCAAGACTCAGGTAGGCTATGTAAAACTGTAGAAGCTTACATTTTGTCAGGAATGGGATTTTCTAAGGATGCCAATTCTTTAGCTATCACAGTTAATTTATTAACATGTTCAATAACAGATTCTCCTTCTTTCATTAGAGTTCCATTATATTTTTCAATTAAGAGTTGAATATATGTGTTGGAAGAAGACCCATAGGCTTGACTCACAGCATTAAACATGGATTTGGCAGTTTTATATTCTTCAAACATGATTTCTAAATCTGGATCCATAAAAGTAAGCATAGTCGATCTAGCTAATTTATCATTTTCAACAAATCGATCATATGCATTTCTAGCTGATTCCCCTACCCTAAGAGTTGGTTCAGATGGGTATTCCATGTCTAACACATATTCTACTTTATCTTGAAACAATATATGCCTAATTCGACGTTTCTAGGTAGAAAAATTAGTTCCATTAAGTCTTTCAGTTTTACTTAGTTCTACACTAGCAGCCTTAGAAGCCATTAAAGAAAATTGGATGGAACTGACCCGGTTTGATATTGAGATGTGGATAGAGATAACCTCAAAACAGACAGTAATCCCTCTGCTTCTTCTATCCGGAACGGCCAGAGAAAAAATTGATGCCTCTGATGAAACTCGAACTCTGTCAAATACGCTTCAAGATATCACACTAGAATGAATATTGAGAATTGCTTCAGAGAAAAATTACACCGCTTTTAACGACCAATAATAATCTTGAATTTTCCTCGGAGATCTCAATAATTTTTACGAACAATGATTCTTGAACAACAAAAATTGGATTTACACAAAAAAAAAATCCTGATTTGAAATAAAAAAACCCTTATGATTTGTAAATCAATTTTGTGATGGATGGATGGAGTTGAAATATTGGGAAAAGTGCCCAAGAGATATTATTAAAAAAAAGGACTTTGCTTGAAGACTCTTCTTTGACAGAGAGATCACGTGTGTGGGAAGATTGAAACAAAATGCTTCGATCAAGGAAACCTGGCTCTGATACCACTGATAGAAATTAAAACAGAAGGATTTGACAAATGAAGAGTGAGGCCAATTGTTATTATGAATACAGAGAGTTGGGTTTTGCACTTCTCAGAGATGCTTTTACATGATATACAATATCAGTTTATATAGGAATGAAAAACAAATCATTCAGTTGTTACAGCACTAAAAATACTCAAAAAAAAACTTGATTCTCTCCACAACTCTCTGTAGTCAAGTAGGCTTCACTCCAAGTAGTTACTAACCAATTTGACTTGGTCTTCTAACCTCTTATTGACCACTCTAATCAAGATACACTGATTAGAAAAATTCAATTCAAATGTCAAATATAATGTCATGCACTATGATATGTATTTTAGAAAATACTATAATATAATATATATATATATATATATATATATATATATATATATATATATATATATAGTTTAATAAAATATGCAATATGTAGTGAAATCAATAATCATTTATCCAACAATTAAGGCTTTACTTAAGATTTTTCCATCAATTGTGGCTTTAACAATATTTGGGATTTTAGCCATATCATCCCAACAATATGGAGGAAGATCTTTCTAAAGTTCCCGTCGGATCATGGATTACTTTTTGGCTTAAGGGAAAATCGGTATATCAATTTTGCAAAAAAAAAAAAATCGGTATATCCAGAACCACCTATTCGAAGGCAAAGAAGATAGCTCACCCTCGATCTACACATAATCCAGATGGCTTCTCTTATGAATATTCCGCTTGGTCTAATGAAGAAGAGAACTCATTTCAACGTCTTGGCATTGAAGATGAATTTAAGGAACATACTTGTAGATCCCTAATTTTGTTCAATATTATTTAAAAAATTAAAGTTCTTATTAATTGAAAAATAAAAATAAAATTGACCATTTTCTTTTTTCTCAAATGGTGGCAGATCAATTTTTAAATAGCCTAATCCAATTAAGATTTTTAAAAAGAAAGGGAATATTCTAGATTTCTTCCTATCTTCTTACAAAATGAATTTTTAAATGGTTAGATAAAATAGGAATGTTAGAAGAAATGGAGAAAAGAAGGGGAAATTCAAGAAAATATTTTTGCAAAAATAGGAAAGTAGTGGATAAGTTTAAATTTATTTTATATTAAAATAAATGCTTTGTTAAAAAGGGAATGATAAAATAAATAGAGAAAAAGAGTGGAAATTCAAAAAAACTTTTTGTGAAAAAGGGAAAAGGGTGGATATGTATGGATGTTTTTTATTAAAATAAATGAAAAAAGAAAAGAAAATAAAGAAGAGGGGAAATTTTGAATTCAATAGACAAAAGAGGTAGGCAAAAAGAAGGGGAAGAGAGTTGGAAAATATTTTTTAAAAAATGGCTAAAAATGGAAAAAAAATAAAAAAATAATAACAACAAAAACATAGCCCTAGCTTAGCCCTATATATTCATCTTTAAGTCCTCTTAGGAGGGGAGGCCCCCATTTTTTTTAAAAAGCCATACTATTCTCTCAATCTTCCACCTCCCAACTTTCCATCACTCACCAATCTCTCATAACCATTATCTCCATTCCACCACCACTCTCACTCACCATTAGCCACTAACCCATATTATCTTTGAGCCACAACTCTACCAATTTGAGCCCTCCACCATTTTTTTACTCACCTAAAACCTAGCCTCCAACTTTCACTAGATTACTACCCTATTCTACCCATTATTCATAAAATCAATTCTCATAACTCTATCATCTCATTTTTATCACACACAAATGGGACTCAAGAGGTAATGAAGATATTCATTGTAGTTCTCTTCTTTTTATAAGCATGCTAATTTATTTAGTTACTTAATCAATGTTAAAGTTTTCTTTCTTGAAACAAAATAAGTTTTATCTTTCAAAAACTATTTTTTTAGGTTGAGTCTTTTATGTTCAAATAAATTCTAAGATTTATATATTTATTTGATTTATGTGATAATTTTTTCATGACAATAGACTCCAATATGAATACATAGGAAAAAGAACCAACTAATTCTTTCTTAAAAACCATTCCTTCAAAAAAAAATTCCTATTATTGGAATTTAGGAGTACAAGGATACTTTGATCCCAAATTTTATGAAATAAGAAATTTTATGGTTTGGTTTTAAAATAAATTTAAATGATTCTTTTTTTGTTCCAAACTTTCTCATTCCAAAAAATATCTAATGATTTGAAATTTGGGAGTACAAGGATATTTTGATCCTAAATTTCATGAATTAAGAAATTTTATGGTATGATCTTAAAACCAATTTGAAATAACTTTTCCAAAACTTTTTCATCCTAAAAAAATTCCTATGAATTGAAATTTGGGAGTACAAGGATACTTTGATCCTAAATTTCATGAATTAAGAAATTTTATGGTATTATTTTAAAACTGATTTGAAATGACTGTTCCAAAAGTTTTATTCCAAAAAAACTACCTATGATTTGAAATTTGGGAGTACAAGGATACTTTGATCCGAAAATTCACGAATTGAGAAGATTCATGGCTTGATTTTAAAACCGATTTAAATGATTTCTTTAAAAGTATTTCATCCCAAAAAAACTTCCTACAATTTTGAAATTTGGGAGTACAAGGATACTTTGATCCCAAATTTCACGAGTCAATAAGTTTTAGGGCTTGACATTAAAATCAAATTAAATGACTTTTGTTCAAAACTTTCATTCCAAAGAACTCTCTATAATTGAAATTTGGGGGTACAAGGATACTTTGATCTCAAATTCCATAAAATAGAAAATTTTATGGTTTGATAATTTTATCATTGATTTTCAAAAAATGTTTTTAATGACGTAATGCCACTCATAGTAATTTAATGTGATATCATTATAATGATTAATGATATGATCAAACTAACATAGGACATTTCAAAATAATCTAAAAAAAGAATTTGTTTTTCTAATGGCTTAATGCCACTCACAATTATTAACAATATCATTAAAATAACTAGTGATATTGACTAATAAACATGGGACATTCTAAAATAATAATAATAAAAATATTTTATTTTAGTAAAGGGCTTTGAATGACATATTTGAGATAAAGCAAAACAGTAATCGTTTTTAAACGAATGTTTTAGGGTGCTAATACCTTCCCTAAACATGAATAAACACCCGAACCCATTTTTCAGAAAAAGTTCGCTGACCATTTTTTTTTTTTTTTGAGTGACCAATCACACCCATTTTAAAACCAATAATTGGTGGCGACTCCTATTTTCTTTCTTGTTCTTTTCTTTTACCTTTTTGTCAAGTTAGAAAAGGGCATGTATTTTTTTAAAGGGTCGACCGCTCCGCGTCGTTTGAGGGGGTAGCGACAATACTTATTTGGCAGCCTTTCTTTCTTATTGGTTGTGTGTATTTGTGTTTCCTTTTGAAGGCATTAATTCTATTCAACCAGAAGTCTTTAAAGCTGTCAGCTTTATGACTGAGGGTTATTGTTTTAGTCTTCCTATCCCAGTCTTGGCCAATATTTATCAAGGATTATGCCAAATTTTCAATGCTTGTCATTTAGCAGGGTGCTCAGAGGCTTGTTTTCTAATGCATTATATTTATGGTTGGCTAGCCCATTATTATGATACTTATTATAAAGTTCTAAGTGAAATTCAAGGTCCAATGATGGTTAATTATTCTGGTGAAGGTGGTTCCAAATACTTTACTGACTTTGCAGCTCATAGTTTAATCAACAAAGGTGAATCAATAGTGTGGCATGCGAATCTTTATTTCAGAAACAAAGGTGAACTTGTAACTGACAACCATCTTTTGACACCACCTATAAATTTCACGTACTTTATAAGCATTTGATCGTGCTATTTACCTATTCAGTCGACAATTTGGGTTTTATCAAGACATACCTGATGATGTAGAGAAAAATAAGCCTATGATTAATTTTGATAATATCTTGCATCTTTGGAGGATCTATGCACAAACTAAAACGTTATCTCAAGTATACTTTCTGGCGTGAAGTTCAAATCCTCATAACCAGGTTACTCGACGCTTTTTGAATTGGTGGTCTCATAAGCATGAGAATTATCTCAAGAATGTTGTACAGACTTGTGACGACCCGACACTTTTATATAATTTAAATTAGAAAACACAGCGGAAGTCTTTATATTTTAAGAAAAATGGCGTGATTATGTTTGAAAATTGGCTAGCCAAAACCTGTTTACATCTTAATTTCAAAATCTAAAATACACAAGGAACATTAAGTTCCTATCAGGAGTTCAAAAGCTTATAATCATAAAATAAAGGCAAAAGCTCTTAAGAGCTATTTATAAATATACAACTCCACAATATGTGAAAAATGCACAAAACATAGTCCATGGACTTTTACATAACACCTAGTCCATCTCGAAGTCATTATCCTTTGATCACGCATCACCATCTCCTCTCCCTCGACCTCTAGTCAGGGCATTACCTGAAATTTTGTAATATCATGAGCTAACAACTTAAGCCCAGTGAGAATAATAAGAATAAAAAGTAAAGTTAGACCTCAAATCCGTATTCTGATTTGTGTCTAATTTGTCTTACATATTTCTTCCTAAAGTTCTCTAAACTCTAGATAATTCCATTCTATAATCTCCGAAGGATGATATTACTAACACTCATAGTCAAATTCTCATTCATTAACTTTTTATAACATAAATAAGAAAAGTAAATAAACTTTACATAAACATAACATCTCAATTCTCCTTGTTGTCTTACTTTCCATAATGAAATATACAATTCTTTATCCATGATATAATTCCACCGATAATATGCATGAAGGTAATGAAGACATCTCGTAGGATTCACATTCACCTTTTATGCATGAAGGTAATGGAGACTCCCGTCGGATCCACATTCACCTTTTGTGCATGAAGGTAATGAGGATATCCCGTCGGACCCTCATTCACCTTTTTTGTTTCTCACTTTCCTTTCCTTTCATTTCAATGATGCAAGATGATACGCATATGCTTGTAAAAGTAAATAAACATAAATATGAATGGAGCATAAAGTAAAGTGCATAAAGTAAAGTGCATAAAGTAAATGGATCAAAGATGTCCTTATGCATAAAGTAAATAAGTAGGAATTTCGGAAGAACAATAAGTAAATCGAGCTAATGATACTTTAAATAAAGTAAGATCGTATCTCAAATAAGTAATCTATACTTCCAAGGATTCTAAACTTCCAAATAAAATCCAAAGTTCTATTTTCAAAAACCTTTAAACATTCTATCTAAAAGTTTGGATCCTTTAACTTCCAATGATCCATTACTGATCTCCGAAACGATTCTAACTTAGAACTTTCTAAGGTTCAATGTTTTCCTCGAGAAACTCCTAAGTTCTCACTCAAAGAACTAGCTCCTAAACCTAAGGTCACTAGCTCACTTTCTTTTATTCTTAGATTCAAATCTTAGTCTTAGCTTTCAATGCTACGAATCATTATACTTATTTGCTTTCTAAAGTTACTTTAAATCCTAACTATTCTCACCTTAATAAAAGTTGACTTCGCTCCTAAGTCCGAAAGAGCGATCAAACGAGCGGTTCAAAAACACCTACAATTGAATTATATCACATAATCAATAAATTACCAACTATTGATCAATCAACAACTAAACGTACAAAACGACGAAAAACTCATCAAACCTCCCAAAGAGGCTCTCGGCCCTCTCAAGAAAATGGGCTTCGGGTTTGGTTTTCCGGCTTTTAGGCAATTTAAAAGTGTTTCGAGTTGGTTATAAGCAAATTCGATATTCCCGATTTCAATGGGTATCGATAATTAGGGCTTTTGAACATTATGCCCTTTCCAGAAATGAATTTCAATAAACAATATTGTAAGGGCCCGGGTTCGTATTTTATTTTATTAATTACTTGGGAGGTTATATTTTTGATTTATTTGATTCTTTTGAAGCTTAACCATAGTTAGTTTAACCATGGTTAAGTTAGGAAAAGGACTAAATGGAAAATATCAAATGGATGGAGGGCTAGTTAGCAAAGGAAAGTAGGAAGAAGGATTTGGAACTAATTTTAGAAGGTGGGAGGACTTGAAGATTAAAATGAAGGGGTGGAAGGTCTTGGATGCAATTTGATTATTCTTATTTTAGAAATTTAAAGTTTATAAAGGAAATTAAGGAAAAAGGAAAAGAAAAATCAAAAATCATTTTTCTTCTCTTCTTCTTCTTCAACCCGTCGGCACCCCCCCCCCCCTCTCTCTCTTTGATTTTTCTTCCTCCAATCTTCAAGAGGTTGTGATCCAAGGTCTAAATCATTTGGGGTTTCATAGATTGATGATGGGTTTTTCATCCTAGACCAATTCAAGCTAAGATCCATAGGGTTTTACAAAGCTAAGGTAAGAATTTCAAGTTTCCAATTCAAGTTTTTCTAGGTTTCCATGGAAATGGGTTTGGGTGTTCTTGGATGATGTTATTTATGCTTTGGTGTTGAGTTTATTCTTCTTTAAATTTCTGGAAATATGTTTCTCAAATGTTAAGCTTATGTTAAAGTTTATTTAAGCAAGGAAAAGGAAGGAATTGTGATAGCCATGGCTTGTAAGAATTCATAACCTCCATTAATGGTGAACTTCAAGCTTTTGTATGTTCTTAATTTGAGTTTTTGGCTTGGATTTGTACAAATATATATTCTGGAAATTGGCTTAAGGTTAATGGTTTTAAGCTTTAAGAAGCATGTTTAATAAGGTAAAGAAGGGTAAAGGACCATGGATAAACATATATTGAATGACACCTTAAAATGGCATTGTTTTGGAAATTCTTGCTTCTTTAAAGTATGATTGTACTTGGCTATTCTTTGAAGTTAATATTTCTGGAAATTATGTGTGTTTATATATGTATAATCCACATGAAAAACAACTTGGAAAGGTAAGGAAAGGATTATTGAAAGGTTAGCAAAATTTGCCTAAAAAGCTAGTTTTACACTTAGCTTTCTTTGAGTTTTTCTTGAGTAATTAATATGTATATTTTATACATGAAAAATATTTGTAAAGCCCATTTGGATGAATCTTGGGTTAGTTTTCATTTTGGCCAAAAATAGTAACCAATTTGACTAGTTTTGAGCACTTTGCTACTAACCGGGTTTGCGATGAGTTGTTGTTACCATGGGCTGAGTTGTATGTGATATATTACCTCTAATTATTGTGTGGGGTATTTCATGTAGGACAAGGGTCAAGATCAAGTTCCGAGATTAAACAAAAAGGTGAGAACATAAAGAATCGGAAGGGTGATCGGTGTGTTGTTTCAAGCGTTAACCAAGTTGCCTTGGAATGTGGTTGTGGATATTTTGGAAGTTTTTGGTGGTGTGGATTGTTAGAGTTGTGAATCAAAGAGGATGGTGGATGTTGATATTGATCTTGGCAAAGGCTATAAAGGGGCCGAACATTAATTAACTAAAAACTGGTTTTTGTCTTGAGTAGTTGATCTTATAAGCATGTCTACATGCTTTATACTTGTGTTTAAGTTATAATGAGTTATATTCTGATTTGGGAACATGTTTAAGCCTATTTGATGTAATTCCCATTTATGTTAGGTGGTTAGAGATTATCGTATAAAAAAAGAAGAAGGTGTGATTATGGTTCATGACTTTGCATGAGTAATGTGCATTGTTTGGCTAATGTTGTGTTATATGTTAACTTGAAAGTTGTTCCACCTATGTTGTTAAATCATATTGTATAAAGAAAGTATGCTAAATTCATTTCATATCATTACATACCATTCACGCATTCCGTTTGATCGTTTTATGGCCATGGGATCGTAACCCGTGTATCGGTGTATGGGTGTTGGACGATACACTAGGTTACCGTGGCGGGAGAAGAAAAAAAAGAAAGAGAATGTGAAAGAAATCTTGAATGTGAAATGAGAAAGACTTGGTTGCTTGAAATTGTTGTGGTAAGTTGAGTTTGAAAAGAGCTACGGCTCGGGATTGTGATTTAATTATGTGATTGGGGTGTAGTGAGACGCCAGGTTTAATGATGATGTGTTCTTTGAGAATATTGAGAATGGAAAGAATGAAAGGTAAGTTGTGTAGTGATCACCGAGAGTTCGTGATCGAAGAATTGAGATGTTCTGATGTTACTTTTACATACTACCATTGATGTACCTAAACTTGTACTTGAATTGTGACATTACTTTCTTCCATGCATTCAATATATTCATATCGCATCACCGTTCATACTCTTTTGTTTTCACTGAGTGTCATGCTCAAAGGTGCTCTAAATCACCTTTCAGGTAATGATCGAGGTCGAGGGCGAGGAGCGGCAGGTGGTGCTCTTTGGTAGCTCGAGATGCGACTTTTGGATGGCTTGAGACATGCGAGCCAGGGTTCGATTTGGGAATGTTCGTGGATAAATAAACCAATGTCTAGGGGTTTTGTTTTGAAACTTATGTACTTATGTCTATTTTGTTTTTAACCTTGAAAGTGGTGCACCCGTACTTTGTTTTACTCGTACTTGGATTTTTCTGAACCGGCAGACGAGCTGTGGTTATTGTTATTAATATATAAACAGGTTGATGTATTCACTTTGGGTTTAAGAATTTACGTATACATCATGCCGAATTTTCAATGATTTATTAAGATTTGTGTTGTTTAAAGATTGAATTTTACGCTTCCGCTACGTGCTCGCGTCCTAGGCTTATTTAAATAAGTCGGGTCGTCACAAATATATCATCAATACATAACCCATATTCAAACCCCAAAAGGTAAATTTCAAACGGGAAGGGTTTCGACTGAAATTCGGTTTTAGGGTTATGGGAAAGTTTCCAAAAACTCTTAAAACAACTCCCGTATTGACAAACACCGAGTTTCACGACAAGAAATCAAAAGAAAACTCCATTAAAATACTATTTGGAGCTTAGGGTTTGAAACTTTACTTACCGAGAACTCCGTATAGCACGGGTGGCAAGCACGATGGTTAGGTGGAAAAGGTTCCTAGACTCGAGGGCTTTCCGATGCAACCGAAATTGAGCCGATCCGCCGAGAAACGAGCAAAACCCAAAAAATCTCCTTCCCCCCTTGATAGCTACGGTTTTGGGATGAAAAAGGATGAGAAAAATGAAGACTTTTGGTCAAAGGGGTATATTTAAAGATGAATGAATAGCGTTTTGATATTTTTAAGAAATCGGAAATGACGGTTGCGTCCTTTTATGACTTTTGACTTATAAAACGAAACCCGATGCTCTTAAATAAATCTAAAGGTGATTAATAATTATTAATTGGCCTATTAATAATTATTAATGTCATCGAAACGAATTTAAAGTATTAAAACGATTAAAAAGAATTTCGGGCGAAATTAACTACTAAAATCGAAATTACTACTTTTAAATTAACCTTAAATACATAATTAAAATAAATAAAAAAAAATCACTTCAAAATAACGGGACGTTACAAGACTTTGGTGATTAATGCTATTCTTCCCCTCTCTAAACCTAAACGACCAAAATATGTTGGTGCTCCAAAGGATAATGGAGGTAAAAAACCTTGTCTTCTTGAAACTGGAATATTATGACCGCAAGTCCACGAGGATAAGGTGAAAGTCATAGTGGTTATGCAGATCACCACTGGAAAAGGGCTAAGAAGCTAAAGGGGCCATCTCTTTCGCATGATGATTTTTTCGATGGCATTCCCCGTGCTTCAAATTTTCCTAATCAAGGTCTTGATTTGGTAAAATACTTCTATCCTTCTTTTCTTCTTTGCTTTCCCTTTAAAAAAAATCTTATTTATTCATCTATTTTCTTCTTAGCTTCCTTGTGATGATTTCATTAAGGAAATATAATAAGAGTGCAATGATCATTCGTTTATGAGTCCTGATGCATTTAATGATATTGTTGCTCGTGTTCATACTCTTAAGGCCTTAAAGAAAGTCGAAGTTGAAGAACAAAATCGAAGGAAGTATGTTTGTAATGCACCTTCAAAAATATCTAATTTCTGTGCAGATTACGTGATTTCTAACTATCTTTAGTCATGTGGGAGAGTGTCCAACAGAAGCTCGTTTGTATGCCTTTCAAAAAAGTTCCTCTTCTTGAGCAGGAAGTACATAAGATATTTTCTGCTATTTCTGAATATAATTTGATTTATTTAGCGTCTCTTCAGAATATCGTGAACGAGTATTTTTAGAAAGTTAAAAAAATATAACGATATGCGGTCATCATTATCGTCATGATTAACTACAGAAGATAGAGATTGTCAGCTAGCGAAACTTAGAGTTTTCTTGGAGCAAATATCATCTAATGAAACTGATCGAAAGGCAAAGCGATGTGTATTTCAGAAGCGCTCAATAAAAACTCTTTCGAAGATTGGAGAGTTGGAGGCCGAGTTGAAGACCTTGAGAGATTAGAATAAGGAGATTGAACGATTAATGCTCGAGGATGAAGGAATTTCAAATGATCATATATCTGAGGCTGCTAAAGTACATGGAGAAATCAACACTATTGAAAATGCCCCCATAGTGAGTGATGCATGTCAAAACCTTAGAATTACTTTGTCAATTACTGGATGACACTCAACAAGAGTTGAAAGACTCTCAATGGTTTCCTTGAGTTTTTTTTTTTATTTCTTAAGTTTCCAGGAGTTATTGAAATTTATTGTTTCGATATTTTTTTTTGCTATGAGTAAACTGCTTATCACCCCTTTGTTTGTTGCTTTCAGTTGAATGAACTTGTAGTTTTCTCAAGTTGTTTATGCCACTTTTTAATAACTCAAAAACAAGTCATGATGCAACGGAAGATTTTTTTTTGGTTGGTTAACTGAATGTAAGTTTGTTTAAGCTGCCTACTTACCCTTTTCTTAATTACTGAACGAAAGATTTTTTTCATTACGTAGTTCATTTTTGTTTAGCACATGTGAGCCAAGAATATCATGCAGTTTAGGCTCTTACGTTTAGAAGCTTTACATTTCAAGCATAGTATCTTTTAAGAAATTTATCCTTGATGGGGCCGATTCGTAGTCCATCTTTATCAACTTTTATGATGCTCCGTTTGTGTAGACTTCTTTCACAACATAGGGTTCATCCCATTTTGATGTAAACTTATTCCTTGTATGTCGAGTGATAATGATGGGTCTTCGAACTGAAAGCACAAGATCGCCAACTTGAAATGATCAAGGTCGTACTCTTTTGTTGAAGGCTTTAGACATGCGTGCTTGATAACATTCTAGATATTATTGTGCAACAAGCCTTTTCTCATCCAGTGCTTCTAACTCTTGGAGACGTATCTTAGCATTTTCTTGCTCAATTAATTCTTCTTGAATTGTCATACGTAAGGATGGGATCTCTCTTTCTAATGGGAGGACAATCTCTAATAAATATTCCTCTAATACTTTCTCAAAAGTATAAAACATTGACTCGAGGGGGATCAAATAATTGAAAGGATGAAATCTTCTATCTTGAACAATATAATTCTTCGGGCTCGTGTGATCTTTATCTTCAAGGAATTTGTCTTCAAATTATCCTTCAAGTCGTCTTCGAACTTTATAGTTTTCAATTTGTCTTTGATCTTCTTTCTGTTCTGTAAGGGCCCGAGTATTTGACGTAGGGTAATTGGAAATTCCATTTAATTGGTATATTTTAATTAGTGATTTAAAGTGTGGAAAATTATTTTCTATGAGTTTTTTGGTTAATTAGAAATTAACCATAATAAATTTAACCATAGGTGGAATTTTTAGTAAAAAGGGGAATATTTAACTATAGTTAAATTTATGAAAAGGACTTGTTAGCAAAAGGAAATAGGAAAAATGATTTAAAGTAAAATTTGGAGGCGGAGGGAGTTGGAAGTAAAATTTGGAGGTTGAGGGGGCTTTGAGCATTTAGATTTAAGTTATTATTTTTAATTTTTTAAAATTAGAAAGTTTATGAAGGGAAATTAAGAGAAAAGAAGAAGAAAAAAAAAAGAATTTCTCTCATTCTTCTTCTTCCCCACCGTCAGCCCCCTCCCCCTTTTCTCTCAAATGGTGATTTTTTCTTCCTCCTTCAATCTTCATGAAACTTGGGTGAATCAAGTTGGGTTTTGGTTGATTTATGAAGGATCATCATTTAAGGAAGGTTCCAACAAGAATCATTTGCTTCCATGAAGATACAAGGTAAAATTTCAAATATTGAATTCAAGTTTCTAGGTTTTTCTTCCATGGAGGTTGTAGGTTGTTCTTGGTGGCTGTTTTAAATCACTTGGAAGTTGTTTTTCTTTTATTTCAAATTCTGGAATTTTAGTTTCAATTGATGATTATGAACCTTAGGGTTAATTATCTTAAAGCCCTCTTGAGATTGGAAGCCATGGATGAATACCAAGCTTTCAAAACCCCATTAATGGCAATTTCCCAAGCTTCTAGCTTTTTCAATTTTTGAGTTTTCTTGACTTTTATTTAGCAACTCTTAATTCTGGAAAATATGAGTGCCTAAATATGTAGTTGACACATGAAAAACAACTTGGAAGAGTAAAGGAAAGAATTCTTGAAAATTCTCAAATTTGGCCAAAATACTAGTTTTAAACTTAACTAGTTTTGGTTTTTCTTGATTAATTTTGAAGGGTTATGAATTCTGGAAATTTGGGGAGATTATATGTATATATTATACATGAAAAACACATTAGACAATAAATCCAATGATTTTTGATAATTTTCTTCATTGGCCAAAAAGTGCACCTCAAATTGGCTAGTTTTGGGACTTTTTCCTTTAGCCGGGTTTGAGGATGTGTTTGAATGTGTTGGGATGAGGTGAATGTATTATTTTATGTATCTAAATATGTTTGGAATGGTTGATGTAGGATAAGGGCAAACACAAGTGAAGTGGGAGACTATTTGTGAAGGTGAGAACATAAAGAATCGGATCGGTGACGACGGTGTGGTTTGTGATTGTTAGAAGGATGATGTGGGATTGTAAATGGTTAAGGCTGATTGGAACACTTTGGTGTATGAGTTGAATGAGAAATGAAGTTGTGAAAGTAATGAGAGACGAGATCCAAGCTTAACTCGTTCCTAAGAGTTGCAAGAGCGGTTTTGCTTAAACCAATTTGCCTTTATATACAACTTCAGATACTTTGATATGCCTACTTGCTTTCATATATCTAAATTAAGATAGATTGACATGTTTACTTGTTTTGCTCGCTTTTCAAGTCAAAGATCGAGTCATATACTGAATTGGGATTTATGTTATTCATGCTCGATATGTGATAGATTATTGCTTGACGAGTAAAGTATAATGAAATGCCACAACATCGTGCTTGAAGTTTGATATACTTTTGTGCACTTTGAAAGTGTCGAGTGATAAAATGAATTATATGCTAATTGAGAACTCCTCTTACTTGCTTAAATGATATTTCTGATGACAATGGTAAAGAAAGCATGATTAGTGCATTCCATATCATCTCACTTCATTCATGCATTCCATGGTTGTGAATTGTTTGATGTTTATGGAATAAGAATAGTAAGGGAGAAAAGTAAGAGGAAATGATGGAAAGTGGGAGTTCAGCTCGGTTGATATTAAGAGAGCCTCGACGAGCTAGTTAGCTCGAGTCAATATGACTTTTTATAATTATTCACTTACACGTGCATGTTTACTTGTTGATATTTACACTCTTAGTCCATGATTGAGTCATATGCTGGATTAGGGCTATTTTCAATAAATACTCGACATGTATTGTTTATGCTTAGTGAATAGCAAGTGAATGAGTTGTTAAGGCTTAATATGTGAAATATGATTTACTTGTGTTAGGTGGGATTGAGCAAGTTGTGTATTACGATTGGGTCATATACAGCCTGGAGGACTTGCCTATTTGTGCTTGTTAAGCCGAGATTACTTCTCATTATAAATATTGAAAGAAAGCATGATTATGCCATTTCATTCCATAAGACTTCATTCATGAACACTTCATTCATACATTTCTTATGATCGATATGTGGCCATGGGGTTGTAAACCGTGTAACGGTGTATGGGTGTTGGACGTTACACGTGGTTACCGTGGCAGAGATGTGATTAACCAGTGTAACAGTGTGTGGGTGTTGGATGTTACATGTGGTTATCGTGGTGGTGATGTTGTGGAGCTTCGGAGTGCTATGTGATGAATGGCCCGGATGCTAGCGATTATTGAGATAACCTGAGGTTGTGAAATGAGCTTCGGCTCGAATGATGTGAAATGAGTTGCAGCTTGAGTGTGATATGTGGCAATTCTTGATAGCGTGTAGTGAGATGTGGGTTGTAAGTAAGGAACCAAATGATGGTTGAAAGGAAAAGGGAAAAGTGAAAATGGCTTATGCATTGTTGTTCGGTGAAATCTTAAACTTGAAAGTTGATTACTTGCATAAGCATTCATGTTATGTTCCTAGCATATCTATACATCCTTGCATAGTTAACTTCTTGTCTTTGATGTGCGTTTTGAGCGGGATGTGTGATGATAAACAAAGTGAGTAGAATAATTAATGGAATGTGTTAATGGTTGCCCGAGGCTTAATGTTAAGTGAGGAAGTGTAATATACAAGAAGTTATGGATCGGTTATTGGTTAATGATGCGATAAGTATGGGGTGTAGTGAGACGCCAAAATGTAAAATAGGAAGGTAGTGACTAAGGGGAGATGATAGATTATAATACGAGATGAACGATTTTTGCTTGACAAGGATTCGAGTGTGAAATGTTTACGGTTGGTTATGAGTATCTAGTCACAGTGCATTCTTTTACATATATTTTCATTGGTGCACTATGTTATGAGCATTGGCATCACCGTTCATATTCTTTTGTTTTCACTGAGTGTCATGCTCAAAGGTGCTTTATATCGCCTTCCAGGTTTTCCACGAGGATGAGGACGTGGAGCGGCAGGTGGTGCTTGTTGACGTGCGAGATGAAGACTTTGGATAGGTCACTGGACACGTGAGCCATGTTTTCTGGTCATCGGGTTACGTTGTATTTTGGAGTCTAAATTTCAAACACCTACTGTAAATCATTTTACGAGGTTTTGTGGTTTGTAATAACTTTTCCGTGGTGCACCACGTCTTTTTTATGTGTTTTTATCACTTTAGAACTTTTATGATATTGTGAACCGGCCGATGAGCCGATGATTTTGATAAATAGGTTTTATTTTGTATGTGAGGTTTGGAATTTACAAATACTACATGCCAAAATTTTTAAGAATTTACCAAGTCAGTTGTTTTAAAATTTATGTTTTTCGCTTTCGTATGCTTACTCGCGTCCTGAGCTTCTAGAGTAAGTCGGGTCGTCACAGTTGGTATCAGACCCATTTGGCTCTATGTCCTGTCTAGTGTGTAAGTCGGTTGGTTGTGCCTAATCCAAAGGTCATCTTGAAAGTCAACGATACCAGGTATGCCTATAAACCCTGTTATTTAAATTGTTTATTAATTTCTATTTAATTGTTATGTTTATTGCATTTAGTTAAATTTGAAAATTTTGCTTAAGCGGCCACGGGTGTATGGTTATAATGTTCCAAGGATGCCTCGAGATATTATACCTGGAAGGGGTGAGTTATGAATTCCAGTTTGGGGTTGTGAAAGATGAAGTTGAAAGAGCTATATTATAGTTCGTTAGCCACGATCGGTGGATGGAAATTGAAGAATTTAAAATACTCTAAAGGGAACTAGGGAGAGTGTTAAACGGGAGTAAGTTTAGAAATCATTGTTTTGGTTACGATGGTATGGTTATGAGATTGAGATGAGAATTTGTTGAAGTTGAAATTCATTGGTGAGAAATGTTGCGGGCTACCTAGTGTATGCCTTGTTAGTGATCGGGTTATGGTAATTGTAAAAGGAAGCTAAGTCCTACTAAGGGTATGACTGCTCGATGTATTCGGGATCGGTAATGTGTTAGATATGACTCTTGGCATCTTAGTTAGAAAGAGACGGTGGAACTTAAGTGTATATTTGAAAGATGGTGTAGTAAAAGTTGGGATGTCGGGATTATGAGATTATTGGATAGTTAATCGTTAGAGTTACCTAGTCTTATAAATATGTAAAAGATGGGAGGTGTATGAAAATTTGTGTAAGTTATGTGGTCATGTCATTAAGATTGACGGAAGCGCCCGCGGTATTCATGGACGATATACATATGGTAGTTCGGAAGTTCATGGACGTTTTGGTCATAGATTTTTGTTGTTGACCTTCTGGTCTAGTCAAAACCAGAAACGTTACATGCGAATCATCTTGAGAAGATGTTATAGACGTTAAGGGTCGAGAAACTTTACGCAGAGTTTTCGAAATACGAATTCCGGGTGAAGCAGATTACCTTTCTAGGGCATGTTGAAGGGGAAAACGGGTAGTAATTAACCTCGACCAATTAGTGTACCCGAAATTCGGAGTTCCTAGGGTTAGCAAAGTATTATCGGAGATTTGTGCAAGACTTCTCCAAGACTGCAGCTTCGCTAACCCAGTTGATCAAAAAGGGTGTGGGATATGTGGGGTCAGATGAGTGCAAGCGGAGTCTCGAGGAATTTAAGCTTAGAGAAAAAAATAAGTGATGGTGAACCCGACGAGAGTTGGAGGGACATGATAAGAGATATATGGCCTATGATTTGAGATGGGAGCAGTAGTTCATGCACTAAATGTGGAGCCACTCGTGGTTTGAAGAGGGTGACGATCTCCAGTGATCATAAGAGCTTGAGAGAAAAATATATGTCACTCAGAAGGAGTTGATTTATAAGGAAACATCAGTGGAAATCTTGGCAAGCGAGGAGAAGGTGTTGCGAAACAAGACAATCAATCTTGTTAAAGTTTTGTGGCGGAATCAATTAACAGAGGAAGCTACGTGGGAGCTCGAGGACAAAATGAGGGATCGCTATCCGTTCCTGTTCTCCACAGCTTGATTTTGCGAGGACGCAAAATTATTAAGGTGGGGAGACTGTAAGGGCCCGAGTATTTGACGTAGGGTAATTGGAAATTCCATTTAATTGGTATATTTTAATTAGTGATTTAAAGTGTGGAAAATTATTTTCTATGAGTTTTTTGGTTAATTAGAAATTAGCCATAATAAATTTAACCATAGGTGGAATTTTTAGTAAAAAGGGGAATATTTAACTATAGTTAAATTTATGAAAAGGACTTGTTAGCAAAAGGAAATAGGAAAAATGATTTAAAGTAAAATTTGGAGGCGGAGGGAGTTGGAAGTAAAATTTGGAGGTTGAGGGGGGCTTTGAGCATTTAGATTTAAGTTATTATTTTTAATTTTTTAAAATTAGAAAGTTTATGAAGGGAAATTAAGAGAAAAGAAGAAGAAAAAAAAAGAATTTCTCTCATTCTTCTTCTTCCCCACCGTCAGCCCCCTCCCCCTTTTCTCTCAAATGGTGATTTTTTCTTCCTCCTTCAATCTTCATGAAACTTGGGTGAATCAAGTTGGGTTTTGGTTGATTTATGAAGGATCATCATTTAAGGAAGGTTCCAACAAGAATCATTTGCTTCCATGAAGATACAAGGTAAAATTTCAAATATTGAATTCAAGTTTCTAGGTTTTTCTTCCATGGAGGTTGTAGGTTGTTCTTGGTGGCTGTTTTAAATCACTTGGAAGTTGTTTTTCTTTTATTTCAAATTCTGGAATTTTAGTTTCAATTGATGATTATGAACCTTAGGATTAATTATCTTAAAGCCCTCTTGAGATTGGAAGCCATGGATGAATACCAAGCTTTCAAACCCCCATTAATGGCAATTTCCCAAGCTTCTAGCTTTTTCAATTTTTGAGTTTTCTTGACTTTTATTTAGCAACTCTTAATTCTGGAAAATATGAGTGCCTAAATATGTATTTGACACATGAAAAACAACTTGGAAGATTAAAGGAAAGAATTCTTGAAAATTCTCAAATTTGGCCAAAATACTAGTTTTAAACTTAACTAGTTTTGGTTTTTCTTGATTAATTTTGAAGGGTTATAAATTCTGGAAATTTGGGGAGATTATATGTATATATTATACATTAAAAACACATTAGACAATAAATCCAATGATTTTTGATAATTTTCTTCATTGGCCAAAAAGTGCACCTCAAATTGGCTAGTTTTGGGACTTTTTCCTTTAGCCGGGTTTGAGGATGTGTTTGAATGTGTTGGGATGAGGTGAATGTATTATTTTATGTATCTAAATATGTTTGGAATGGTTGATGTAGGATAAGGGCAAGCACAAGTGAAGTGGGAGACTATTTGTGAAGGTGAGAACATAAAGAATCGGATCGGTGACGACGGTGTGGTTTGTGATTGTTAGAAGGATGATGTGGGATTGTAAATGGTTAAGGCTGATTGGAACACTTTGGTGTATGAGTTGAATGAGAAATGAATTTGTGAAAGTAATGAGAGACGAGATCCAAGCTTAACTCGTTCCTAAGAGTTGCAAGAGCGGTTTTGCTTAAACCAATTTGCCTTTATATACAACTTCAGATACTTTGATATGCCTACTTGCTTTCATATATCTAAATTAAGATAGATTGACATGTTTACTTGTTTTGCTCGCTTTTCAAGTCAAAGATCGAGTCATATACTGAATTGGGATTTATGTTATTCATGCTCGATATGTGTTAGATTATTGCTTGACGAGTAAAGTATAATGAAATGACACAGCATCATGCTTGAAGTTTGATATAATTTTGTGCACTTTGAAAGTGTCGAGTGATAGATTGAATTATATGCTAATTGAGAACTCCTCTTACTTGCTTAAATGATATTTCTGATGACAATGGTAAAGAAAGCATGATTAGTGCATTCCATATCATCTCACTTCATTCATGCATTCCATGGTTGTGAATGGTTTGATGTTTATGGAATATGAATAGTAAGGGAGAAAAGTAAGAGGAAATAATGGAAAGTGGGAGTTGAGCTCGGTCGATATTAAGAGAGCCTCAACGAGCTAGTTAGCTCGAGTCAATATGACTTTTTATAATTATTCACTTACACGAGCATGTTTACTTGTTGATATTTACACTCTTAGTCCATGATTGAGTCATATGCTGGATTGGGGCTATTTTCAATAAATACTCGACATGTATTGTTTATGCTTAGTGAATAGCAAGTGAATGAGTTGTTAAGGCTTAATATGTGAAACATGATTTACTTGTGTTAGGTGGGATTGAGAAAGTTGTGTATTACGATTGAGTCATATACAGCCTGGAGGACTTGCCTATTTGTGCTTGTTAAGTCGAGATTACTTCTCATGATAAATATTGAAAGAAAGCATGATTATGCCATTTCATTCCATGAACACTTCATTCATACATTTCATATGATTGATATGTGGCCATGGGGTTGTAACCCATGTTACGGTGTATGGGTGCTGGATATTACACGTGGTTACTGTGGCAGAGATGTGGTTAACCAGTGTAACGGTGTGTGGGTGTTGGATGTTACACGTGGTTACAGTGGTGGTGATGTTGTAGAGCTCTGGAGTGCTATGTGATGAATGGCCCGGATGCTAGCGGTTATTGAGATAACCTGAGGTTGTGAAATGAGCTTCGGCTCGGATGATGTGAAATGAGTTGCAGCTCGATTGTGATATGTGGCAATTCTTGATAGCGCGTAGTGAGATGCGGGTTGTAAGTAAGGAACCAAATGATGGTTGAAAGGAAAAGGGAAAAGTTGAAATGGCTTATGCATTGTTGTTCGGTGAAATCTTAAACTTGAAAGTTGATTACTTGCATAAGCATTCATGTTATGTTCCTAGCATATCTATACATCCTTGCATAGCTAACTTCTTGTCTTTGATGTGCGTTTTGAGCAGGATGTGTGATGATAAACAAAGTGAGTAGAATAATGAATGGAATGTGGTAATGGTTGCCCGAGGCTTAATGTTAAGTGAGGAAGTGTAATATACAAGGAGTTATGGATCGGTTATTGGTTAATGATGCGATAAGTATGGGGCGTAGTGAGATGCCGAAAATGTAAAATAGGAAGGTAGGGACTAAGGCGAGATGATAGATTATAATACGAGATGAATGATTTTGGCTTGACAAGGATTCAAGTGTGAAATGTTTACGGTTGGTTATGAGTATCTAGTCACAGTGCATTCTTTTACATATATTTTCATTGGTTCATTATGTTATGAGCATTTGCATCACCGTTCATATTCTTTTGTTTTCACTGAGTGTCATGCTCAAAGGTGCTTTATATCACCTTCCAGGTTTTGCACGAGGACGAGGACGGGGAGCGGCAGGTGGTGCTCGTTGACGTGTGAGATGAAGACTTTGGATAGGTCACTGGACACGCGAGCCATGTTTTCTAGTCGTAGGGTTACGTTGTATTTTGGAGTCTAAATTTCAAACACCTACTGTAAATCATTTTATGAGGTTTTGTGGTTTGTAATAAATTTTCCGTGGTGCACCACGTCTTTTCTATGTGTTTTTATCACTTTAGAACTTTTATGATATTGTGAACCGGTCGACGAGTCGATGATTTTGATAAACAGGTTTTATTTTGTATGTGAGGTTTGGAATTTACAAATACTACATGCCGAAATTTTTAAGAATTTACTAAGTCAGTTGTTTTAAACTTTATGTTTTTCGCTTCCGTATGCGTACTCTCGTCCTGAGCTTCTAGAGTAAGCCGGATCGTCACATGTTCGAATTGTCTTGGATCGTCCGAGCCTTCGAGATTGTCTTGGATCGTTCGAGCCTTCGAGATTGTCTTGGGCCTTCTTTCTCTTCAAAAGTTGTTCTTCAATTATGAATGGCCTACTCTATTTATAGAGTTTTTAATGGGCCTTTTGGTGGGTTGGGTTCAATTTGAATAATGGGCCTGGGTGCCACATGACACAATTTGATTGGGCGATCTTATATCATCAAATGACCATTGAAATAGACACTTGGCGTCATCTTGTTTGCCGATTTTGTATCTTTTAATTTAACTTAGAGACACGTGTCAAATTTTGATAGGTCTCTATTTATTGACATGTAATTTTGTCATTTATTTAGATAATTACGTGGCGAATTGTAATTGGTTAAATTTTCTCCTTCTACAGGGAGTGTATTGATCATTCATTCATATCGCTCTCAACCATGTGAATCAAAGAACATAAGTCCATGACTAGAAGTTCATATTTTACTCAGGATTGAGATTTATCATTGTTGATAAACTTAATTTGATATTCGATCATTTCTCATAAACGTTAAAATTGAGATATTGATCATATATCATGGTCATCTTGTACAATCATCATTGTATATGATATTTCCATTTTCATGTCGCCCACATGAATGATCTTGATAAGATCATTTGTAAACTATATAAAATGGACAACTATCAATAGTGTTAACAGAAAGTGTAGAAGCTTTAAGTTACTCATCTAGACTTTGATCTTGATAAGGTTCACAAACGTTATCTATTTAGTGTAGACGCTTTAAGTTACTCATCTAGACTTTAATCCTCTCGTATGACTCACATACTTATGAAGGGATGATTTACTAAATTAGCGGAATTTTATTTAGTAAACTTATTAACATTTAATAACGGATCTATTAACATCATGCAATTTGTGATAAAACATGTAGATTCATGCTTATATTTTCGAAAATTAAAACCGGAACTTACATTGACTGATTAATGGAGAATCGGTTGGAGGTTTCTTTACAGCATCAAATCCTCAGCAACACCGAATCTTCTACGCTATATCCCGATCGATCAAACGAAATCCGATTGTGGGATCGAACTTTAGAAGAAATTGGGAAGAAAAAAAAAATATTTTCTTCCCAATGATAGTGGGAAAATCGGCTAAGGAGGGAGGAGAAGAGGAAGAGAGAATTCCGAATTTCTAAGGAATTGAATTGTGTGATTTATGAATGACCCAACCCTCCTATTTATAGAAAAATAGGAATCCTAATCACATTAGGATTAATCTATAGAGATAAATACAAAAAGAATAAAGATGATCTCTTTCCTTTATCTTGCAATTTCGAAAATGCCATAGATAAATAGGAGATTATTTTCTTTTCTTTATTTTATTTATCTTGGGTAAATAAATCTATATAATTATTATAGGATATAATTCAAATAATTATCTCCTACAAATTATCTATGAAGGCCAAAATTAATAAATAATAAATCAAATTTATTTAATTAATTATTTTGGGCCAATTTCAATTGGGTTCATTAATCCAATTGGACTTGAAACTCTCTCTTAAATTAATAAGTCCAACTTAATTAATTTATTTATTAATTACCATTTAAATAAAATATTTTATTTAAACAATTAATAATATTAATATTTTCTCCCGACTAAATATTATCCAATTTATATTTAATTATTAATTTCCATTTAAACAATTTTCATTATTTAAATAATTAATAATAAATATTATAATTATTAATTTCCATAAATTAATAATTTTATTGACAATATTTTATTATTAATTTAATTAATTTCAATTATTAATTTCCGTTTAAATATAATTAATTATTTAAACAATTAATAATTGTTAATTAATTTCAAATTATTAATTACCATTTAAATATACTCAATATTTAAATAATTAATAATGTATAATTAATAATATTTCATTATTAATTTCATGTTTAAATAAACTCATTATTTAAACAATTAATAATGTTTATATTAATTACCGTTTAAATATACTCAATATTTAAACAATTAATATTGCCTATTTTAAGTAATTCACTTTACTTAAAATTTCCATTTCTTCTACTTGATTTCGCGACTACGACATTTGGGCTAGCATAGGGACCCGATGGACCTATAGATCATGGGCTTAATAATTAGTCAATTAATTGATTAACTCATAATCAGTTAATTACTTATTATCTAACTATGAATAATTCCACTATAGATTCATAGTTGAACTCCCCTCACTATAGATGAGTTATGTCCATTTAGTTTATCTTTATTTATATCTCGTGATATAATCCTTCACGTGGAACCCTCATAATTACAAGTGGATAAATTTACCGTTTTGCCCCCTGTAATTACCGCTTTATCCTTGTGTTCCCGCTGATTCTCCAATGAACATTATCTTTAGTCGAACTAGAGATAATATACTTCGTGATCAATAGAAGTCGTGGCGCCACTTGTTCATGTCTCGAATCGAGACATCAAGGGAGTTTCCTAAAGTTCCTAAAATATTTAGGTATCGCACCGATACCGGTTAATTTATAGGAAAGTTATGAATTCCATCTTGTGAAAATGAGTTCCCAGCTACTTATCTAGTCATGTTCCCAAAAAGGGTGTATTGAGCGTTCTTACGATCGCTCTCAACCATGTGAATCAAAGAACATAACTCCACAAATAGGAGTCCGCATTTCACTCGGGATTGAGATCTATCACGGTTGATAAACTTAGTTTGATATTCGATCATTTCTCGTAAACAGGTACTAAGGAGAAATTTGATCGAACATCGTGGTCCTGTCTTATACAATCAACATTGTATATGATACTTCCATTTCATGTCTCCCACATGAATGATCAGGATTCGATCATTTGTCTATAAACAAAATGCGAAGCTATCAACAGCGTTACCAGGATAAGGTTCCCAAACGTTATCCGTTTACTGTAGACACGTTTAAGTTACTCATCTCGACTTTAATCCTCTCGTATGACTCACATACTAAGTCGTGATTTCATAAGAGTAACTTAGGGTTTACTATTTGAATGCTTGATATTTATATATTTCCATATATTCCTAATATCATTAATTGAATCAATCTAGATAATATAAAGAATTTATGTTTATTTATTTAATTTATTCTTAATAAATTATTGTTATTAAATAATTACAAGTTCTAGGACACCATTCCTAACAACTTACACTACAAAAAAACTGTCAATTTGCGACCATGAAATTGCGACCAAATGGTCGTGTTTAGGGTATAATGCGACCAAAAAAGCAACAAAAATAGTGGTGGCCAAAAAGCTGGTCGGTCCAGAATTTGTGCGACTGGATAGTCACAAATATACGACCATAAACGTTTGGTCGCAAAAAAGTCAACCTTTTGAAAAAATGACCAGATGGTCGCCTCAAAACGGACCATCTGGTCGTAATTTATGTTGAAGATAAGTGACCAATTGGTCACATAAAAAAGTGACCAAATGGTCGTATTTTATATGACCAAATGGTCACTTTTGGACTCAGTCAAAATACGACCAGATGGTCGCCTAAAAAGTGACCATCTGGTCGTAATTTATGTTGAAGATAAGTGACTAGTTGGTCACATTAAACAGTGACCACGTGGTCGTTTTATAAGCGACCACATGGTCACTTTTGGACTCAGTCAAAATGCGACCATATGGTCGTTTTCTTGAAATAAAATGCGACCATATGGTCGCATTTAAGATTTTTTTTTAAAGAATTTAAATTTCAATAATTAGTTAATTAATTATTAATTATTTATTTAATTAATATTAAAATTTAATAACAAAAAATTGGAATTAAAATAAAAATATATATATATATATCAAATATTTAAAAAACATTTTATACAAACGAAAGCATCCTAGAACAACTGCGGAGGGGCGGGGGGTGGCGGAGGAGGCGTCGATGATGAATGGCCGCCGCCTAAGGATCTGAAGTACGCGGCCAAAGCTGCTGTGACCTGGGCCTCGACCCGTGCCTGCATGTCCTCCTAAATCGCAGCGACTCGAGAAACGAAGTCCTAGCGCATAGTGTCCATGTCCGCGCAGCTGCTGCTCAATCGGAGAAGGGCCGGAGCTAGTGCTCGCTCCGCTCCGCTGAGGCCGGGGCACATCTGCGTAAAGGCGTTACCCGTACAAGCAGAGCCCAGGAACTGATCCATCAGGCTGAACCCCTCCAGCAGCCTCTAAGAACGCCTCTCTACGGTCCTCCTGAGTCGGTTGCGAGTCTGGTGTGGGCAACCGCTGACTCATGGACTCCGTGAAACGTTCCTAAACATTTAAAATTCAGAAAATAAAATAGTTAATATATAAGTTAGGAAAAATTTTAAAGAAAAAATAATAATTGAAAATATTATTAAATACCTGAACTGCTTTCACCTTATCGTCGACAAACGTCCCGTCCTTCTTCGTGTGAAGAACGCGGTGCAGCTCATCAGGCGGGACGGGGCGCCTGTGCTTTGCTTCCTAAAAATATTAAAGATTGAAGAATAAAACATAATAAATTAATAACTAATTGAAAAAAGAAAATGAGTAAAATCTACGTAAGAAAACGACCAAAAAAAAACTTACCAATTGACGATGGTGCTCGTCATGGGTCCGGGCCCCCGCTGTGTGTTTGGTGGGATTCTTCGCGCAGTTGGCCTTATTCCTGCTTGACACTGTCTTGCCCTCAGGAGTGCTCAAGCTCGCGATAAGCCGCGCGTGGTCCTCCAGGCTCATCCACACGGGGCGGTTTACTGCTTGCTTTCTGCCGGCTCGGTACATGAGGTCCTTGAATCGATCCCGGAGGTGACTGTCCCATAGGGGGAACAATCTACAGTCCGTGATATCGGGATCGATAACAGGAAACTTGCCCTGAAAAAATTGAAATAAAAAATTGTTAACGTAATTAATTTATTTCTATAAATTTCAAAATTAATTAATTATAAAAATAAATAATGTTTTTTACCTTCCAATTATCGTATATCCGACGTTTCTCCTTCGTCGGAATCTTCTGCCAGTGAAGGTCGCTGGGTAGAGGCATGCTCTGAAGGACCTCGCGAAACCGTTTTGAAACGGTTGTATGCGGCTGTACTCTGCAAAAACATAAAATTATTGTGGTATTAGAAACTATTAGTTAACGGGAAAAAAAAAACACTTTGAAAAAAGTTTAAAGGTTTAAAAATTAAGTAATTAAAACAATAAACAAAATTACTTACGTATCCCCTTCAATTCAAAGGGTAGAGTCTGCGGCCCGAGACGACTGCTTGCATGAAGTGGAGGGGCCAGCTGGATCCGACCCTGATGTAGACCCGCACGCACCCGATGCACTCGATGCTAAGCCGGGAGTCGTGGCCAGGGAGTCCTGCGACGATCGTGGTGTCGCAGACCGGGTCTCAGGACCGCATCATCGAGCGTGGCAAGCAAGTCCCGCCTCGTGAATCAAGAGGATGTCCAACTCCTCTCAGTAGACAGTCCGCATCAGGGCGCAGCAGATGGCGGGCCAGGAGACGCCTCGTCACTGCGTCGTCCAGGCTCGTCCTGACCAGGGGAGGACGTCGTCTGCCCGTCATAATCCTACAACCAAACTAAACTAATTTAATACTAATTACGTAAGTAAAATATTGAAATAAATTAAATTACTTAATTAATGAAATAATCTAAATTAAATTGATTAAATAATGTAAATTAAACTAACATAAATTAAGTAAATAATTGATTAAATAATGTAAATTAAAATTAGATTAATTGAACTAAAATGAAGTAATTAAAGTAAACTAAGTAGTGAAGAATTAAACTAAAATTAATTAAATTAAAGTAAATTAAGTAATGAAGAATTAAACTAAATTAGATTAATTGAACTAAAACTAATTAAATTAAAGTAAATTAAGTATTGAAGAATTAAACTAAATTAGATTAATTGAACTAAAATTAATTAAATTAAACTAACATTAATTAATTAAAACTAAAATAAACTAAACTAAGTAATTAATTAAAGTAAACTAAGTAATGAAGATTTCAACTATTAGATTAAATTAAACTAAAATTAATTAAATTTAACTAACATTAATTAAATTTAACTAACATTAATTAATAAAAACTAAACTTAACTAAACTAATGAATTAAATTAAACTAAATTAAAATTAGATTAATTGAACTAAAATGTATCAATTAATTAAAGTAAACGAAATTAGATCAATTAACCTTAAGTAAACTAAGTACTTAATTAAACTAAATTACATTAATTAAACTAAAATTAATGAAATTAACAACATTAAACTAAACTAATTAAATTTAAACATAAACTTAAACTAAAACTAACTAAAAACTAACTTAAAACGTATACGAAACTAACCTCGTAATAGAAACCGGGATTTGAGGTTTAGGGTGTTTAGGTTTAGAGTAAGAACGGGGAACGGGAACGGGGAATGGAAGGGGGAAAGAGAGAAAAGAAAGAAAAAAGAGAAAGGAAAGGAAAAGAAACGGGGGGAAGGAAACTGATCTGATTTTAAATCAGAATTTGCGACCAAATGGTCGCAAATATGTAATAATGACCAGAAACGAAAGGTCGTGCGTGCTGGGGAAAATACGACCAAATGGTCGCATTTTTAGAGATATTTACAACCATATGGTAGCATTTCTTGAAAAAGCGACCATTTGGTCGCCCATTTACCATTATCAAGAACAGCTGTCATATCACGAGTCCCATCAAGAATTGCGACCATCTGGTCGTAATAATGAAATTCACCGCCAAATATATATATATATATATATATATATATATATATATATATATATATATATTTTTTTTTTTTTTTTTTAAAAAATTGGGTTACTTTATGGAGTTTTACTCTGTTAAATTGGGTTACTTTCTGATATTTAGATATGAAGGGAACTCTTGTTTCCATGTTGTTATATTTGATCATAGTGCTTCTAAAATCCAATATCCAATCAGGGAAAAGAAAGTGATGTTTAAAAGTGAGCATATTGAAGATGAAGATGATGATGATTCTGTCCAAATATTTGACCATCTGGTCGCAAATATTAATATATATTTTTTTAATCATTCATTAAAAGAAATAGTTTTAATTAATAAACACACATACACACATTGAATAATCAAGTTAACGAAATATCTCATTCATCATCGTCTCCAAGAAGTCCGTCACATAAAGTCTTCTTCTTCTTCTGTTTCTTCATCGGATTCATCGTCTCGAATAAATTCACCATCAATGTCACGTGCGTGAGAAGTGGAAGCATTTGTATCATCATCATCATGCAATGTTATCGTTCCATCGTTCAAAGGACGAACAGTACTTGCATTCTGACCATCGTCGATTGCATGACATCTTATCTCATCTTCTTGAAAAGCAACAGCTTCCTCTGCATGGTCGTCTTTCTCGGACAAGTTTTCTTCTACCTGGCGTGGTTTAACTTTACAAACAACTAACCAATCTGGCCGGATCTCGTCTATTAATCGGATAGTTCAGGTAATAAACTTGAATCGCCTGTGAAGCCAGGACAAACCTATCGTGGTGCGCATATGCTTAGACTTGTTTACCTCAACGATTTGTAAATGATCAATCTTACGGACTCACCTTGTCCGGTTGTCTTGAACCAAGTGCGATTGAACAAACAATGTGTTTTAGCGTCGGACTTGCGTATTGAATCTCAAGAATCTCATCGATTACTCAAGTAATCGTCTTCGTTTGTGCCTGAACACGTGACCTTTTATGCAAACACCACCTGTTGTTTGTTGCCCTGCTCACCGAATGCGCCTTCGTTTGAAATCAGAATCATACGACGTATCCACCATACGACCTTGCTATCTGTCCAGGTCCCTTTGCCAAAGAAATTATTCGAGGATCATCCACCGGTAATGTAGGGGAGTCAACCTGTGTCATTGTTCACATACAGTAATGTTAGGATGATAGTAATTTTTTCAACAAAATGCCACGGTTTTTTTTACAATTTAAAATAACTCACGTATGCACTGAACCAAGAACGAAACTCTTTGTCGATTATTGACCCCTCCTCGGTGTCTGTAAGACCAACTCGTGTCATTCGAACGTATACGTTTAGAAATAATCTGTATGTTACAAAAATAGTTAGCAAGCGATGACATAATGTTAAGTTACAAACTCACTCTATGTAAGGCTCGATCTCTACGCAGTTGCATAACACGTACGTCTGCATTACGTGATACTCAGAATCGGTCAACGTCCTACGCACTGATCTTCCAACTGTCATGCCAGGTTCCGTAAAAATCGGCAAGTCGTTTATGTCAACACCTTCAAGTAAATTTTCAACAATGTTTCGTTTCGCCGGTCGAAACTGCTCTGCAATGTGTTGATCAAAGTAGTATGAACAAAATGTGGTAGTCTCTTGCGTTAGGTACGCACTACAGATAGATCCTTCTACTCGTGATATATTTCCAACCATCTTTTTCAACCGACGTAAGTACCTGTGGGTACAAAACATAATTTACATTCGATGATCACTGCACTAATTTATACACGTACATTACAAAATAACTGTGCTTACCTTTCAAATGGGTACACCCAGCGGTAATGTACGGGACCGCCTAAGAATGCCTCGTATGGAAGATGCATTGGAAGATGCTCCGGAAGATGCTCCATGGAGTCAAAAAAGCCAGGTGGGAACATTCGCTCCAACTTACAAATAATAACGGCGATCTCTGAACTCATTGAAGCGACAGTAGCTTCCGTCAGCTCTGTACATGTCAAGTCCTTGAAAAAAACACTCAACTGGGCAAACGGCTCCCAATGTCTATTCTCTAGGAACGGTCTGAACGCAACGAGCATCAATCGTTGCATGAATATATGACAGTCGTGGCTTTTCATCCCGAACATGATATGTTTTTGACTGTCTATACACCTACTCAAATTCGAAACGTATCCGTCCGGGAATTTGATGGATTTGATCCAATCAAATAATGTTTTCTTTTCATCCGTCGTCAACATGTACTTTGCTTTTGCGTAATTATCATTGTCGTTAGGCTCCAACTCAGGACGGTCACATATCTCCCGTATATCATAACGTGCCTTCAGATTGTCCTTCGTTTTTCCCGGAACATTCAAAATCGTATTGAAAATGTTGTCGAAGAAATTCTTCTCGATATGCATTACATCAAGATTGTGTCTAATCAGTAGATCTTCCCAATATGGTAGATCCCAAAAAATACTCCGTTTCTTCCAACCCGTGTTTTTCCCAGCTGCATTGTTTGCACTCTCTGCACCTTCCACTATAATCTTCTGCATCCCTATAGCATCTATACCGTGAAGAATCTGTCTTCTCTTATACATGGTCGGGGGGTTTGTTTTCTTACTCGTCGACCCTACTTCCAGTCACTGCCGTTTGAACGGAAAGTGTGATTCAACGGCAAAAATCGACGGTGACAGTCAAACCAAGAAGTTTTCCGACCGTTTCTGAGATAAAATGCATTCGTGTCTAGCATGCAATGTGGACATGCGTATGTCCCCGCCGTACTCCATCCTTTAAGAGGAGGAGATTGAGGTTCACACAATTAACTACACTGACTAAGGAAAGCAATAACAAAAGCTAAACAAAGACTCAAAAATGTATATGAAAGCAATTAAAGATCAACATACCTGACAACATTGAATACGCAGGGAAGTCACTGATCGTCCAGATTAACGCGGCGCGCATCAAGAAATTTTGTTTCTTCGAAATGTCGTACGTCATAACACCGTCAGTCCACAACCTTTTCAACTCTGCAATAAGTGGTTGCAAATCCATATCCAGTTTCTGTTTTGGACTTTTCGGCCCAGGTACGATCACTGTTAGAAAAATCGCCGGGTCTCGCATGCACATCGAGGGAGGCAAGTTATACGAGGTTACCATGACTTGCCAAACTGAATATTGTGCCCCAAATGCCCCGAACGGGTTGAAGCCATCTGTGCACAAGCCCAATCTGACGTTTCTCGGATCTTGTGCAAAATCCGGATGATAATTATTTAAATGCTTCCATGCCGCAGCATCTGAGGGATGTCTCATAACACGTTCATCCTGTGAATGCTCGTGATGCCATCTCATGTGCGAGGCTGTCACATCCGATGCATACAACCGTTGCAGACGTGGGGTCAGCGGTAAATAGAACATGCGTGCGTTCGGAATCAGGCTGTGTTTCCCTTGTTTGTATCTTGGAAGAAAACAAAATTTGCAATGATGCAAGTCCTCATCCACATCCCAGTAAATCATGCATCCGTTTTGACACGAATCTATTTTCTCCACGGGTAATCCAAGTCCCTCCACTAGCTTTTTCATGTTGTACAAACTGTGGGGCATATTATTTTCTTCTGGAGCGCATCGACGAAACCACGATGCAATCGCATCAAAACCTCTACCGGGTATGTTGTACTGCGTCTTTATATTTAAAAGTTCTGTAGCAGCAGCAAGTTGATTTACCTCACACCCATCGTACAATGGTCGGCTGTCTGTCTTTAGCATCTCGTGCATCTTTCGTGCATCCAGATTCATTTCCTCTTCTACAACCCGTTCATCGTCGTCTACGTTTAAACTTTCACGGAAATTTTCATTGCCCTCATACCCCGCACCATCAAGTATCATTTGCTGCATCTGACTATACTGTTGTTCATCATTCCGTTCTTCGTCAACAACCTCTACATTCGAGCTGCTACCTTCGTATCGTCTCGATTCCTGTAATGCAGCGTCGAACATTTCCTGTGTTTCCCCCTGAAACACCCAGTGATAATAATTCTGCACAAACCCCCGACTATAAAGATGCACCTTCAACTCTGTAACCGGTATGATTCTCCTATTGTCCCATTTCCTGCACGGGCAACGTAGCTTTCCACCATACTTTTCATAATAGACAGTTGTCATGCAAAACTCAACAAACTGTTCAACCCCGGCCACAAACTCATCGTTCAAATACCCATCTATCAAACGAATATACATCCACTCTCTCATTTTCTTTTTTCTTAATGCTAACAAACAATGGGTGGAGGGGTTTTTATAATGGACTCCTCTGCTCATTTGCGACCAGGTGGTAGCATTTTTACTACCACCCGGTCGCATTTCCTCGCCAAAATTTCTCGCCATTTTCCTCACTGCCCCAGGTCACATCAAGTCAGAATTTACGACCACATGGTCACTTTTTTTGGTGACCACTTGGTAGCTTTTATCCCACTAAATTATTGGTCACATAAAATCATAGAATTTGCGACCATCTGGTCACTTCTAAATGTGACCACGTGGTAGCTTAATTCCCGCCAAAATTTTAAGCTACCACTGCTCAATAAAGGTCACAAAAATTGCGACCAGGTAGTCACTTTTAATTGTGACCACTTGGTAGCTTTTTTCCCTCCAAAATTACGCGCCATTTTTTGGTACCAAGGCATATTTTGGTCCCAATAATGCGACCAACTCGTCGTTTTTTTATGTGACCAATTGGTCGCTTCTTTCGTGCCATAATTTCGCGCCATTTTTTATGACTACTTCTGCTTTTGGTCGTAATCTGGTCGCAAAAAAAGTGACCAGATGGTCACTTAGAGTCAACCTTCAAAGAAAGTAACCAGGTGGTCACTAGAAAACTACCACTTTTTTGGGTCGCAAATATATGGTCGCATTTTGACAGTTTTTTTGTAGTGTTAGTCGTGATTTCATAAAAAGTAACTTAGGGTTATACTATTTGAAAGTTTGATATATATATATATATATATTTTTTTTTTTTCTTCTATTGTCACTGAATCAATATATATTTATAAAGAACTTAAGTTTATTTATTTAAACTAATTTATCTTTATTAAATAATTAGGTCACCATTCCTAACAAAATTTAACTAGAAATAATTATTTGAATTTTTCTAATTTAAAATATATAAAATAAATAGATAAATATATTTTATTAAAAGATGTAGAGGCAAAAATTATCATGGATCAGGCCTAATACCAAAAGCCCAAAACTTGGTGGGCACGGCCCATGTAAAAGGAAGGTATCGCCAGCTTGTACCAACGAGCCCGACCGAATCCTGAACGTCCCAGAAGCTATGGGCACGGACCAACACAAAGTCCGGATCTTGCTATAGGGCTCGGACTATCAAATGCGACGCCAACCTTGGGCAATAAAGAAACGATTATTACCTTACCGGGATATATGAAGATATACTCTCCACAGATTACCGGGATATAAGGGATAAAGATATTTTTTTATCTCCCTAATATCAAGGAAATCTACCATATCTATAATGAGAAATCAGCTATATAGAGGTAGTATAAACCCTAATACAGTAAGGCATTCTTGATAATAAAACCTAATACAACTCATATTTTCTTCCTCCAAACTATAACTTGATCGTCGAAGATCTTTTGGCAGGACCCACACCGACGTCTTCTTATTATGTTCTTTCAAGGGAACAAGTATAAGAAGATCCGACACACGAGATTTGCACGTGATTGACCGTAGCAGAAATCATCCATTATAGTTGGTGCCCATCGTGGGGCTATGAGAAATACATTCACGTAAACTTCACCACAGAAAGCATGAAGAACACGAGGAGCAAACAATCTCTCATTGACACATCTGTTCCCGACGATGTGGACAATATGGAGAATGGAACAGGAAACCAAAGTGACGAACTCATTTTAGACGCTCCTGCTGCAACTCCATATGCGCTAATCAAGGAGATGTATGAGAAAATGGACATGTTCATGAAGACCATGCAGGAAAATTCGATGAAACAATGAATAGGTCGGGCTTGGCTATTCCCCCACCACCCGTTCATCCGGGCAACAGGACTCGCAGACAACATCGATCTCATAAGCCCACCAAGACTCAATGACGGAAGTCGATAGAACGAGAAATTCTAGAAACCTCCAAGATCGGACAATCTAAGGCTGCCAATAACGATCTCAAATAAGTCAATTTATCCAGGAAAATACCAGTCAAACTAAGCCTCGGGATCGAAGGGGCAGAATATGCTGAACTCACTAAGCAGAATGAAGAATGAAGGAAAAGACGGTAGCCAGAAGACTCCGAGCAGCAACTGAATCAGGAGTCTTCAGATCAATCTAGTCCGCGAAGGGATCGCAAATAGCGAAAAGACTACCAACGCACTAACGTTGAATCCAAAGGTTACAGAAAATTTGAAGAAAAGATCCTAAGAAGGTTAGGGCCAAAGACTGAGAGGTTTAGTCCAAGCTCACGCAACCTAGGAGAATCATCGTTAGTTCCCTACATCCTGACAGTTGAGCTACCATGGAACTTCTGAATACCAACCTTCGAACTCTATGACGGAGCAGACGACCCAACCGAGCATGTGGAATACTTCATCAATATGATGTAATCAAACTGCATTCCAACGAATGACCTCAAATGGGTAACCTGTAAATTATTTTCTCTAAGCTTGAAAGGTTCAGTCCTCAAATGGTTCAATAGCCTCGAGGAAGGATCAATCCATAGTTTTCAGCAACTCTCGTCCTCTTTTCAAGGCGAATACATCGTAAGCAAGAAATACGCAAAGACGAACTAGGATCTCTACAACATCCAGATGAGAAAAGATGAGACGTTAAAAGAATTCATCTGTAGGTTCAGAAAGGTGAAATTAGAGATTAATAATTGTCGCGATGAAGAGCCAGCGTCAGCCACTGCAAGAGCAATCCACCCGGATCACCCGCTCTGGAGAACTTTCAATAAATTTGTACCCCGAACCATGACGAAAGCACTTAAAAGAGCCTCAAAACAAATTACGATTGAGTAATCAGCCAGGATAGCATGTGAACTCCGCGTAGGTGATAAAGAGTGAAATATCTCTGATAAAAAAAAGGTATGAACCAAAAACCAACAAGTATGAGAAACCTTGGAAAAGATGAAGGGACAAGACTGACGGGAGAGATCGACCAAGGAAGGAAGATAATGGACCCATCCGTGTTCACCAGGCAGACGCCAAAAGGACAAAAGAGGACATCCAAAGTTATCCAACCAAAAGTAAAGGTGAAAAATACTGCGAATTCCATTGTAACAACTCCCATTCGACTGAGGAATCCTGAGCACTGAGCTAGGAAGCAATTAGAATTTGTAAAGAAAGAGCAGCGGGAAGGGAAAAATGGAAAAAGGCCAAATGGGGAGACCAACAAGGCCAAAAGGCAGAGAGAAATCCCATAACTCCTAAAGAAACATTTCCGGAAGATCTGGACAAGAAACAGGACATGCTTCCTTTAAGTGTGATTCATTGCGAGGGACCAGAAATTATTAAGGCTATGTCAGAACTCAACCTCAACCAGAAGACTACTGACAATGAAACAAACCCAGACGACGATAATAACACATCCAAGATCTGCGCACAACCTCTCAAGGGGCAAGCCGTGAGATCGGTCAAACAATGGCGTCTAGTGAAATTGAGTCTAATCCACTGCACAGATTCAAGCGTGAATGAAGTAAAGAGGAAAAGTAGGGACGCGAGAATTCCAATCTTCAGGATGGAGTACAAAAATACAAATCCAATCACCTTTTCAAACTTCGACTTGGCTGACGTCCACCACCCGCATAATGATGCATTAGTCGTGTCAGTATCCATGGATAAATATCACATCAACAGAGTAATGATTGATCAAAGCGCAGGAACTCATGTAATTTTCTGAAAGCTGTTGGACGAGATGAAGATCGATGAAGAGAAAATTCGGACAAGCAAACAGCAGCTGATCAGATTTAATAATGCACTCTCGCTTTCTTCCGGGACAGTGGAGCTACCAATTACCATCGACGGAATAACCAAGGTAACCCATTCCATATTTTAGACACTAACTCAAGTTATCACATGGTTTTAGGCAGGCCTTGGTTACACGCGATGAAGGCCATCTCGTCAACGGAACATCAAAAACTAAAATTCCCTTCAAAAGGAGAGATCATTGTGATCAGAGAAAATTAGAGCACGACAAGAGGCTGTATGGTAGACGCCATAAAGCTCAAATCCGTAGAGAATAGCAACCACAAGAGGAGTCCGAGGTCGTGAAACTAAAAACGTAATATTTTTTACCTCAGGCTCCAGATGAAGACTCGGAAGAGTTAGTCATACATCCCTAAAATAAAGAATGGACAACGCAAATTGGAACAAAGGCTGATGAGACAATAACAAGAGAGATCACAACGCTTCTACTTTCCAGATGGAAAACATTTGCATGGGATCACACAGATATACCTGGAATAAATCCATCCATCATAAGCCATAAGCTGGAAGTGAACCCAAAACACCAGTCGAAAAAAAAGAAGGAAGTTTGCCCCAAAAAGGAACCAGATCATCTAGGACGAGGTTCAAAGGATGTTGGAAGCAGGGTTCATCCGTGAAGGGAAATATCCAGAATGGCTAGCCAATGTCGTAGTAGTAAAGAAAAAGAACGGTGAATGGTGAGTATGCATAGACTTCACAGACTTGAATAAGGCATGCCCGATAGATTCTTTCCCTCTACCAAAAATAGACAACTCGTCGATGGAACCTCAGGGTACGAGCTACTGAGTTTCATGAACGCTTTTTCTGGGTACAACCAAATCAAGATGAATCCATCTAATCAGGAGAAGACTTCATTAGTAACAAACAATGGTACGTACTGCTATAAAGTAATGCCTTTCATACTAAAAAATGCAGGTGCAACATATCAAAGATTGATGAATCGTATGTTCGAAAAAGAATTGGGCAGAACAACGGAGGTTTATATCAATGATATGCTCGTAAAATATGAGAAAGCTAAAGACCATCCTCAGCACCTCAAGAATGCCTTTGATATCCTCGACAAATACGGAATGAAGCTCAATCCGAGAAAATACACTTTTGGAATCCCTTCTGGAAAGTTTCTGGGTTACCTGATAACCAAAAGAGGGATAGAAGCGAATTCGGATCAGATCAATGCAATCCTTCAAATGGAGATACCGAGAAATGTCAAAGAAGTCCAAAAGCTTACCGGATGTTTGGTCGCACTAGGAAGTTTCATTTCCCGCTCTTCGAACAAATGCCTTCTCTTCTTTAAAATCCTCAAAGGCAGCAAGGAGTTCGGATGGGACGAAAAATGTCAAAAATCCTTTGAAGAGCTGAAGGCATACTTGTCCAAACCCCCACTTCTATCGAAGCCAAAAGACGAGGAGGATCTTATTGTTTATCTGGCAGTGTCAAAAACAGCGGTGAGTGTAGTACTGATAAGAGAATAAGACAAAGTCCAAAAGCTGATATATTATGTGAGCAAGTCGTTACTCGATGCAGAAACAAGGTACATCGAGATCGAATAGTTAGCTCTGGCAATGATAACTGCATCAAGGAAGCTCAAACATTATTTTTAAGGACATAGAATCGTAGTACGGACGACGTTTCCTCTGAAGTCAATCCTACATAAGCCCGACGCATCAGGGAGACTGATGAAGTGGGTAATTGAATTGGGAGGTTACGACATCACGTATGAACCTCGAACCTCCATTAAAGGGCAAGCTCTAGCTGACCTTATCGTGAAAATGACTAACCTTGAGTAGCCTGAAGACTCCAGGGAGGATGAAGAAAAAAATAACGGAAAAAACTGGTGGGAGATCTACGTAGATGGGTCCTCAAATGCTAAAGAAAGCTCAACCGGGGTCGTTATTAAAACATCTGAAGACTTCCTACTAGAGTAATCAATTAGGTTCGCTTTCCAACCCTCTAATAATGAAGCAGAATACGAAGCTGTCTTAGCAGGTTTAGCCAGGATAAATGAGCTTGGAGCAAGGAAAAAGAAGATATTCTCGGATTCTATGGTAGTAACAAAGCAGTTCAGCGGAGAATTCGAAGCAAGAGATCCAAAAATGTTGAAGTACTTGGACAAAGTCAAAGACCTCACCAAAAACTTCGAAGCAATCGAAATTGAACAAATTTTGAGAGCCGAAAACAATCATGCAGACGTTTTAGCCAAGCTCGACTCATCAGACGAGCACAAACTAAAAAGAACGATACCAGTAGACTATCTCTAACATCCGAGTATCGAACTCGACAAAAACAAAATGGTTGAAATGTCTCAAGTATCGGAGAGACAAGAATGATCACCTTGGTATCAAGACATTAAAGAATATTTGACCAATGGAAAGCTACCAGGAGACTGCGCCCAGGCATGGAAAATCCAATCTCAGGCTGCCCGATATTCGATGTACTCTACAGAAGATCCTTCAGAGGTCCATACCTCAGATGCATCGGTAAAGACGAGGCCATCTATATAATGCAAGAATTACACTTGGGTTGTTGTGGAAACCACTCATGAGGACGTTCGTTATTCCACCGAGTGCGAACCCAAGGCTACTACTAGAATAGAATGTACGAGCAATGTAAAGAGTTTGTCCGAACATGTGTCAAATGCCAACGTTTTGCGTCCAAACATTATGTTCCACATACGCCACTCACTATAATTGCAGTTCCATGGCCTTTCATGCAATGGGGACTTGACATAATGGGGAAATTGCCCATGGCAACCGGCCAAAGATGCTTCTTATTGGTAGCAACCGACTATTTCACGAAGTGGATTGAGGCTAAACCACTCGCCAGGATTACTAAACATCAGGTTGAGAAATTCCTCTGGAAAAATATAATCACCAGATTCGGAATTCCACGCATTCTAGTGGCGGATAACTGTACGCAATTTACTGGGAACTTAGCCAGGACCATGTGCTTAGCCATGAATATTCAGCTCATATTCTCAGCTCCCAAACATTCCCAAGCTAATGGTCAAGCCGAAGTATCAAACAAAACTATCTTGAATAACTTGAAGAAAAGGCTTGAAAAATCCAAAGGAAAGTGGACCGAAGAACTTCCAGGAGTATTATGGGCATACAGAACCAATCCCCGTACATCAACAGGCGAAACACCTTTCACCCTTACTTACTAGGCTGAGGCAGGACTACCAATAGAGGCAAGTATCCCCACAATATGAGGTGAAATCCCCAATGACGGCCAAGAGAACGACCAGCTAATGATAAAAGCATTAGATAGTCTGGACGAAAGAAGAGAAAGGGCGTTCATAAAACTCGTAGACTATCAGTAAATCTTAGCTTGGAATTACAATAAAAAGGTTAGGCCACGTCATCTCAAAGTAGGAGATTTCGTACTTAGGAAAGTTTTCCAAAACACTCATGTACCTGGAGATGGAAAGCTCGGACCAAACTGGGAAGGGCCTTATAATGTAATTGAGGAGGCAAACCAGGCACATATCACTTGGAAGATGAGCACGAACAACAGGTTCCAAGGTCGTGCAACACCAATCAATTGAAAGGTTATTTTAGGGTTTAAGGTTTAGGGTTTAGGGAAAACATGCCGAAATAAATGCGCAATCTAATCCCCAACTCTATAAATAGCAAAGCGACTCAAAAACTTCCCACCAAAAACAAAGTGGAATCCTCATCTTCATCATTTGCCCCTCGATCATTCTCATTACAAGACGAAATTGTCGTCTTGAAAATTCAAGTGGACCACCTGAAGCTCCAAAAAGAAAGCCTTTAGAAAGAAAATTCAGAGCTTCGAAGCAAGCTAGCTATAAGCAACTTCCGTCTCGAAAAGAAGACCAAGAAGAACAAGAATCTGAAGAGGAAGATAACTGACGAAAATCGCCGATTCGACGACCTTCAACTGGAAGAAGAAAAGGAGAAGATAAACCTCCTCAAATGAGAATTGTCCAAACAGGACAGGGAAATAGCCTTACTGAAGGTTGAGCTAGACGAGCAGAAAGATGATATCAAAAAATTGAAAAAAGAAAAAAATGAAGCAAGTCGAGCAATGTGGCTGTAACCCTCCTGATTTTCGATTTTCCTTTCTGAATTTTGTTCTTGTTTTTTTATGCTTATTCTATGACTTTCAAATTTAGTTTCAATAAAAGTCTCCTTGTTCGTATCCAAGATTGTTACCCTTACAACTTTTAGAAAATAAGTCTAAACAGACACACTTTTCAAAAATGGAAGTTAAAAAGTCTTATTTACAAAAACGTTATCAAAATAACAGTTTCTGTAAATAGGGGAAAAGGTAACCCCAAAAGCTAAACCTTTTGGCAACTTGGACAATGACCAACAGGCACAGACTAAAACGAAAGTCCCAGAAAAAAGTCATAAATATAAAAAACAAATCCCAAGTGATTAGATCAAACCAGACAGAAGTAAACTTAGGAAGAATCACCCCCATAATTACTAACGACAGTGTCAACATCAGAAAATTCTCAAAGATTTTGCATTTAATCCTTGACTGCGTACAACTGAAACAGGAAACGCATTTAATGCGTCCAAGTGAAAGAATATGAAAAGACAAAAAAAACTAGAGATCCGGATACGAGATCCGAAACGGAATGAGCAAGTCACGTGATTCCCTCCCAAACAAGGTCGGATCGAAGCGGTTGAAATCCGAATAGGCACCAAGAAAATCGCGCCCAATAGAAGTCTAATCATTTCGTATCTCTACTAAGGTACGTTGGAAACGAAGAAAAACTCATCATGACCTCAGAGAACGAAACGTCAAAAGGAAGCCAAATGTCCTTAGACTCTCGAGAAGGTACAATTCTTGCCTATAAATGGGCCAGAAACTGCACCAAGAAAAGGACAAACATTAAACGATCTCTCAGAATCCCTTCTCACCAAACCCTAACCTGTGAAAATGTCATCTTCAAGTTCCAGCATCAGCGATGGCAACAACTATGCCAACTGCAACAGATGGATGCTGAGAAGAGAGAAACAAAAACAAAGGATTCTTAGAACTATGGTCCGAATGAGGAACCAAAAACTCGAACAAAAGAAGCAAGCCCTCAGACAAGAGTGCAGAAACGCTTAACCAAAAGATTTGAAAACATGAGGGGAAGATTGGAGAGAGTCATCCCGAGAGCTACCCACGCCTATAATGGAACAACAAGAATGGTGGAAGTGATCGATCTCGAGGCTAAATAGGCCAAACAATCACCACGTAGTATGGATGGCTTCATGGACGATCTCAGAGAGCGAACCATCGAAATGAACGTGGAGACGGATCATCTCACCCACATCTTAGAGCCCTCAGAAGATGAGTATGAAGATGATGATGATGAAGAGGATGATGATGATGAAGAGGATGAGGATGATGAAGATGACGAGGATAGTGAGAGTGACAACCGTCAGGATCACCCCATGATGTAGACGATCCTCTCAAACTTCGGAGGAGTAATGAACCTAAAAAATTCTCTCTTGCATCCTGAAGAACGATCAAAAATTCGAGATGACTCTTAGGCTCTTCTCCCCCGTTCTTTTTGTTCTCTTTTTCTCTTTTAATAGATGCTGATGTAATTCCACTAAAGCTAATGAATAAATATACTTTTCCTTTTTTCTTCATTCCGATGAAAGGATTCAATGCAATTAGATGATCTAACCCTTATAAAATAAGGAAGAAAGCCCTAGCTCGGACTACGGCAAATCTTCGAAGAATAAACTAACCCTTTTAAAATAAGGAAGAAAGCCCTAGCTCGGACTAGGAAAAATATTCAACGAACAGTTTAACCCTTATAAATATAAGGAAGAAATCTCTAGCTCAGACTAGGCCAAATCTTCGAAAAATAAACTAACCCTTATAAAATAAGGAAGAAAGCTCTAGCTCGGACTAGGCAAAATATTTGAAGAATAGATTAACCCTTATAAAATATGGAAGAAAGTCCTAGCTCAGACGAGGCCAAATCTTCGAAAAATAAACTAACCCTTATAAAATAAGGAAGAAAGCCCTAGCTTGAACTAGGCAAAATATTCGAAGAACAGTTTAACCCTTATAAAATAAGGAAGAAAGCACTAGCTCAGACTAGGCCAAATCTTTGAAAAATATCGAACCCTTATAAAATAAGGAAAAAAGCCTTATCTCAGACTAGGCCAAATCTTTGAAAAATAAACTAACCCTTATAAAATAAGGAAGAAAGCCCTAGCTCGAAGTAGGAAAAATTTTCGAAGAAGATCTAACTCTTATGAAAAATAAGGAAGAAAGCCCTAGTTCGGACTAGGCAAAATATTTGAAGAACAGTTTAACCCTTATAAAATAAGGAAGAAAGCCCTAGCTCAGACTAGGCCAAATCTTCGAAGAATATCGAACCCTTATAAAATAAGGAAAAAAGCCCTATCTCAGACTAGGCCAAATCTTCGAAAAATAAACTAACCCTTATAAAATAAGGAAGAAAGCCCTAGCTCAAACTAGGAAATTTTTTTGAAGAAGATCTAACTCTTATGAAAAATAAGGAAGAAAGCCCTAGCTCGGACTAGGCCAAATCTTCGAAGAAAATCTAACTCTTATGAAAAATAAGGAAGAAAACCCTAGCTCGGACAAGGCCAAATCATCAAAAAATAATCTAACCGTGATATAATGGGGAAAGAAACCCCAGCACAGACTTTGTAAAATTTCAGTAATCAACTAACCTTTGCAAGGAAAGAAGGGCAAGCTATGATTAAACGAAATCGTAATAAGATTGAACTAAGCCAAGAAAGGCAAAGTTTCAAATTACACATCAAACGCCACCCATGCGAACGCAATTTTAAAAAAATATATTCAACAATACAGAGTATTTGAAACAGCAATTCAATTAAAAGCCGATAGTTGAAAGCAGAAAGAAAGCAACAATCGAATGAGCCACAAGAAAGCTTAAGAAAGGTTAACAACCTCTCTGGAGTCTAGCCGAACCAGAAGTGATCGCGAAGCCGCCATCCTCCTCATACAATGAGTCATCAATGGTATCTTTGTATGTGTAAAAGGAGGAAAGCCTTCGTAGAAAGGAGGATCTTGAGAAGATGTAGCAGGTTGAGCAGAAGAAGTCCCGAACAAAGAAGATGGAGTAAAAGACACCAACCCAGGACTCTTCACCTTACGCTCCCTTTTCTTCTCCCGAACAGGAGGTTGAGTTTGATCGACCATATTCTTACTCTTTGAACGCAACGAAGAGCGAACGTCAAGCTCTTTACTAATAGCCAAAGCAAACCCCGCCAGCTTGTTCTTCTTAGACATGTTTGGTCGTGGACAATTCAGCTTCAAGCTCCCTCGCCTCCTCCTAACTGAAAGAAAATCAATCACTGGGAAAAAGCGCAAAGCATAAGAATATTTTCAAGAAAGGGCTCCTTACCTTTGACCCCAGGGAAAGGATCCGAGCGAAAAGGTATCCAGAGACTTGTCATAATAAGCTCCTCCTCGCAAACAAAAGCCTCCCAGACAAATTGTCCAGTCTCCTCCAACTCTTCGCAAGCTTTGACGTTTGAATCCTTGATATCCGACTTGCTCAAAACACGCACTGCATAAAGAAGAAATGGAATGAAGATAAAAACATTAAATTAACAAAAACAAGGTGGAACACGATTGTTCTCACCCGACTCTTTCCAAACTAGGGGGAGAGGAACCCCATCCAAGGTTAACTTTCCCCTAATGAAGAACCACCGGTTTTTCCACCATTTATCACTAGAAGGAAGTCCAATAACTATCCTTCTTCCAACCAAGCCATGAAAATGAAAACGGGAAGTATCTTGCTGGTTAGACCTAGAAGACCAGAAATATGAAAGCATTCCGAAAGTCAAATCAATGCCAGTCCTAGCAGTAATGGCCAAGAGGGTAACCAAACCCCGCCATGTGTTCGGAATAACTTGTCCGAGGGAAATATTCAAATCCCTCAAAAGTGAAGCCATCCTTGTTCCAATAGGGAATCTAACTCCACAATCAAAAAAGATTTCGTAAAAGGAAGTCCAACCCTCGCCAATATCATGGTGAACACGTTCCTTCGAACTGGGAACTCTCATCTCCACGTCGGGAGGAATGCGATAAGCAAGACCATAGAAATCCAAATCGGATTGTTTCAGTACGGACACCTTCAAAGAAGGATGATCAACAACTCTCACCCTACCGCAAGAAGTCTCAGCAACCTCACACTCTGGATTGCCAGGAGGTTCGCGAGCATCAAGACAATCACTCAAAGTCTCCTCAGAATCTTCACCAGATTGATCAGAATTGCTCTCTGAAGATGAACGACTTGAGTGGAAATCATGTAAATTCTCCTCTAACGCTTCAGAAATAGGGATCATAAATTCATCCTCCTTCGCTGTCTCCGCTAGGAAAGATTCCCTAGCAGCACTCTCAGCATCATATTCATCAGCAACAACGGCTAATCCGTCAGGATAAACATACATCCTTACTCCATTTCGTCATTCTTCAACTACAACCTCAGAAGAATGATCCATGGGTAACGAGTTCCTAGCACTAGGTCAGTGACTCTGAAATTAGAGAAAAGCTACAGGTGCATGCCAATAATTTAAAAGAAAATGACTAACCTAGATCAAATCGCGATTAAGGTAAGAGATATTCCCTTGTGTGAACGGCCCTCGTATCTACTAAACAAAAAAATCTGGGATGAAAGAAGGCGCAAAGGAGAAGACGTAAGGAAAAGAGGCCTTTTCCCCTCTTTTTGAATTTAAACATTTGCCTTTCAAAGGCGCATAGGCAATCAAAGTTCGGGTCACCCCGAATCAAATAAACCTCAACTTGTTTCCATGTCCAGCCAGCTTAGACATAAAAAACGGGGAAAAACTGTAGAGGTAAAAACTATCATGAACCATGCCCAATACCAAAAGCCCAAACCTTGGTGGGCCCGGCCCATGTAGAAGGAAGGTATTGCCATCTCGTACCAATGAGCCCGACCAAATCCTAAACATACCAGAACCCATGGGCACGGACCAACACAAAGTCTGAATCTTGCTATCGGGCTCGAACTATCAGAGGCAGCCAACCTTGGGCAGTAAACAAATGATTATTACCTTACCTGGATATATAGAGATATACTCTCCACAGATCAAGGGATAAAGATATTATTTTATCTCCCTAATATCAAGGAAATCTACCATATCTATCATGAGAAATCTGCTATATAAAGGTAGTATAAACCTTAATACGGTAAGACATTCTTGATAATAAAACCTAATACAACTAATATTTTCTGCCTCCAAACTCTAACTTGATCGTCAGAGATCGTTTGGCAGGCACCACGCTGGCGTCTTCTTGTTCTTTTCTTTCAGGGGAACGAGTCTAAGAAGATCCGACACCTGAGATTTGCACGTGATCTTTTGTAGCGGAAATCATCCACTACAAAAGATAAATATGAAATATGGTTTTCATTATGTCTTTTGCTGTACACGTTTTGGTCAAAAGAAAAAATAAAGAATTTAATTTTTCTTAGTCTTTTGCTTACACGTCGACGCCGATTTGGTAAAAATAAAATAATTAATATTCTTTTAATTATTTAATTAGGAAATGGGAATTTTTATTAGATTAAAATAACTATTGGCTTATAAATAGTAGGGGTAAAAATAAAAACACAAAAAATCAGAAAATTAAACCGGGTCGGATCGTAAAAAACTGAACCGTTCCTGTTTTCATTCTTAAAAAACCGAATCGACTTCTAAAAACAAGTAAAAATCCCGTACCCCTTCCCCGTTTCCCCACGTTTTTATATATTTATTTATCACTTTATTTTAATTTATATTTTGTATATTTATTAATCTAATTTTTTTAACTAAGTTTTTATTTATGTTTGATTTTGTTTTGTTTCATTTTTCAATATTGGAGGATTTTATCCTTAAACTAAATGCAAATGTCCTATACTAGAAAAATCGAAAAAATCGAAAACCGAATCGGTAAAAACTGTTCAAAACCGAACTGGGTCCCATTGTAAACTGAACCAGTTTGGTTTTTAAAATTAATTGAAAAACTAAACCGAAACAAACTGGTTTCACCCCTAATAAATATAACCATTAGGGTTCATATTTTACACTCTCCGCACTTTTTTAGAAATGTGAAAATTCTCTCTTTCTCTAAAGTCTTAGTGTCGATTTTGATGATAAAAAATTAGAAGAAAAGTTTCTTCTTTTGTTCTTCTGGATCAATTCCCACAAAACAGTTTTTCTTTCGATCGGGTCATAGCATAGAGGGCTTGATGATTAAAGAACTGCCAACCAATTCTCCATTAAATTTCTATGTAAGTATTTACAAAAATTCTTATACTTTAAGTTTAAGGCCTTTTTCATTATTTTTGCATGATAATAACGATGTTCCTTGCTAATTATGAGTTAATTAATAAACCAATTACTTTCCGATGCGTGTTAGATTTAGATCTCACTACGAAATCACACCTACATGACGAATATGACAACTAAAAATCGATTAAAATCGATGGGAATGGGGAAAGAGGGGCGGCTGTGATGATGAAAAGAAGAGGAAGAAAAGCCCTACTGTTTGTTTGTCTTCTTGAGAAACTATACGTTCAACTGAGCCTTCCCCCTTTTTTATTTGGCTTTTGTCCTTTTAATCAACTTAATGACCTTTAACTTTACTAGACTTTTACTACGCGCCTTGCACGTATTATTTTTTAAATCGTACCTTTACTTTATGATACAATTCTTTGGTAATTGGATAAATATTAGTCAATTTAAAAATAAATAAACAAATTTTTTAGTGAAAATATAAAACCTATCCAAAATAGTCAGTTTAGGTTGTCCCATTAATAAGCCTCTGCTTCTTATTATTTTAAATTAAATTACTTTTTTTATTAATTTTTTATTTAAATTACCATATCCCTTCAATATATCTTATATTTAAAGTGTTTTCATTTATTTAAATTTGTAAGTACATGCATTGTTCGATGTAAAGCACTATCTAAAAAAAGAATTAAAAGCGTCGTCTAAAAAATAGTATGAAATGCATGTTTTCTAATGGTAGATACCGTATTTTGTCCATGCCAAATTTATTAATTTTTATTTTTAAAATAAAAAATTGAAATAAAAAATAAAATTTGATTGTTTTAAAAATAGAGATGATTTTATTCTTTAAAATAAAATTGATCCTTATATTTTAAAAATAATTAGATTTTAATTTGGTTTTAAATTTAAATGATAAAGACGATTTTTATTTCAAAAATAAAATTGGCTTTTAATTTTAAATATAAAATAATTTTTGATTTTCTTTATTTTAAAAGTTGTTATTTAAATTTGGTTTTTTTAATTATTGTAGAGATAAGGAAGTTAATTTTAAATTAATTTGAAATGGTCAAAGATAAATATGATTTGGGATAGATTTAAATAAATTTGTAGAGATATTATTTGATTTAGGTTGAGTTAATCTCTAAGACTTATTTGCTATTATCATAAGCTTATCTCAATCTATTTTAAATATCTCTAATTTTGGCTATAAATAAGAGCCCTCACTCTTAGAATAGGTCACGGTAGGAAGACAAAAGAAACACGAAAAAATGTAGAGAAATCATATATCAAAGTTTGGGGGAGAGAATTTATCAAAATTTCTCCATCTCGCTCTCTCCCAAACGAATTCATCTTGTTCCATCTCTTCAAGGAATCAAGGTAAGTTCTTCTCTTTTTTTAAATGATTCATAGTCATTTGTCATTCTATTACATTCGTCATTTTTATGTACTTGTTTTTGTTATTTTATTAATTTTATGTAAAAATAGACTGATAGACAAAGCTATAGGAAAAAGAATCAATCGATTTCGATTTCTGGTTTGAGAGTTATGATTTTTTGAAGTTGAAGGATTTAACAGGATTTACTGTTTCGGGAAAAACTGCAACATCTTATACTATGAATATTTTCGGTGACATTTCTCTGAAATATATTTTTAAATTTTATTTTTTCTTGAAACTAGACTGATAAATGAAGCTTTGAGAACAAGAATCTATAACACGTAGAGAGAGAGAGGGGGAATTGTAAAATTATGCACAATTATATTGAATGATGAGCTGTACAATATTTATACATATCTAAGAATAATAATAAACTCTAACTAACACTAACTGAATTAGTTAGAATACAACTGGTTTATATTCCCCCTCAAACTAATGACAAAAATGAAAATGAAGTCATAAGTTTGTCTCTACAAGCAGTAAACAAAGAAACAGGTAATGGCTTAGTAAACATATCAGCAACTTGATCCTTTGTGGAGACATATCAAACACAGAGATCCTTTCGAACAACTTTCTCACGAACAAAATGATAGTTTATTTCAATGTGATTCGTACGAGCATGAAACACGGGATTGCTAGCAAGTTATATTGCAGAAATATTATCAGTCCACAAGACATGAGGATCGGTTAAGACAGTATGTAAATCACAAAGAAGTTGTCTAAGCCAATATAATTCAGCGGAAGTCGAGGCAAATGGGCGATATTCGGCTTCAGTAGACGATCGAGAAACAGTATTTTGTTTCTTGGCAGCTTATGAAATAGGACTAGGGCCAAAAAATGAAATAAAACCAGAAGTTGAGCGTCGATCAACACTATCACCTGCCCAATCAGCATCACAATAGGCAGACAATGACAGATCATGACATTTCAAAATAATGCCCAAGTCTTTAGAACCACCAAGGTACCTCAGAATATGTTTAATAGCAGTAAATTGAATAACAGTAGGTTGGTGCATATATTGACTCACTTTATTCACAACATAAGTAATGTCTGGACGAGTAAATGTTAAGTATTGCAATGAACCAACAAGCTGTCTATATAAAGAAGCATCAGTAAATAGAGGAGAAGCACCTTGAAGATCAACCTTAACAGACATTGGAGTTTTACAAGCTTTAGCATCAGACGTCTCATACTTCTTTAAAATATCAGTAAGATATTTGCCTTGATTGACAAATAATCCAGAGGTGGTATAATGAATTTCAAGACCTAAGAAATATCTGAGCTTACCAAGATCAGTGATTTGAAATTCAGAACTTAAGTCTTGCTTTAGTTGGGTGATATAAGAAGTATCATCTCATGTAATCACAATATCATCAACATAAAGGAGCAAATATGTTTTAGAACCACGAATATTTCTAACAAACAGTGAAGTATCAGCCACTGAAGCAGAAAATCCAAGAGTAAGATGAGATGTAAACCTCTCAAACCAAGTTCGGGGAGCTTGTTTCAAGCCATACAAACTCTTGTGTAGTTTACAAACAAAATCAGGAGAAGTTCTATCCTTAAAGCCAAGTGGTTGAGACATATAAACATCTTCTTTTAATTGCCCATGCAAGAAAGCATTTTTTACATCTAATTGATGTAATCCCCAACCAAAATAAGAAGCTAAGGACAAGATAACCTGAATTGTAGGTTTCTTAACTACAGGACTAAAAGTTTCCTCAAAATCAAATCCCTCCTTTTGATGATAACCCTTGGTAACTAATCGAGCTTTGTAGCGAGAAATAGAACCATCCGGATTATATTTAGTCTGAAAGACCCACTTACAGCCAACAATATTCATAGAATCAGTTTTAGGAACAAGAGACCAAGTTCCTTGTTCATGCAAAGCCTGGAATTCATCAGACATAGTCTTTCTCCACTCAGAATATTTAGAAGCCACAGTATAAGTACAAGGATCTGTTGGAACTGAAGCAATAGGATAAGAGTCAGATTTTGAGTCCTTAGAAACACAGAACATTTTCTTCTTACTAATTCCAGATTTTGATCATGTTTGTATAGGATGAATAATCACTGTGCTGGTAGTAGTAGGAACAGAAGGAGATGTAGTAGAGGAAGCTGAAGGAGATGAAGAGGAGGTGGAGACAGAAATAGGTGGATTAGAAGAAGTAGAAATAGGAGATTTTAGAAACTGAGACATAAGAAAAGGAGATAGACTAGAGGAAGGAGAAGGGTGTGAAACTGAAGAAGAATAACTAGAAGATGCAAATGGAAAAATTTCTTTATGAAAAATAACATGCCTGGAAATAATTGTTTTCTTGGTAATAGGATTGTAACAGTAATAACCTTTGTAGTCTAGAGGATAACCAAGAAAAATATGTTGATTTGTTTTTGGTTCTAGCTTGTGAGAATTATATGGTTTAAGCAATGGAAAACAAGCACAACCAAAAACTTTTAAGTGATGCAAATCAAGTGGATGACCAAAAAGTAATTCAAAAGGAGAGGAAGAATTTGAAGTTGGCATCCAATTAATCAGAAAAACTGATGTGGAGAAGGCATGAAACCAAAAATCAAGAGGAATAGAGGCATGGAAAAGTAAAGCTAGAGCAGTTTCTACTATATGACGATGTTTTCGTTCGGCTATACCATTTTGCTCAGGAGTATAAGGGCAAGATTTCTATTGTAATACACCCTTATTTTGGAAAAATTGTTTCAAAGTAGAGTTAACAAACTCACCACCACCATCAGATCTAAAGACTTTTAACTGGGAAGAGAGTAAATTTTCAGCAAAAGGAACAAAAGTAGAAATAATAGAGGTAACATCATATTTAAAACATAAAGGAAAAATCCAGGTATAACGACTAAAGTCATCAACAAAATTGACATAATAATGAAAACCAGAGATTGAATTTAGAGGGGAAGGACCCCAAACATCACTGTGTAACGAGGCTAATGGTATATTAGTACTAGAGCAAGATAAAGGAAAAGACAACTTTGACATCTTTGCTTGTAAACAACTAACACATTTACCAACAGAAAAGGAACAAGAATTTGAAATACCAGAATGATCTAAGGCCTTATTTGAAACAGTAGAAGTAGAATGGCCTAGCCTATAATGCCAACGAGGATTATCCTTCATAGCTAATGAAGCAGTAAAAGGCAGACTAGATGATGAAACAGAAGATATGGGATAAAGTCCATTTTCACTCGGGCCTTTGTGGAGTATCTAGCCCGTGACCTTCTCCTGGATTAAAAACCAGTCAACAACAAAAATAAAGACACAGTTATTGTCTTGACAAAAACAATGAACAGAAAGAATATTTGAAGATAATTCAGATGAATGAAGAATATTAGAAAGAGAGAAAGAATGAGAAGGAGTAGTAAGAGTTCCACTACCAGCATGAGTAATATTCAGACGTTGTCCATTGCCAACAGTTACAGTATCCTCGCCATTGTAATTAGTCACAAGATTCATATTGGTAAAATCATTTGTAAGATGTGTATTGTAGCCATTATCACTGAGCCATGTGGAAGTATTGCCAGTTGAAAATTTTCCAGAGGAATTATCAGCCATAGCAGCCAACCGAGCCGGTGGATGACGTCCTTGAAATGAATAGTTCATACAATTATAGCAGTCAAGAGCATTGTGCCCTGATTTTCATAAATTTGACATTGAATTCTTCCACCAGAACTACCAGAATTAGACTGATTGAAACGAGAATTATTTCCAGAATTAAAAGTTCCATTAAAGAAAGCACCAGAACCATTTGATCGTCCATGTGATTGATTTCCTCCACGATTACCATTTCCATTAGACTGATTCTGATAATCGTTACCATTTCCAGAACGATTACCCTGATTTCCTCCACGATTCTGATAATTTCCACCAGTATTATGATTTCCACGATTCTGATTGTTCTGATTTCCACCACGAAAATTTCTAAAATTACCTTTGTTAGCAGCAAGAGTCGTTAGATCAACTGGCTTATGTTGACGTTCAAGAGACTTTTCTTCAACATTAAGCATAGTATGTAAATACTCTAGATCAACAGTATCATTACGAGTATGAATTGAAGTGCGAAAAACATTGTAGATATCAGGCAGTCCATTGAATGTGTGAAGGAAGAGTTCTTCATCTGGAATCTCAACAGAAATAAAAGATAAAGAGTCAACAATTTTCTTAATACGAAGAAGATACTGATCAATTGACTTTCCGATCTTCATCTTGATAGAATACAAGGCAGATTTTAACTCAAGAACATTAGATCTAGATTTTGAAGCAAATTTCTTCATAAGAACATTCCATAGCATTCTAGAAGTCTTGGATCCAATAGCAAAAGCAAGTGGTGTAGGAGATAAAGTAGCATTGATCAGAGTGACCAAGGCCTTATCTCGACTTTTCCAAACTGGAAAAGCAGGATTTACAGTAGAATCAGCAAGAAACTGAGGAGGACATGGCGTAGATCCATCAACATGTCCAAACAACGAGTGAGCTTCAAGAATCGAAGAAACTTGAAAATTCCATGGCGAAAAATTTGTGGAATCAAGATGAAGAGGAACGAGATTGCGAATATCAAAAAGAAAAATAGGAGATGATTGAATTTGAGAAGAAAATTCAGAAGAATGAGACTGATTTGAAAGAGATGAAGGAAGAGAAACCTCAAGCGGTGATGGATTTGTCGAGGTAGAAGCCATGGCAAACGTTTGTCCAAGCTGGCTCTGATACCATATAACACGTAGAGAGAGAGAGAGGGGAATTGTAAAATTATGCACAATTATATTGAATGATGAGTTGTACAGTATTTATACATATCTAAGAATAATAATAAACTCTAACTAACACTAACTGAATTAGTTAGAATACAACTGGTTTATAGAATCAACTTGTTTGGATCAATATAAAAAAAGATATGTTTTTTCAAAGTCGATACAAATGCTGCAGAATTTTTGTATATTAAAAAACGTGATTGAAATTTATTTTACATGAATTCTGATTTTTATTTATAAAATTGATTCCTTTTAATATTATAGGCCAATGATAGATTAATAAGGTGTATTTAGGAGAAAGAATCAAGTCAAAACACATTTTTATTAAGGAGATATGAATTTTTCAAGTTTAGACTTTGATTTTAAATAATTAATACTTTTAATTGGCTTGTGATTTTAGTACATTAAAATTCTTTTTTATTATCACAAAAATTATATTAATAAAATTATTTTATAGGGAAAGAGTAATATGCTTATTATGAATTTGATAAATGTGTGGAAATCGTCACATTTGTGAAGGCTGAGTAATGTGTTTATCAAATTCTCAATAAGTGTACAAAAACCCTAAAAGATAAATAATAAACATAATACTTGTTATTTAAAATAAAAGAAGTATTTTAAATAAAAATAATAAAATGTTTTAAAATATAAATACAAACCCGATGATGGGATTTTGAGAAGTAACAATTCTCAATTTCTCTAGGTGAGGAAATCCCAATTCCGATATTTGTTAAATTAACGGTCATAACCCCGCTCAATTAATCTTTGAACTTACATCATTCTTGATGTTAAGAGAACATTTAAATGAGACATTTGTTTTCATAAATTAAAATCAATCATTCATAAATTAGTTGAATTAAGGACCAATAATTTAAAATTAGACAATAAAGATAAGATTAGGGTAACCATTTTTAAATGGATGTCGTACGGTGCTAATACCTTCCCTACACATAAATGACTCCTGAACCCGATCTGGTTTTCATAGACTATTTTTATTACTTAGGTGACCAACCACACCCAACTTTGGTTGGTGGCGACTCCAAATTTTCCTTTTCACAAAGAGGCCTATAAATTGGACGTCAGTGCTCCGCGTCGCAAACACGTTGTGACAATAATATAAATAGATTTGAAGAGTAAGATGAAAAAAAATTCAAGATTAATTTAATCTATTATTTTGGATTAAAAAATATTGCATCTTCTCTTTTTACATGATTGCATCAAAGCTTACTGCACCAATTTTTTTTATGCAAAACCTCTAAAATCTCACAATAAGGTGGAACAAATATGCTAAAATCAAATAATACAATAGTTCTACCATCTCAAATATACGCTACACTAGAAGTGCTACGTAGGCGGTGTGCTGGATAGTTGACAAGCATACCTGCACAGAAAAGGAACAGAGCACCGGTGTGGTGATGACCTAACAACCTCCGATGTTTAAGTCAGAGCTAGTGTGCCAGAGAGAATTCGAGTAGAATTGTAGTAGAAATTAGTTACCTAATGAATGAATTTCTTCTCCTATTTATAGGAGAATGGGTTTATGACATCATCATCTTACCTGTCGCGTCAGGATTGTGCCATGTGTTGCTTTTCAATTACATGTCGCTTGCGGGTTGAGCCATGTGTCATTTCCCAAGTGGATACTTGTATTCAATCTTAAGTATGTAGGTCTATGTTGGAGACTGCGTAGCAAGGTCTTTTCAGGTGCGTAGACTTTATGACTAGGTACCACGGTCAGACGAGGTGCCCAAGTACTCCGGTCAGACAAGGTGCCCTGGTACCGTGGTCAGACCACTTGCCCTGGTACTACGGTCAGACAAGGTGCGTAGACAAATCTTGTCAAGTTGTAAAATTCCATGTGTTATCAAATTTCACCCCACTCCCACAACAGAGGCCCCCTACTCCCGAGCCGAGTTGAGATGTGAGTTAAATGCTGCTTGGGAATATTCTTTCAAAGTGGAATTTTGCCTCGGTGATATTTCTTAAAATATTCTAAGTATTGAACTTTGTAGCTTGAATTTTCTACCATTGCAATCGTTAAAATTTTGCGAGTTTATAGCTTGAATTTTCTCCCTTTGACACATGTAGAAATTTTGATAAAAATACTATCATTGGAGCTTCGTAGCCTGACTTTTTTTTTTCTTTTTCTTTAAATTGAATTGGTTGTCGGCTCAATTGTCAGATACTTTCTGCCCCGTTGATTTTAAGAGTAAAATTTACTCTTATAATCATAATAGAAAAAAGTGAACTTGATAAAAGAAGATATGAAAATAAAAAATAAATAAAAACTCTTTTTTTTTCTTTGCTGTTATGTGCAACAACTTTTAATTTATTTTATTTTTCTTCTGCTACTGCGTCTGATGCAGCAGCTTTTTCTTTTTTTTTTCCTTCTGTCTTCTACTACCTGCTGGTTCTTTTACCCGCGGGTCAAAACCTGACCCGCGTGGATTTGACTTTTTTTTTCTTTTCTTCCTTCCTTCCTTCCTTCCCTTTCTTTCTTTTCTCTTTCTTCTTTTTTTTTCTTCAAGAGTAAAAACCCATGGATTTTATGCCGACCCTCATATTAACCCGCGAGTAAAATCCAGACCCGCTGATGCGGGTCAGTGTTTGACCTACGGATTTTTGATTGACCTGTATTAACAGGTCAACTGTTTGACTTTTTTTTTAAAACCAATTTTATTGGTTTTCAGAAGTCGACTTGTTGTCGAATCTTGAAACAAACTTGATTGACTTATGTTTAAATTTTCTAAGTGTTGCTTTGTAGTTGTAGTAGCCTTACACCCTTAGTAAACTTAGAATTTTTCTTAATTCCTCTACGAGCACTGCACTCCTTAGTAGACTTAGAATTTTTTAGCCGTTTTAAATTCTTCTACCAAGTGCTGCTCGTGCGAGCCCTGCACTTCCTAATAGACTTAGAATTTTTTAATCGTTTTAAATTCAGACCTGCACTCCCTAGTAAAATTAGAATTTTTTGGTTGTTCTAAGTTCTTCTACTAGACGGGGCTCGTGAGAGCCCTGCACTTCCTAATAGACTTAAAAAAATAGTCGTTTTAAATTCTTCTATCAGGTGGGGCTTGTGCGAGCCCTGCACGCCCTAGTAGACTTAGAATTTTTTGGTCGTTTTAAATTCTTCTACCAGGCGTGGCTCGTGCGAGCTTTGCACTTCCTAGTAGACTTAAAAAAATTTAGTCGTTTTAAATTCTTCTACGAGGTGTGGCTCGTGCGAGCCATGCACTCCCTAGTAGATTTTGAATTTTTTAGTCATCTTACATTCTTCTACCAGGTGCAGCTCGTGCGAGCCCTGCACTCCCTAGTAGATTTAGAATTTTTTTAGTCGTTTTAAATTCTTCTACCATGTGCTACTCGTGCGAGCCCTGCACTCCCTAGTAGACTTGAATTTTTTATGTAAAGCTCTCCCATCTTAATAGACTAAGAACTTTCTCATTTTGCTCTTCCACCTTAGCGGACTTAGAAAATTTTAATTTTGTTGTACTAGATTCACATAGTTAGCCCCCACTCGAGTAGAGTTTTATGTCTTGAAGTCTAACTTGAGTCTAATTGTTCTCGAATGATTTAACTCTCATAAATGAAATAAGTAGAAAAAGTACAATCTTATTCATTTTATTTTCAAACTTGTTACAATAAAAAACTTTATTGGAAATGAAAACTGCAATAAATAAATTTAAGTTGCTTGACATCTTCATGGGTGTAGTAGAGCCTTTCAGATGAGATCAATCAATGTGTTGATGCCTTGACCAATACCTCAGTGACCTAACATGGTCCTTTTTAGGGCTTGAGCTCTTTTTCAATAGTCAGGCCTCCAAAGATGATTTTTATTTCTCCATATAGAAAATTTTGATTATCACGATCTTGGTCTTTCATATCTCCTTTACTTCTCATGAATTCTTTCAAGTACCCTTTTTTAATAAAGGTCTCAATTTCTTCCTTGAGATCGAAGCAATAAAAGGTGGTATGACCGTGGTCTCTGTGGAAGAAACAATACTTGTCTTTGTTCCTCTTGTTTGACCCTGCTTTCATCCTAGGCGGCCACCTAACCAAGTCTTTATCTTTGATCTCCAAGAGTAGTTGTTCAATTGGGACCGTGATGGGAGTGTACTTTTTAAACTTACTAAAAGGAAGACTCAGCTTCTCAAGTCGATCTCCCGATTTGAATCTCTTGTCACACTCCTGATGGTCAGTCCCCCAGACAAAGTCTTCTATTCGATCTCTCTTTTTGTGCTCTGATCGTTTACTACTACCCCCTTCATCTAAAGTATTTCTAGCACTAAGTAACTCTCCGGTGCTCATATATTTTTGTGCTCTAGTGAGGAGCTTGATATATGTAACAGGCGTCCTTTTGCCTAGTGACCACAAGAATTTTTCATCTTTCAAGACGGCCATCACAGCAGTCAGAGCTATGTCGTCACTATAACCTTCCACCTTCAATGCCTCACTATTAAATCACACTACATAGTCACAGAGGCTATCATCTGACTTCTGATGCACAGTCAACAGATGCGTAGCTGGTTTCTTGTGACCCTTCCACCAAGAAATTGAGTTACAAATGATCGAGTAAGGTCTTTAAATGAAGAGATAGACCTTGGCTTGAGCTGCTTGTACCATCCGCGTGCAGGGCCTTCTAATGTAAGAGGGAATGCCCTGCACTTGATAGCATCTCGGACTCCCTAGAGCTCCATCCAGGTTCGAAATGTATCGACATGCTCGAGTGGATCCTTTGAACCGTCGTACGTGGTCATAGTTGGCATTTTCAATTTGGTGGGAAGCTTCACCTCCATTATATCATTGGTGAATGGTGGCTCAGTTTGCTCAAGTTGATCTTCTAGTGCAAGAGGAGTCTTTCCTCTATACTCTTTCTTCATATGGCCAAGTTGATTCTGGAGTTTTTTCAACTCTGGCGCCCAAGGTTGGGCACTTTCTGAATGTTCTTCTCTTTTGATTGAGAACTTCTCTGAGGTCAGACCTTCATTTCTGACTAGGTTGCTTGTTACGAGAAGAGTTATGAGAGGAAGAGGAACTGTCTTGGATATTTAGCCTGAACTTTCTTTTCGAGCCACCCTTCTCATGACTCCGTGATTCACCTATACGCTCTATAGGTTCTTTGTCTTTCTTGGATTGTACTTCCTGGTTGTGAGCAGGGGCTTGATGATCAGTTTTGTGTGTAAGAATTTCGAGTACTTTAGCAAGATCTCGATTCACACCTCAAACTTGCTCTTCTAGAGCATCTACCCTTCCGTCTGGCATTGGCACAACTTTAACTACTTCTTGATTTTCATCAGCTTGTTATTGTTGTCGTTCTCTAGTGCTACGAGTTTAATATCTCTTATTACGAGGGTTACAGTTTTCACCGTCATCTATATCATCATCGTGTTGCTGACTTCTACGACTCATCCTTGATGGTAGAGCACTTAGTTATATACTCACCCCACAGACGGCGCCAAATGTTGTTGCCTAAAAATGGAGAGCTTCCACGTAAGCAATGAACTTAGAAGATGGGATGAGTCGGAGGTCGTGCGCTGCACTAGAGGTGCTACGTAGGCGGTGTGCTGGATAGTTGACAAGCGTACCTGCACAGAAAAGGAACAGAGCACCAATGTGGGGCCATCCTAACACCCTCCGATGCTTAAGTCAGAGCTAGTGTACCAGAGAGAATTCGAGTAGAATTGTAGTAGAAATTAGTTACCTAATGAATGAATTTCTTCTCCTATTTATAGGAGAATGGGTTGATGACATCATCATGTCACGTGTCACGGGATTGGACCATGTGTTGCTTCTCAATTACGTGTCGCATACGGGTTGCGCCACGTGTCGTTTCCCAAGTTGATACTTGTATTCAATCTTAAGTATGTAGGTCTATGTTGGAGACTGCGTAGCAAGGTCTTTTCAGGTGCGTAGACTTTATGACTAGGTATCGCGGTCAGACCAGGTGCCCAAGTACCGCGGTCAAACCAGGTGCCCTGGTACTGCGGTCAGACGAGTTGCGTAGACAAATCTTGTCAAGTTGTAAAATTTCATGTGTTATCAAATTTCACCCTCACTCCCACAACAGAGAATATTACAATAAATTAAAATTTAAGAGAATGTTTTATGTATATTTAAGAAATGAGATAATAATAAGAAATAAAATATAGAGAATGTTATAGTAAATTACAATTTAAATAAATAGAGAACTTTAATGAAATGATGAAACGATGAAATAAAAATCATTGAAGAAATACATTTTAGATATAATAAAATAAAATTGAAATAAGAGGACATGAATGTAATACTTGGAATTAGAGTGGGGTACAAGGGTCCAAAAATGATTCTCCAACATACCCACTTTTAACATACTAGTTACTTCGTCCGTGCGTTGCATGTGTCCAAGTATTATTATTTTTGAAAAAATAGTTATGAATATAATATATTTGGCTTAGATTTGCTAACTTACCTCTTCATCAATTAAAATAAATTTCATAATTTTGAGATCCTCATTGTTGGAAACATAAGAATTTCTTATTCGTCAATCAGGGCATAGCCCATTGGTTAAGGCATTGTAGTTACACCCTCAAGAGAGTGGTTCAATACCCACCCCCAACACTTTGTGTAAGAATTTTCTTTTCGAACAATAAACACTTTTAACTTCCATACTCTTTCACGTGTAGACGACTCTCGAATGAAAGAATATGATTTAGAATTAGATGACATTTTTCAAAGTGGTTGTGTTTGATATGGAGAGTGTATTCACGTTTTGTGTAGTTTCAATTTTGAACACTTTAAGATAATTTATAGACATGGAGAAAGATGATAGTTTATGATAGTTCATGTATAAGGATTTGAAATGAAAGGTCAATCTTAAAAATTGAGAAGAGTTAAAGTGAGAAACATAGTGAACCTTAAAATTCATTGTACATTCTCACCTAAAATATGTGATTTAAAATAGTGTTATAATTGTTATAAATTAAACTATTGTTATAATTGAATTTCAAGTGTGTCTGAAAGAAGTTGCTTTAAAAAATATGTGATTTGATTTGATGCATAAAGAAAAGTGAGATTTAGTAAGGCTTCTTTGTATGACCAAATCAAAATTCCTGAAATCTAGTTGCAAAAACCAAAATTGTTTTGGATTTTAAACAAAGTATCAATGAATTTCTAATATGTGTAACAAATATTTTTACAAAACTCGGACAAATTACAAACCAAAAGTTTTCTTTACAAATACGTCTTTGAAGTTTCGTAAGATGACAAATATATATATATACGAGTAAGTAAAAGCTTAAATTTAAATAAAATATTTTTCAGATATTACAACAAATTAGAGAGAGAGACTCGAACCTTGGATATCATGCAAAAGAAAAGATGTCTAACCAAATGAGTTATGTTCCGGTAAGTAAAACTTGAATAAAAAAATTAAATTGGTCAAATAAACAAAGTACATGAAAGAAATTAAATGAGCTATGTTCCAGTAAGTAAAACTTGAATAAAACATTAAAATTGATCGAATAAACAAAGTACATGAAATAAATAAATAAAACGATCGTAATAATACATGTTTTTTTTAGAAAATCTCATAACCACATGTACTTTAAAGTTACCTTCATGGTATAAGGTCGACAAACTTCCTCCCTGTATCCAGAAATAAAAATCTATAAAACTAACAAATCCACTCAACAACATATGGAGAGGCTATATAAATATATTTCCATTGATAAATATTGAAACAAAAATGCCAAACTTATATTCAAAAACACATACCTTAGATTATTTCCTACCCATAAAAAAACATGATGATCCTCAATTTATTTAAAAACAAAATATCATGGAACCTTTTTCTTGTTTGCTATATGTCGAGTAAGGACAAAAGATCTAACTCCATGCATGAGACTGAATTCATCATAATGATAATAAATAATAAACAATAATTATGAGTGCTTTAGTAATAACGAAACATTGAGGAGTGTTATGTGACTTTTGGGTCCTTGGGGTTTCAAATAAATTGAGAACTTTAAATTCAATGTATTGTGATCTGTTTGTCTAATGAAACTTCAATTGGCCAAAAACTTTTCAGTTGCCACCCACGTCATGAGTGTGACATTTTATAAAATTATAAGGCTAAAATAGGGATGTAAAGTTTAGGGATATAATTGGAATACATTGTAAAAATAGTCTTTTGGAATTTCACTGGAAAATATAAAAAATTAAAGCAAAGCCGGTGAAATATAACATTTCGCCGGCTTAGCTTTACAATATGCCAGCGAAAAAATTTCGATGGCCTTTAGCTCTTTTTTTTTGTTTTAAATAAAGTCACAAAGCCAGCGAAATTCGCCGGCTTTGTGACTTAAACGAGACGCGTGTCGCGTGGGGGCAAATCCAGCGAAATTAATTTCGCTGGCCTTGCCCCTGAGAATAAATATCAAACAGCAGCGCTGCTGTTTCTCTCTCCCTCATACAAAATCCGTCCCCTTTTCTCTCCCTCTCCCTCTCTTTGGCGGTCAGCAGCGGCAGGGACGTTTTCGACTGAACTCTTCCGATTTCCGGTTAGTTTTCTTCCAATTTCCTTCCTATATTTCATTTTAGGATAGTATTATATAGGTTAGGGTTATTTTTTTGAAGTTTTCTCTCCAATTTCAAAAGTTAGGGCTTGAATTTATTTTTGAGTTTTTGTAATTTGTAACTAAATGTATGATTACAAAGAATAATTAGTGTTCAAATGATTAAAATTTCATTGTATTGATGTGTTTATTTTGAGTTATTCATTTTCCATAGTTGTTCAAGTTGATAGTTTTGAAAATAAATGTTCTATTTTTTTTAATTCCATGACATTTATGCTATCTTTGTTGAGTTCAATATTGTTGATCAATTTATTGTATTACATGTTCTTTATTTTGTGTTTTTTCATTGTTATGATTAACCATAATGTTTGTTTATTTATATTTGACATTTGTAGTTGAAGAAACTAAGTATATTTGGGCAAACAACGAACATGGCAAGCAATGATAGGTAAATTTTCAAGTAATCATTAGACCTAATTATAATAGACTATTATATTATGTTTATTATTTCTATATAGATAATTTAGAATTGTTATATTTTACTTGTTTTACTTTAATTCATTGTTCATGCATAACCCTTGTGTGTGGCTAACCTGCAGCAAAGTTAGCCACACATAATTTGTTATATTTTATTTCATTGTTCATGCATAAACCTTGGGTGTGGCTAACCTGCAGCAAAGTTAGCTACTATTAATGTGTTATACTTTATTTCATTGTTCATGCATAAAGTTAGTAACAAATAAACTTCTACACTATTATTTTTAAGAATCTCTTTTATTATTTATTCTAGTAATAGTTTAGATTTATAGTTTATTATGCCACGTTAATTAAGTAGCATACCTAACTTTATTACCTCCTCGGTTATGGATCAGGAATTGGATAGTACTTAGAGACAGATTTTGTTCGGAATACGTTAAGGGGATTAAGTTTTTTTTAGAGGTAGCGAGGACCGTTGTCAATGAAAATGGGAGGGTTCGTTGTCCTTGTATGAAATGTGTGAACACTGTATTTGGGGAAATTGATAGCATAGAGAGACATCTCTATATTAATGGAATGTCTCCGACATACGCTCGGTGGGTATTGCATGGAGAGCAAGCAGATGTTAGGGGGTGCACGAGCTATGTCGGAAGTACATCACACACTGATGAGAATTTAGGGGGACATTCGGATGATGGGAGAGTAAGTGAAATGTATTAAGTTATTCAGGATATACGAGGTCCTTTACATGAGAATGTTGAGAATGATAGTTCCATAGACAATGATTTCTCACATTTATTAGGTGAAGCTGGAAAAGAATTATACCCCGGTTGCACAAGGTTTTCTGCTCTAAATTTTTTGGTGAAACTGATGCATATAAAAGTATTGAACAAATGGAGCAACAAGTCTTTTGATATGCTTCTCAAACTATTGAAATAGGCAATGCCACTTGATTCTGTATTACCGGGGTCCTATTACTCTAGTAAAAAGATGCTCAATGGATTGGGTTTAGGTTATGAAAAAATTCATGCATGCAAGTATGATTGTGTATTGTATAGGAAAGAGTTTGCTAATTGTGAGCATTGTCCGGTGTGTGGAGAATCATGCTATAAAGAGGTGTTTGGTGAGAAGAGTAAGAAAGTTCCCCATAAAGTATTGCGTCACTTCCCAATTAAGCCTAGGTTGCAACGTATGTTTGCTTCTAAACACACGACATCTGATATGCGATGGCATAAAGATAAGAGAATGGAACCAGATGGTGTGCTTCGCCATCCATCAGATGCACAAGGATGGAAACATTTTGACCGAATATATCCATGGTTTGCGTCTAATCCAAGAAACGTGCGTTTGGCTCTAGCGTCAGATGGTTTTAATCCTTCCAGTAACATGAGTTCATCTTACAGAATGTGGTCGGTGATGTTAATTCCGTACAACTTACATCCTTGGAAGTGTATGAAATAATCTAGTTTCTTTATGTCATTGCTTATCCCCGATCCTAAATCACCGGGTCAAGATATTGATGTGTTTTTAGAGCCTTTGATTGAGGAGTTGTACGAGTTGTGGAATGAGGGGACTAGAACATTTGATAGTTCAAAATCTGAATATTTTCAAATGCATGCTGCACTTTTGTGGACGATTAATGACTTTCCAGCATATGGTGATTTGTCAGGATGGAGCACTAAAGGATATAAGGCGTGTCCTTTATGCCTAGATGATACATCGTCATGAGGGTTGCGAAGTAAAATTTGTTATATAGGTCATCGACGATATCTACCATTAGATCATGTAATGCGTAGAAGTAAGTTGTATGATGGTTTCCAGGAGTTACGCGATCAACATAGGGTTAAGACTGGTTCTGAGATACTATCTGAAGTTAGTCGTTTACAATTTGTTAGACCAGGGAAGAACCCTATCAACGTTGACAAAAAAACAAAAACAACCTGAAAATAACCATAATTGGAAGAAGCTGAGTATATTTTTTACTCTCTCATACTGGTCATCCTTACTTTTTCGCCACAAGTTAGATATCATGCATATCGAAAAGAATGTTTGTACCCAATAGAGCGAAGTCTTAGAACCTTAAAACAATGTCAGGAATAATTCCCGACCAGAAGGATCTATTGCTGAGGCATATGTGTTAAACGAGTCAATCAGTTTTTGTTCAATGTATTTGGAAAACATTGAGACAAGGTATAATAGGGTTGACAGAAATGATGAAAGAGCATCACTCATTCGTGCAAATCCGGATGTTTCTGTTTTTAGACTTCAAGCCCGTCCATTTGGAAGATCTGTATTTCGACAACTTTCACGAGATGAAATGAACAAGGTACACTGGTACATATTAAACAATTGTGACGAAGTTGAACCATTTATTCGGTGCGTATTCTTCAAACCTAAACTGATATTTTGAAAAAACTATGAATATGTACGGTTTATGAAATTGATTATCTTTTTACAATAGGAAACATTTTGATATTCTTCAAACGGAAAGATCAAACATAAATATATACACACGTCAAGAGAGACAATTTCCAGAATGGTTCAAAACTCATGTAAGAAAGTGTTTTACAATAATATTATATATCTATATGTTATATATTTATCCTAATCATATGAGTATGTCATAGGCTCGAGAACTACGCAGTGCCGGAAAAATTAGTGAGGATTTGTTTGCACTTTCACTAGGACCTGATAATCGAGCTCATTCTTATAGTGGATGTTGTGTGAACGGATTGCGCTTTCACACATTAGACCGTTCTAGTGCTCATATAACTAGCAGTTATGGTGTTTCGAGTCCAGGGGGAGCACGACACAGGTTCTATAACATTTTATGGATTGCTAAATGAAGTTTTAACATGTACATATGTAGGTCGAAATGAAGTTATTATATTCAATTGTGAATGGATAGACACATTCTCCAATAGAGTCCATAATGACTTAGGATGGATTTCTATTAATCTATCTCGTCGGTGGTATGTCAACGAACCCTTTATTCTTGCCAACCAAGCTCAACACGTGTTATACTTGGAAGACATCAAGTATGGTGATGAATGGCGAGTGGTTCAACCTTTAAAACCAAAAAGAGTTTGGGACGTTCCAGAAGTGGATAGTGATGAAGAGAATGAAGAATATGATATAAATATTGAACCATTTGAGACAGTATGGTTGATATTACAGACGATGTCACGCTTTGAGAATGACGTACCACCTGAGTTGATTAACGTTGAAGTTATGGACCGAGCAATTGGTAATACTAGTTGTAGAGATGATGAGTTAATTGACGATAATGCTAATGAAGATGATTATGATTCTGATGAGGAAGAAGTTGAAGACATAATAACATCAGAATCTGATTTTAGTGACTAGATTATATGAGGTATTATTAGAGTTTATGGTTTAGGATTTCTTACATTACATGTATATAAAGTGAGTTAAATTTTTTTACACATACAGGTCTCCTCCTGGTCCATGTAAGACATGTAAGAGTGCAGTACCGATAGTTAGCACACAGAATGATCATGAGGCTGGAAGTAGTCAGCCTGCATCAGGTTCGTTACATCGTGTTTTATGCATGAATTTATCATAATTGCATAGTTTGTATCATTTTAGTGATTTTTTTAACAGGTTCACAGGCACCGAAGTTTAGAGGGCCATCTAAGAGTCTAGCACTTGCTCAAACGGTTCGGGACAATAGAGGGAAGCTACCTGTGGACATCTCCGACAAATTATGTGTTCCAATCGGCGTCAATGCCACGTATTTCATCAACGAAATTGGTGTTCTTTGTCGTACATACATTCTCATTCGACATATCGTGAAGTGGAAGTATGTGACTCAAGCAGACAAGGACAATATAGTTCATCGACTTTTGGTAAGTACTTTCAATGTAATATGAATGAATGTATTCTTAGTTTTGTAATATGAATTCAAGGTAATTTTGTGTACATTTATGTAGGATAACTTCATTTTTGACCCAACTCGAGAGGCAGTGAATGTGTACCTTAATCACAAAATGCCAAACGCATTGAACGAGTTTCGTGGAAAGTTGCATAGACATTATGAGGATAATAAAGACAAAGACAGCATTCAAGTAGCCCGAGTAAAGAAGCACGCACAAGTGGAGAACTTAGATGATTGGATATTTTTGTGTGATATGTGGGAGACTCCTAAGTTTAAGGTAATCACATAAATATTAACATTTTCATTATTATCGTTTATATCACAAAACACATATTGTAACCTTACTTTGATTGTGTTGTAGGCCATGTCTGAGGCTAATGTTGAAAATCGGGGGAAAATGAAATATAATCACAAAACGGGCTCGAGATCACATGTGCAAGTCATGACGGATCATGTAAGTTAAGTTTTATATTACTTAATAATTAATCATTGCTTAAGTTATGTTATCTAATATAACTTGTATTGTTTTGATTTTAGCAAGCGGAAGATGAAGATCATGAAGAAGAGTTCAATCAAATTGATCTCTTTCGAGTCACGCATACAAATGATAAGGGTGATTGGATCAATGATGCGGCGAAGGAAGATTATGTAAGTTTCATGAGACTCGTAGAATCTATTATAAAGTGTTCGTTTCATTGTTTAAAGAACGTGTTATGTAAATTGTAAAGAATGTGTGTGATTAGCTTTTAAAGTGTTGGTTGTATTCTAAAGTATTGTTTCTATTGTGTAGGGCATGATGTGTGATTTGCTTGTTGCCCCTGAGGTGGAGGTGGACGGAGTTGTCCAACCTCGCCTAACTGAAGATGATATCATTGAGAGAGTTCGAGGATATCGTTCAGGATATATAAAAGGTTTAGGGGCAGGACCTACACATCATAGGGTGTCTGCTCATTCACGTGGGGGCCGATCACGCGTTGTTGAAGATCCGAGGGTCGATCAGCTCGTGTTAGAGAACAAAGAACTTACAAGCAAATACAACGAGATGAAAGATAATTATTTAGAGCTTAGACGTGATCTTTTAGAGATGAGAAACAACTTTTCTACATTTACGCAGACTCCGCCTAGCAAGGATATTGTGATTTGTTTTGGAGATTATGACTCAAAACACTTATATATATTTGTTTTGTGCTTTAGAGATTATGTCTTAGGACTTTATGGATTATTTTATTATATATGTTTTAATATTTTTCAATTGTGATGTCTTTAACTTTCATATGATTTTTTCTTATTGTATAAAGTGCAATAAACAGGAAAAATTGTAATTTTGTAACAAATACAATTTGAATTCTGAACAGGGGCTATGCCGGCGAATTTCGCCGGTATAGATTATACATAATTTTTTTTATATACATATGCCAGTGAAATGAATTTCGCTGGCATAGATTTCCAATAGGGGCAACCCATGAAGGCAAAGCCAGCAAAATTCGCTTGCTTTGCCTATGCCAGCGAAATTCATATCGCTAGCATAGCCTTGATGGGGTTGCCCCAAATATGGGGCTATACCAGCGAAATCTTGTGTTTAAAAACTTAGAAATCGTTAGTATATAAAATTGTTTACGACTTCAACCCGATCTAATATATTGATGATGATAACTCTTTTATATACTAACGATTTCTAAGTTTTTAAGTTGCTATAATGTAGAGCTCGAAACGAGGGTTCCAAAACATCTTAAATCATTCAAATCGGAGTTCAAACAAAAAAAATTATGGCTAAAAGAAAATCAAAGAAGTAGAGGGAAGGGGTCAGTCAATTTGCACAGTTTTGAAACTACAGGGGTATAAATATTTATTTTCAAACCACAGGGGTGTGTTTTACATTTTTCCCTTATAATTATTATTTAATTTTATTTAACTCTCATATTTGAACCAGTATATATAGATATATATAAAGATCATTGTCGCTACCTAAATATATTGATGATGATAACTCTTTTATATACTAACGATTTCTATGTTTTTAAGTTTCTATAATGTAGAGCTCGAAACGAGGGTTCCAAAACATCTTAAATCATTCAAATCGGAGTTCAAACAAAAAAGTTATGGCTAAAAGAAAATCAAAGAAGTAGAGGGAAGTGTGAAGGGATGATTTACTAAATTAGCGGAATTTATTTAGTAACACAAATTAACACTTAATTTAGGATCTATTAATATCATGCAATTTGTGATAAAAACACGAAGAACATGTAGATTCATGCTTTATTTTCGAAAATTAAAACCGGAACTTACATTGACTGATTAATGAAGAATCGGTAGGAGTTTCTTTACAGCATCAAATCTTCAGCAACACCAGATCTTCTACGCTATATCCCGATCGATCAAACGAAATCCGATTGTGGGATCGAACTTAAGAAGAAATTGGGAAGAAGAACAAAAATATTTTTCTTCCCAATGGCCTATGAAAATCGGCAATAGGGGAGGAGAGGAGGAAGAGAGAATTCCGAATTTCTAAGGAATTGAATTGTGTGATATATGAATGACCAAACCCTCCTATTTATAGGAAAATAGGAATCCTAATCCCATTAGGATTAATCTATAGAGATAAATACAAAAAGAAAAAAGATTATCTCTTTCCTTTATCTTGCAATTTCGAAAATGCCATAGATAAATAGGAGATTATTTTATTTTCTTTATTTTTATTTATCTTGGGTAAATAAATCTATGTAATTATTTTAGGATATAATTCAAACAATTATCTCTTCCTAAAATACATGTCATGGCCGAAAATTGGCTTAATAATTAATAAATAATTCTAATTTATTTAATTAATTATTTTGGGCCAATTTCAATTGGGTTCATTAATCCAATTGAGCTTGAAATTCTCTCTTAAATTAATAAGTCCAACTTAATTATTTTATTTATTAATTACCATTTAAATAAAATATTTTATTTAAACAATTAATAATATTAATATTTTCTCCCGACTAAATATTATCAAATTATATTTAATTATTAATTTCCATTTAAATAATTTTCATTATTTAAATAATTAATAATAAATATTTTAATTTCCATTAAATAAACTCATTATTTAATTAATAATTTTATTGATAACATTTTATTATTAATTAATTAATTTTAATTATTAATTATTAATTATTAATTTCTGTTTAAATAAAATTAATTATTTAAACAATTAATAATTGTTAATTAATTTCAAATTATTAATTACCATTTAAATATACTTAATATTTAAATAATTAATAATGTCTAATTAATAATATTTCATTATTAATTTCCTGTTTAAATAAACTCATTATTTAAACAATTAATAATGTTTATATCAATTACCGTTTAAATATACTCAATATTTAAACAATTAATATTGCCTATTTTAAGTAATTCACTTTACTTAAAATTTCCATTTCTTCTACTTGATTTCGCGACTACGATATTTGGGCTAGCATAGGGACCTGATGGACCTATAGATCATGGGCTTAATAATTAGTCAATTAAGTGATTAACACATAATCAGTTAATTACTTATTATCTAACTATGAATAATTCCACTATAGATTCATAGCTGAACTCCCCTCACTATAGATGAGTTATGTCCGTTTAGTTTATCTTTTATTTATATCTGTGATATATCCTTCACGTGGAATCCTCATAATTACAGGCGGATAAATTTACCATTTTGCCCCTGTAATTACCGCTTTATCTTTGTGTTCCCGCTGATTCTCCAATGAACTTTATCTTTAGTTGAACTAGAGATAAGATACTTCTGTGATCAATAGAAGTCGTGACGTCACTTGTTCATGTCTCGAATCAGTACATCAAGGGAGTTTCCTAAAGTTCCTAAAATGTTTAGGTATCGCACTGATACCGTTAATTTATAGGAAAGTTATGAATTTCATCTCGTGAAAATGAGTTCCCAGCTGCTTATCTAGTCATGTTTCCAAAACAGGAGTGTATTGAGCGTTCTTACAAATCGCTCTCAACTATGTGAATCAAAGAACATAACTCCACAAATAGGAGTCCGCATTTCACTCAGGATTAAGATCTATCACGGTTGATAAACTTAGTTTGATATTCGATTATTTCTCGTAAACGGTACTAATGAGAAATTTGATCGAACATCGTGGTCCTGTCTTATACAACCATTGCATATAATACTTCCATTTCATGTCTCCCACATGAATGATCAGGATTCGATCATTTGTCTATAAACAAAATGCGAAGCTATCAACAGTGTTACCAGGATAAGGTTCTCAAACGTTATCCGTTTACTGTAGACACGTTTAAGTTACTCATCTCGACTTTAATCCTCTCGTATGACTCACATACTAAGTCGTGATTTCATAAGATTGACTTAGGGTTTTACTATTTGAATGTTTGATATTTATATATTTCCATATATTCCTAATATCATTAATTGAATCAATCTAGATAATATAAAGAACTTATGTTTATTTATTTAATTTATTCTTAATAAATTATTATTATTAAGTAATTAAAAGTTCTAGGACATCCTTCCTAACAAAGGGGTCAGTCAATTTGCACAGTTTTGAAACTACAGGGGTATAAATATTCATTTTCAAACCACAGGGGTGTGTTTTGTATTTTTCCCTTATAATTACTATTTAACTTTATTTAACTCTCATATTTGAACCAATATATATAGATATATATAAAGATCATTGTCGCTACCTACCCGCGACGCGGAAAAATAAAGAGTCTCCACTAATCATTGGTTTTAAAAGGAAAGGTGTGATTAGTCACCTAGTCATTAATTAAGGATGGTCCACCAACTTTTAAAAATAGGTTCGGGGGTTCATTCGCACATAGGGAAGGTATTAATTAGCACCCTATTATGTTCGTGTTGAAAACGATTGTTGTTTTTATTATTTATTGTATTAACTAAAGCCTTTTATCTTTAAAACAAAAATATTTTTATTATTTTTTTTAAATGTACCATGTTTATTAATCAATATCTTTAAGAATAGAGATATGATTAGATAATTATGAGTGACACAAAGTCATTAGGAAAATTTTATTTTTGGAATTCAACTGCAGCATTTTGAAATTAAATTCCTCTTCCTCAAGAGTTCTAGGAGATTTAGCATTCTAATTTTCTTAAATTCCATCATTGGAAAGTTTTGGAAAACATATATTTATTTTAAAAATCTTTGAAAATATTATTATTATGGAAAGAACTTGAGTAGTAAATTTTGGAACCAGGTTTATCATTCTATTAATCAAATAGGAGGTTTCAATACTTTTTTAAAAGGAAAAGTCATTCAATTGTAAAATTTAGCATTCTAACAATTTCAAATTCTAATTTATCAAAAGCCATTGTATTAGAATTTAGGGAAAATTAGCATTCTAATAATTCCCAAATCATGTCTCAAAGTTTATTCAAGTATGAACATAATACATATACAATAAATATGAACATAAAACACAAAATATGGAAAACCAAGTTCATCAAATATAGCAAGTCAATTAAAACATGAACAATTATTCCTAACCAACATCTCAACTTATAAAATTCACAACTATTCAACCAAAACGCATTTCTTCTTAATTTTTACTCCTAAATACTCTTCATTATCATATCAATGACTTATGACATTCAAATGTATTCATATTTTACAAGAAAAATCAGATTTTAAGAAAAACAGCATCTCAGTCACGGTTTTCCTGTGTAAATTCCTACAGCATTTGTATCATCTTTGAAAAATCATATTTTTTTATACTAATTGAAACGGGTTGGTTCTTGTTCTCAAATCATCGTCTATGAGTCTATTTTATAGGGAAAATAACCATAAATAATTATTTTCAAAGAAACAGAAACGAAACATCACGTAATAACAAGTACTCAGAATTTTTCGGAACAGTGAACTTATTTCAATGTCAAACTTCAAAAAATCATAACTTTTAAACTACAAATCCAAATTCATTGATTCTTTTTCCTATGGTTTCATATTTAAATCTAATTTCAAGAAAAAATAACCATATAATCTAAATATTCATAGAAAAATCCAGATTTTAATTAAAGTACAGAAAGCTCATATGAATGACTATATTTTAAAGGACCTTGGTATGAAGTATTATACAAACATGTTGCTCTTAGTTAGGGGGCGTGAACGAGAGTAAAAAAACACAGTAGAGAAATGTTTTGTTTGAGAGAATATGAGTGTGTATTTTGTGTCCTCTTTAGGGTTGTAAAAGAGGCTCTATTTATAGCCAAATGAAAGATTTGAATGTAAATGATAAAAATAGAGATAAAGATAAAGATAAATCAAATATTAGATATCTTATCTCCTTCCAAATTTAATCTCAAACAAATCTCATTTAAATTTTATTCTTCCAATTGTCTTCTTCTAAATCTAATCTCAAATTAAATCTTTGCTTTAAATTTATTCTTTAAATTATCTCATTCCAAATCAAATTCTCATTTAATTATTCAAAATAAAAACAAAACCAATTTTATCAATAAAAAGTATTTAAACACCAATTATCATAAAAATCTTTTTTTTTTATAGAAATAATTGAATTTTGTTAATTTTAAATAGAATCGGATGAAAATATGGGTCTACAATCATATAAAAAAAGATAATATAAAAATAGTATGAAAATCAATTAAATAGTATCTTATTATTTATATAAAAAAGATAATATAAAAACAGTATGAAAATTGATTAAATAGTATATTATTATTTAAAATTATTTAAATTTCATACTTACCATTTAAAATTGATTTAATAGCTATACAAATATGTTGTTATCATATATTCTTATCTTTTTTTTATATATTTGAAATGTAAAAAAATTGTTATCTGAATCATTTATAAAAAAAAAATTAATGTCTTGGCATTATTCTTTTTTATTTCAAATATAAATTGATAATTGTTTGGTTTTTACTTTTTTATTTAAAAATAAATTACATATTTGAGATTCAAAAAATTGTTATCTGAATTAATTAAACCAAAAAAATAATTTATAAAGATTTAATGAGTACATATTTGAATGAGTATTTTTCAAAGATTGTTTCTAACCATTTTTTTCAATTTATTTTAAAATTTCATTTTTCATTTTTTATTTAAAAAAAATATTTTTATAGGAATTATGTATAATTTTTTTTTTTAAATCTAAAAAAATTATAATAAAGATTTAGTGAATACATATTTGAATGGGTATTTTTTTTCAAAAATTGATTATAACCATTTTTTCAAATTGTAACAACCCGCTTTCCGTTAAATTCTTTAAAATCAAATGCACAGCGGAAGACTCAATTTTTAAAGAAAAACGGCATGGGTTCGTTTAAAAATTGAATAACCAAAACCTGTTTACAACCCAAATTTTCAGAAAAAGCGATAAATCGGGAATTTCGCATTCCAAAAGATAATTAGACCGTAAAACATAGACATATTTTACACAAATACCCTTTCGGGCTCAAAAAGACACTAGTATGTAAAGATGGGATAATTTACAAGCATTTCAATGAATGCTAAACAAAATGAGTTCTTAGTATTGTCCATACACCATCTCGATCAGTCACGCGGCTCCACCTCCTCTACCACGCTACTTAGCTCGAGGTTTACCTTAAAATTGTAAGTGTAGCACCATTAGCATAACATGCTAGTGAGAGTAAAACAAAAGCAAGTAATCCTATGAACAATATCTCATAACCGAAATCGTGTCCAAAGGCCTATAATGCTCAGTACTACCCACATCCACACTTCTAATTTCCATACAATCAATCGATAGTAGAATACCACCCGTACACGTCATTCAAAACCAAGAGATAGGAATAAAGACTTAAAGTAAAAGTACCAGGAGTATATGTAATTGTAACATTAGCATTCATTATTACCAAACCAGGTTTCATCGTATTGGGTATACCATATGGATAAATATCACATACTAAGCCCGTGCGGTATTACCATATCACAACCATCGTCACGGGTATACCATATGGATAAATATCGCATACTAAGCCCGTGCGGTATTACCATATCACAACCATCGTCATGGGTATACCATATGGATAAATATCGCATACTAAGCCCGTGCGGTATTACCATATCACAACCATCGTCATCGGGTATACCATATGGATAAATATCGCATACTAAGCCCGTACGGTATTACCATATCACAATCATCGTACCGGGTATACCATATGGATAAATATCACATACTAAGCCCGTACGGTATTATCATATCACAAACTGTTAAGCTTCCTAAAAGTTAGTTAATCTCAAAGAATCCTACTAAGCTATTACGAAGCCTAACTATCTAGATTACACGAGTTAACACTCAAGTGTATCTCTTGAGCTACTTTAACTTTCAACCACTCAAGTAACTCTCATTTCACTTTCCTCTATCATCTCCAATTCACTTTGTAACACTTTCAAACCACTCCGATGTTTCCTTTTCATCGAACTAATTATAGTTCCAAAATTCCTTCACTAACTTCCGAATTAAAGTTTCTAACCAAACTTCAATTCTAAGAAGCTAAATCCCGCTTAACTTCGATAAACAATAACATAACGAAACTTAATTCATAAAACAACTAACTTTCATTTTAAACTCACCTTGTAAACGAAGTCAACTCCGAAACACCGGTTGACCAAAAATCACGATCGATGCACGAAACCTATAATTAAATACACCTAAAGTATATTAATTAACCGAATCGAAGAACGATCATCACGATACTAAAATAAAAGACAAAACAACCCGGAACTTAAGCCAAGAGGCCCACGACCCAAGGGAAAGGTAGAAAAGGAATTTGTTTTCCGGATTTTAAGCACTTTAAAGACATTTTGGTTTGGTTTCGGGTACTTTGGAGATTGGTAACCTCAATGGGTATTCACAAATTAGAGTTTTGAGCATTAAACCATTTCCAAAACAATTAGAAAATAGCAAAAACATAATAAACTAAACATCCTAAATCAAGCCAAAAGAAGGAAAACCACAAGGAACGGGTTTCCGACTCAAACTCGGTTTTAGGGTTTAGGGAAAGTTTCTAAAATTGACTATAAAGACTTCCCCGAATGAAACCCTCAAGCTTCGGTGAACGAATTCGAAGATTACAACTCAAATCTTCCATTAAAACACTATTCACATCAAAATTAAGAAACTTTAACATACCTTTAAGCCTCGAGAAAACGAGCGAAAACCTCGATTGTTAGGATGGGTAGAAAGGTCTCGGCGAGAGCTTTCCAACGCATCCGAAATCACATAAAACGGATGAGAAACGAAGCCGGGGGGACGATTTCTTTCTCTCCTCTTTTTTTCTCTCTAAGCTACGGGTTTGGGATGAAAAATGAGAAGAAAATTTCATATTTTGTCTAATTTTGGCTTATTTAAAGAGAAGGAGGAATAGTGTTTAGATATTTAACAATTTGGGAAATGACGCCTACGTCCCTCTTTTACTTTTACTTTAAAAACGAAACCCAAAGCTCGTAAATAAATCTAAAGGTGATTAATAATTATTAATTGGCCCGTTAATAATTATTAATGTCACCGAAACATATTTAAAGTATTAAAACGATTAAAAACAAATTCGGACGAAAAATAGCTACTAAAATCGAAGTTACTGAATTAAAACTAAACTTTAAAAGCTTTAATAAATAAATAAAAAATTACCTCTAAAAGTAACGGGACGTTACAGACTACCCTCCTAAAAGAGCTTTTCGTCCCCGAAAAGTAGGCCCCTAAGTGAAAAGATGAGGATGCTTCGCTCGCATCTCATCCTCACGTTCCCACGTAGCCTCTGATGATACTTGGTTCTTCCACAGAACTTTAACCAAGTCTATCGTTTTGTTCCTTAGCACCTTCTGTTCTCTGGCTAGGATCTCAACTGGTACCTCTTCATAGGATAGACTAGCATCCAAAGTAACAGGCTCATAATCGATAATATGCGAAGGGTCAGCCACATACTTCCTGAGCATGGACACATGGAACACATCATGAACTGCTGACAAGGCCGGTGGCAAAGCCAATCGATAAGCTACAAACCCAACCCTATCCAGGATCTCAAAGGGGCCTATAAATCTAGGACTCGGCTTGCCCTTCCTCCCAAACCTTATCACCCCTTTCATGGGTGCCACCTTCAAGAATACGTGGTCACCAACCTCAAACTCAAGTGCACTACGCCTCTCATCAGCGTAACTCTTTTGTCTACTCTGAGCCACTCTCATCCTCTCTCTGATAAAAGCAATGGAATCACTAGTCAACTGTACTAATTCCGGTCCCAGAAGTTTCCTCTCACCAACTTCATCCCAATGAGCCGGTGATCTGCACTTTCTACCATAAAGTACCTCAAAAGGTGCCATTTCGATAGTAGCCTGATAATCGTTGTTATAAGCAAACTCAACAAGATATAACCGAGTATCCCAACTACCACCGAAATCCAAAGTACAAGCTCTCCAGATATCCTCCAGAATCTGGTTAACCCCTGGCTTCGACCATCCGTCCGAGGATGAAAAGCGATCTTGAAATCCAAGCCAGGTTCCATAGCAAGATGCAGACTCGCCAGAATTTCTAAACAAAACGAGCGTCTCGATGCAAAACAATCCTGGACTGGCACTCCATGAAGTCCGACAATCTCTCTCAAGTATAACTGTGCCCATGTCTCAACAGGGTAGGTTATCTTCCCTGGTATGAAATGTGCACTCTTTGTCAACCTGTCCACTATCACCCAAATGGTGTCATAACCCTTCGCTGTCCTCGGTAAGCCACTGATAAAGTCCATCGATATTTCTTCCCACTTCCACTCAGGCACGCTCAAAGGGTTAAGATAACCAGGTGGACTCTTCCTCAATGCCTTTACTTGCTGACAAACTAAACACTTACTAACAAAGTCAGCAACTTCACGCTTCATGCCAGGCCACCAGTAATGCTGTCTCAGGTCCATGTACATCTTAGTACTACCTGGATGTACGAAAAAGATAGAACGTGAGCCTCCTCTAATGACTCTTTCCTGTAAGTCGATTCTAAAGGCACACATAGCCTCCTACGATACAACGACGCATTATCTGTGGAAAAAGTAAAATGGCTAGGTAAGTCGGATTCTACCTCACGAAAACCTTCAGCCAAGTGTTTCTCACCCCTCTGTACCTCTATCATCCTCTGTCTCAAAGTAGGGCCAACCGTCAAACTTGCCAAGCTCACTGTAGTCTCAGCTGAAAGAATGGCTATCTCAGCTCTTTCCATCTCCCATCTAAGTCTCAATGGAATGGTACTCAAAGAAGACAAATGTGATGACTTTCGACAAAGTGCATCGGCAACTACATTGGCCTTTCCCGGATGATATTGGATGTCACAATCATAATCCTTCACAAGTTCCAACCATCTCCTTTGTCTCATATTGAGCTCTTTCTGTGTGAAAAAGTACTTGAGACTCTTGTGATCGGTGAAAATCAGAATCTTCTCACCATACAAGTAATGTCTCCAAATTTTCAATGCATGTACCACCGCTGCTAGCTCCAAATCATGAGTCGGGTACTTTTTCTCATGCTCCTTTAACTGCCTAGAAGCATAAGCTATTACCTTCCCATGTTGCATCAATACACATCCCAGACCCCTCTTGGATGCATCGGTATACACCTGTCAAACCACCAGACTCATCAGGTGATACTAAAACGGGGCCGATACAAGTCGCCTCTTAAGCTCCTCAAAGCTATCTTCACACTCATCATTCCACACAAACTCAACCCCCTTTTTCGTCAAATGAGTCAAAGAAGATGCAATCTTGGAAAAATCTTGCACAAATCGCCTATAATACCCGGCAAGTCCAAGAAAACTCCGTATTTCAGTCACATTAGTCGGTCGTGGCCAACTACTAACAGCTTCCACCTTAGAAGGATCCACAGAAATCCCCCTACTAGATACTACATGCCCAAGGAAATTCACTTCCTTCAACCAGAATTCACATTTAGAGAACTTTGCATACAACTTTTGAGCCCTCAAAGTCGATAATACTTTCTCTAAATGGATAGCATGTAACTCCTCAGTCCTCGAATACACAAGAATATCATCAATAAACACTATCACAAAAGTGTCAATAAATCTCTTGAACACTGTATGCATCAGGTCCATAAAGGCTGCAGGAGCGTTAGTCAAGCCGAAAGACATGACAACAAACTCATAATGACCATATCGTGTCCTGAACGCAGTCTTAGGAATATCAGCATCCCTAATCCTCAACTGATGATACCCTGATCGAAGATCTATCTTCGAAAAGACAGTGGCCCCCTTCAGCTGATCAAACAAGTCATCTATCCTGGGCAAAGGATACTTGTTCTTCACTGTGACCCGGTTCAACTCTCTATAGTCAATGCATAATCTCATAGAGCCATCTTTCTTCCTTACAAACAATACCGGAGCTCCCCACGGTGACACACTTGGGCGTATAACCCCAAATCTAAAAGTTCCTGCAACTGACTTTTTAACTCTCTGAGTTCAGCTGGTGCCATACGATAAGGTGCTTTGGACAATGGAGCGATCCCCAGGGTATCACCTCTATCCTGGAAGTCTAACTCCCTCACCTGGTGGCAAACCAGGTAACTCATCAGGGAAGACATCAATGAAATCCCTCACAACGGTACGAAACTAGGGTGGTCACACTAACGGATGTGTCGACTACACTAGCTAAATAACCCCAAACACCATCAAGCAAAAGTGCTCTAGCCTGGATCACCGAGATAACCATAGGTGTCACCCTACCTCGGATCCCATAAAACCGTAAACTAGTCCCACATGGACCAATAAAGTCTACCACTTTCTCACTACAACCGATAATGGCGTGGTTGGCTGATAGCCAATCCATACCCAAAATAATATCAAAGTCAGTCATTGGCATCACAATCAACATAGCATGCAGGAAGCAACCCATAATATATAAATCACAATCAGAAAAGCCTCACATGAGTTACCAAGAAAGTAAAAGCAAAAGTATACACAAACTAATCAAAGGAGAGCGTTCAAAGGATACCTGGCACCGGTGACTTCGAGCGATGTTTGGACAATATTAAAATATAAAAAACATGCGATGCATGTGGTCTTCAGAACCAAAGAAGCTCTGATACCAACTGTAACAACCCGCTTTCCGTTAAGTTCTTTAAAATCAAATGCACAGCGGAAGACTCAATTTTTAAAGAAAAACGGCATGGGTTCGTTTAAAAATTGAATAACCAAAACCTGTTTACAACCCAAATTTTCAGAAAAAGCGATAAATCGGGAATTTCGCATTCCAAAAGACATTTAGACCATAAAACATAGACATATTTTACACAAATACCCTTTCGGGCTCAAAAAGACACTAGTATGTAAAGATGGGATAATTTACAAGCATTTTAATGAATGCTAAACAAAATGAGTTCTTAGTATTGTCCATACACCATCTCGATCAGTCACGCGGCTCCACCTCCTCTACCAAGCTTCTTAGCTCGAGGTTTACCTGAAAATTGTAAGTGTAGCACCATTAGCATAACATGCTAGTGAGAGTAAAACGAAAGCAAGTAATCCTATGAACAATATCTCATAACCGAAATCGTGCCCAAAGGCCTATAATGCTCAAGATCTACCCACATCCACACTTCTAATTTCCATACAATCAATCGATAGTAGAATACCACCCGTACACGTCATTCAAAACCAAGAGATAGAAATAAAGACTTAAAGTAAAAGTACCAGGAGTATATGTAATTGTAACATTAGCATTCATTATTACCAAACCAGTTTCATCGTATTGGGTATACCATATGGATAAATATCACATACTAAGCTCGATCGGTATTACCATATCACAACCATCGTCTTGGGTATACCATATGGATAAATATCGCATACTAAGCCCGTACGGTATTACCATATCACAACCATCGTCGGGTATACCATATGGATAAATATCGCATACTAAGCCCGCACGGTATTACCATATCACAACCATCGTCATCGGGTATACCATATGGATAAATATCGCATACTAAGCCCGTGCGGTATTACCATATCACAACCATCGTCATCGGGTATACCATATGGATAAATATCGCATACTAAGCCCGGCGGTATTACCATATCACAACCATCGTCATCGGGTATACCATATGGATAAATATCGCATACTAAGCCCGTGCGGTATTACCATATCACAACCATCGCATCGGGTATACCATATGGATAAATATCGCATACTAAGCCCGTGCGGTATTACCATATCACAACCATCGTCCTGGGTATACCATATGGATAAATATCGCATACTAAGCCCGTGCGGTATTACCATATCACAACCATCGCATCGGGTATACCATATGGATAAATATCGCATACTAAGCCCGTGCGGTATTACCATATCACAACCATCGTCTGGGTATACCATATGGATAAATATCGCATACTAAGCCCGTGCGGTATTACCATATCACAACCATCGCATCGGGTATACCATATGGATAAATATCGCATACTAAGCCCGTACGGTATTACCATATCACAACCATCGTCACGGGTATACCATATGGATAAATATCGCATACTAAGCCCGTGCGGTATTACCATATTCACAAATCGTTAAGCTTCCTAAAAGTTAGTTAATCTCAAAGAATCCTACTAAGCTATTACGAAGCCTAACTATCTAGATTACACGAGTTAACACTCAAGTGTATCTCTTGAGCTACTTTAACTTTCAACCACTCAAGTAACTCTCATTTCACTTTCCTCTATCATCTCCAATTCACTTTGTAACACTTTCAAACCACTCCAATGTTTCCTTTTCATCGAACTAATTATAGTTCCAAAATTCCTTCACTAACTTCCGAATTAAAGTTTCTAACCAAACTTAAATTCTAAGAAGCTAAATCCCGCTTAACTTCGATAAACAATAACATAACGAAACTTAATTCATAAAACAATTAACTTTCATTTTAAACTCACCTTGTAAACGAAGTCAACTCCGAAACACCGGTTGACCAAAAATCACGATCGATGCACGAAACCTATAATTAAATACACCTAAAGTATATTAATTAACCGAATCGAAGAACGATCATCACGATACTAAAATAAAAGACAAAACAACCCGGAACTTAAGCCAAGAGGCCCACGGCCCAAGGGAAAGGTAGAAAAGGAATTTGTTTTCCGGATTTTAAGCACTTTAAAGACATTTTGGTTTGGTTTCGGTACTTTGGAGATTGGTAACCTCAATGGGTATTCACAAATTAGAGTTTTGAGCATTAAACCATTTCCAAAACAATTAGAAAATAGCAAAAACATAATAAACTAAACATCCTAAATCAAGCCAAAAGAAGGAAAACCACAAGGAACGGGTTTCCGGCTCAAACTCGGTTTTAGGGTTTAGGGAAAGTTTCTAAAATTGACTATAAAGACTTCCCCGAATGAAACCCTCAAGCTTCGTGACGAATTCAAGATTACAACTCAAATCCACCATTAAAACACTATTCACATCAAAATTAAGAAACTTTAACATACCTTTAAGCCTCGAGAAAACGAGCGAAAACCTCGATTGTTAGGATGGGTAGAAAGGTCTCGGCAGAGCTTTCCAACGCATCCGAAATCACGTAAAACGGACGAGAAACGAAGCCGGGGCGACGATTTCTTTCTCTCCTCTTTTTTTCTCTCTAAGCTACAGGTTTGGGATGAAAAATGAGAAGAAAATTTCATATTTTGTCTAATTTTGGCTTATTTAAAGAGAAGGAGGAATAGTGTTTAGATATTTAACAATTTGGGAAATGACGCCTACGTCCCTCTTTTACTTTTACTTTAAAAACGAAACCCAAAGCTCGTAAATAAATCTAAAGGTGATTAATAATTATTAATTGGCCCGTTAATAATTATTAATGTCACCGAAACATATTTAAAGTATTAAAACGATTAAAAACAAATTCGGACGAAAAATAGCTACTAAAATCGAAGTTACTGAATTAAAACTAAACTTTAAAAGCTTTAATAAATAAAAAAAAAAATTTACCTCTAAAAGTAACGGGACGTTACACAAATTTATTTCAAAATTTTTTTTTTTCTTTTTGAGTTAAAAAAATATTGTTATAGGAATTATTTATATACATATTTTTTAAATTGTTATCTGAATTAATTGTAATTTTTTTAAAAACATCTTAATATTAAATCATAAAAAAAAATTATAATAAAGATTAAGTGAGTACATATTTGAATGAGTTTGTTTCTAACCATTATTTCCAATTTATTATAAAATTTCATTTTTTATTTTTTATTTTTTATTTTTATTTTAAAGAAATATTGTTATAAGAATTATTTATAAATAAAAAAAAACCCAATAATTTATTTTAAAATTTCGTTATTTCTTTTAATATGATAGGGAAGATTTTACAATTATTTGAAAAAAAAATTTAATAAAAAGAATGCATATATAAAATCAGATTCTTATGTAGTCCTATAAATCATTCACTTCTTCATTATTTTCTTTAATCAAGGAATGGAAGATCATTCTTAATTGTTTTTTAATAGATGAAGAGGCATATTATATTTTACTATACTTATTGCTTAGGGAGGATGATTTAGATGCAGTAAGGGGAGAGCATAGCGCGCCACAAGGAGAATGAGATGGTAACAAAATATACCAAGAAAATTACAATTTTGTTTTGTAATTTCTGTTTATGAGTTGTCATGTTTTTTTTTTAATTAACATAGTGTTTGAGTCGTCATAGTGTTTTAGTTATACATTACTTATTAATATGCAATATTTTGTATTTGTAGATTTTATATTGATTAGAGTAAAGGAATTTTTTTTTTCTCATAGATGTTGTTTATGCAAATACCATTTATTTTTTATTGTCATTACTCTCACATAATATGAGTTGAAATTCTACATCGCTTTGGTATAATTTTAATCTGGAAATTATGGTTTGAAAGAAAACAATACAATTTAAGAAACAAGGTAAACTTTTAAATTCAAACTGGTGCTCTGTTCTTTCATGTGCAGGTACACACATTACTTATCACCTATGCCTACGCAACACCTTCAGTGTTGTGCACTACCTCTGACTCGTCTCATATTCTAAGTTCGTTGCATATGTGGAAGCCAATCATTTTTACGCAACAACACCTTGATTTGTTCAAGAATAATTCCATTATTTTATAAATAAAATATTTTGTTTGAAAAACTTTTCAAAATATATGTTTTAAAAACATAGATGATAGAAAATAAAATAATAATAAACAAACTTAAATTTAAAAATAAAAAATAAAAAAATAGAGAAATTACCTAAGATAACATTCTATTTAGGGTAAATGATTCAAATAGCACAACTTTCTATATATTCCCCGAATGACATTTTTTAATTTAAGCCCTTTTCTTCCTTTGTCTTTTTTCTCGCGCATCATCTTCTTCCTTTCTCAATCACCATTTTTTTTTATTTAAACCCTAATTAGTCTGACTTTGTTTTCATTTTCTTTTTTTTACTGAGAATGGATATTCTTGTTTTTTTATCCTTGAATTGTGAATAAGTCTGTAAACCTAAATTTCTTTTTCGATTATGTCGTTAGACAAATTGATTTCAAAGGCCAATTTTGTTTCAGAATTTCTTGGAAGATGTGAGCAAGAACTTCTCTCTGTTATTTTAGGTGATGTATTTAAAATAGAAGAAAACAAAACTTTTATTCATTTGTTTCAAGTTTTAAAACTGTAATAATATCCTCATCCTCTACTTTTAAATAACTTTTATTCATTTTGTTAGAGTTTTTATTCTAGTTTATTTCTCTTTGATTTTTAGATTTCGATCATGATTGGGCGTAGTTGTTTATTAAAATTTTAATTTCAGATTGATCGTTTAATTTTTAATTCCTCTCATTTCATTTGTTCTTCTTTCCTCCTCATTCTTTTTCCATTTCCTTTGAATTTTATATGTTTTGAGGTGTTTTTTTTTATTACCATTTTCGACATGTGAACCTTTTTTTATTTGTCTGATGTTCTTCTTCTTTCTGTTTTCCCTTATGGTTGTTCTTCAAGTTATATATTTGCTTCCATGGTTTGGTTCTCTCATTTTATTTATATTCATTTATTGATCCAACTGATTTTTGTTAATTTATTAGATGCTTTTTTTTCCTATTTATGTGTAGAGATTTGCAAAAAATAACTAAAGGAGTATAACAGATACACGAAGAAATTCGATTAGGGGTGCGATAGCGTTTTTGTTTAAGCTGAGTGATTTTTCACGTTTTTAGAATGAGACTATTTTGGCATTTTTTTTTTTCAACCTCACATTTTGTTTTTATTTCTAATTCATTATATTTCCCTAATAAATTTTAATTCAATAATTTCTTGAATTAAATCTAATAATTTATTGAATTAAAAACTATATTCAATTAAGATTCCGAATAATGATTTTAATGCAATAAGTTATTGAATTTAATGGAATAATTTATTGAATTAAATTCCTATATACAATCGAAATACATGATAGATTTTAATTAAATAAGTTATTGAATTAAACGGAATCATTTATTGAATTAATAAAAACTCATATTTTAATTCACTAAATTATTGAATAAGGGAATAAATTTAGTGAATTAATAAATGAGTGACATTTTTGTAAATTTGACAAAAATAATTAATTTTGTTATATTAGAAAAAATGTCATTTGGGGAATTATGAAAAGGGTTACTATATGGGGAATTAATTTTATAAAATATGTCATTGGAGTCCACATCCCAAATTGTATAATATTTGAAGCATATAAAAATCGTTTAAACTTTTATGGGTGAATTTCACTAATAATCAAAAAAATTATGGATATATCAAATATACCGGATGTTTTTATTAAATATCAATAGTACCCAAAACCGCCACCGGCCAAATTAAATTACATTGTGAAAAGACAAACATACCCCTGATTTAATTTCTCCTTAATTTGTGTAAAATTCACTACAAGAAAAAAGACTATTAGCGTCCAAATATTAGAGACGAAAACTTTGGGACGCTAATTTAGAGACGTAATTCGTCTTTAAATCAAACATTTGACTTTCAGCGATCACTTTCGTCTATAAATTACATTTCTAATATTAGAGACGTATTTTGACTGTAAAATAGAGACGAACTTGGCCTCTAATATGAAAAGTAAAACTATATCTTCTTGCCTAGAGACACATGTCGTCTCTAAAAATATTGTGGGAATTTTCCCCTCCATTTTAATAAGGTGGGAAATGTTCCTGCCAGAATAGAGACTCATTTGGACTCTAAAATAGAGACGAAATGCGCCTCAAAAATGAAATTTTAGTCCATAATAATAACCTCTTTAGTTAGAGACGTAGTCCGTTTCAGGGAAGAAACGTCTCTCTTGATTTAGAGACCAATTCTATCACATAATAATGTTGGCAAAAAGACCTGCTAGAATTGCCAAATCATACTCTGGTTATCTAGGGAAGGGCTACAAATTTCAAACAAAATCTCATTCACATAGCAGAGCAACCAATAGCAGTGGTGTTTCCATCAAGGGTCAAGTGTTCGGAAACAGTGAAGAGGATTTATTTGGAGTCATTGATGAAATTATTAAGCTTGAATATGCAGGAGGGAGTGTAAAACGTACCGTATTGTTTAACTGTACGTGGCTTGAGATAATGCGGCGAGGTGGGATGCGGAAGATACCATATTTGCAAATTTTAGAGGTGAATAAGAGAAAGCACATGCGCACAAATGATCGATTTGTATTGGCACAACAAGCGATTCAATCTTATTTCTTGCCTTATCCATCTTCTAGACAATTGAATGATTGGTTAGTGGTTTGCAAAGTCATATCGTGTCACATTGAAGAAAGTCTCCCAGATAAAGATAGCGAGGAATTTGTAGCTTTCCAAGAAGAAGAGGTTCAGAGTCGTCAAATAGATGAAGGAATAAACTCTGAAACTGCTAGACCGTTGAATGACGTAATAGAAACATTGTTTGATCCCGACGGTTTATATATTGAACTTCCTTTCATTGATGATTCATCCCCTAAACCTTCAATGGAGGAAGAAGAAGATACTGAGGACAACAGTTCTACATCAAACAATGATGATCGTAAAGATGATGTATTGTTAAACGAAGAAAAGATTTAAAAAATCAACTTCTCAAGTGTTAATGCTCTATCATAAATTTCAATACTTTTTCTTGATCATTATTCCTTCTCTGTGTTATTAATTAAGTTAAATTAGGAGAGGTCAGACTCAAATCTTCAATGTAACGGGAAGTTGGACTTTTATCTAATCATTTGAACATTCGACAAATTCAAACCTTCGTTAAGAGAAGCTCGTTTAAATTTTTATTTATCTTATTTTTATTATATTATAAAAAAATAAGACATATATAAAAGAAAAGAAAAATATTAGTGTGTTTAGTGATTTAAAATAGTTTTTTCATATTTGAGTGATTAAAATAAAAGAAAAATTAAAATGTATAAAAAAAAGAAAAGAAAGAGGATTCTTTTTTAATACTAATCAATTACATTTTTTAAAATGAAATATATATTGGAAACAGAGACACAATTCGTCTCTAATGGAGATAGGATTCCATAACATTGAATAAACAGAGACACAATTCGTCTCTAATGGAGATAGGATTCCATAACATTGAATAAACAGAGACACAATTCGTCTCTAATGGAGATAGGATTCCATAACATTGAATGCACAGAGACACAATTCGTCTCTAATGGAGATAGGATTCCAGAACATTCAATAAACAGAGACACAATTCGTCTCTAATGGGGAAATCATTAGTTCAACGGATATTTTCCATATAGAGATGCGTTTCGTCTCTATTTGGAAATCAAATATTTCACCAGATATTTTAAATAAATAGAGACACATTCCGTCTCTAAATGAAATAGGAAGGCGCGTTAGTGAAAATTTTGGCGGTTTATTAAAATTTTAAGAATTATTAGAGACAAAGTTTGTCTCTAATTTATTAATTGTGTATGACGTGGCAAGTGCTTTGAAATGCTCGCCTGCTTTCTTTTCCCCTTAGCGACGGAATTGGTCTCTAAAAGCGAATTAAAAGGGGTCAACAGACCCCTTCCCCCTCATTTCCCCGACCTTTCTTCTTCCTTCCCCTCTCTGTTTTTCTTTTTCTCCCTCACACAGCCACCACTCCCTCACGCAGCCACCACCACCACTCCCTCACCCCCTCTATGATTTCGTGGAGAAGAAGAAGCGTCGAGTCCACCACCCCGTCAATTTCTCTGATTTCTCCTCTCACAATTCCGTAAATCTTCGATTCTCTCTCAGTTTTTTACTTTTTTTTTTCATTCTTTGATTTCAACTTATTTATTTCTCTTTATTTTCGATTGGATTGCTTATATTATTATTATTTTTTCCCTTTGTAATCTACTGAGAAATGAGTTTTTTTTCTTCTAATTGGGTATTTAGAATGTGTTTTTAAATATTATAAATATTATGGAAGCTAAATCCAAGAACAAAATATGTTTAAGAAGCTAATAGAAATTGCTAATGTGTGTTTTTAGATTGGGTTCAATTTAGGGATTAAATTGCTATTTAGAATGTGTTTTTAGATTGGGTTCAATTTAGGGATTAAATTGCTATTTAGAATGTGTTTTTAGATTAGGTTCAATTTAGGTATTAAATTGCTAATTGGGTATTTAAGTAACATGGATTCAATTGCTATTTAGAATGTGTTTTTAGATTAGGTTCAAATTTTGGGATTAAATTGCTAATGGTTATGTGATAAGGGATTAAATTGCTAAATATATATGATTCTTTAATTTCATTAGTATATATGTTAATTTTTCAAATTTAATTATACTTAATTAGGTTCAATTTCAAATTCTAGTGTTAATTGAATCCATGTTTAGGGATTCAGGATTAGCTTAAGAATTGCTAATTTGATTTAGTGTGTTTATTATTCAAATTTAGGGATTAAATTGCTAATTGTTCAATTGCTATTGGTTATGTGTTTAGGGATTAAATTGCTAATTTAAATTGCTTTTGGATATTTTTTTTTTTTGGATGGAAACATTTAATTTGTTTTGGATATTTTATTTTGGATGGAAATATTTATTTCATTTTGTTTTAATTTAAAAAAATTAATATTTAAAAATTAATTTTAAATATTAAATATTTAAAATTAATTTTTAAATATTATTATTTTTAAATTTAAATGTGGAAATAGCGACACAATGTGTCTCTAAATATTTCAAATACAGTTTTATCAACTTTTTTTAGCGATAACTTTCGTCTCTAAAGTCACTTTATTAGAGACTCAATACGTCTCTATTTTAGAGATGTAATGTGTCGCTAATATTAGAGACAAACTCTCACTCTCAATATAGCGACACATTGAGTCCCTAATATTGAGACGTAATATTATATTGTGTCCCTATTTTCAGAGATGTATTTCGTCTCTAAATGGTCAACATTTATTAGCGTCCCAATATTTATTTTGTCTCTAATAGTGATACATTCCGTCGCTATTATGAAGAAGCGACGCCATTTTCAGAGATGGACTTTTTCGTCTCTAATTTCGTCGCTATTTTAAATTAGAGACGAAATTGCCTCTATACCTGGTCTCAAAATGCGACTTTTCCTGTAGTGATTTAAGGAAATTTATAAAATCCCTTAAATTTTACAAAATTAATGGAAAAATCAAATCTAAACAAAAATAAAAACTATAACAAAAAATAAAATAAAAAATCTTCAAACTTCTAACTTGTTTTTCAACCTTCTGACTTCTTCTTCAAGGAAAAATCGAATGTCTTTCTTGTTCGTCATCCTAAAAAATACAGAGATAAAAAGTAAACAGTAAATTAATGTGCACTTAAAATTGATACCGGACACAAAAATTGATGAAACAGTTTTGAAAACATATGTAAATAGGCTTTTAAAATAAACATTGAATAAAAATAAACATTTTACTAAAAGTAACTTATCTACAAAATACATAGAAAGCGAGTTCACCGAGAATTGAAAGGTAAATTTTTTTTATAAACAGTTTACTTTTAGTAAACATTTATTTAGGAAAATTCGAATGTCCTTCATGTTCGTCCTCCTACAAAATACAGAGATAAAAGTAGTAAAAACGAAAGAGAAAAACAATTAGAGATGAAAAAGAGATAAAAGTTTCTATAGATACGTAAATAGAAAATAAAAATAAATGTTGAACAAAAATAAACATTTACTTAAAAGTAACTTTGTTGCTGCTTTCTTTCTCGACTGAACAGCAACACGAGCCACAATAACGATCACCTTCATCGATTTCTCAGATACAGAGAAGGCCGATTTCGTTTCAAAATTGAAAAAATCGAAGAAGGAAAAACGAGGATCTGAATTGTTCTTAAACTCCTAGATCTCGCAATGAATTTGAATCATGACCGGAAAACCAACCCAGTAAAGAATCATAAGTTTGGTGGCCGAGAAGGCGATCAAGAGCGCGTGAATCCAATTGGACAGATGAATCATAGAAGCTATTAGTAGTGCCGGAGAAAGAAAACTGGTGACGGTGGTGTTACGTGTAATAGAATCGGCGTATAATAGATCAATAGATCTGTAACTCATAACGGAAAAGAAGGTAATTGAAAATAAACACACACAAAAAAACAAGAAATGAAATCGAGGCAGCAAGAAATGAAATCGAAAAAAAACATAAATGAAATTGAGAAGAAAGAGACGTATGAAAAAAAAAGAAACTGTATAATTAAGATTTGGTTACTGCCAAATCAAATTCAAATTAAATGGATAAAAAAGGCAACAAATAACGTAAATAAATAAAATCCCAATAATCACGGAAAGACGGAAATGATTACAGGATTTTAAAAAAATAAAAAATAAAATAAAATGAATAACAGAATAACGAAGGACAAAAATGTAAACGGTATCATTAATGTCAACGGTTGCGCAGCCTGAATAGGTGTTATTTGGGTAAAAGTGAAATATAATCTTAACAACCGGTAATATTGAAATTGGGTGAATTATTCAGGATACTTGTGATATTAATCTCAACTTTTATTGCATTGAATTTACCAAAAAGATTTCATTTATCATTTAAATTCCAATCCATAAAAATCGTTATGATCACAATAGGAAAGTAAGGTCAGCCCAGCCGAACAATTCTCTTCTTTTTTTTTTTTTTTTTAACATCAGAAAGAACAGACTAAGAAGACAAAATAAAATTCCCATTTTATCCAATGTAGTTTACAAAATATTTATTTTTAATCAAGTTCGTGTTTGGTCTATGGATATAATTTGGATATCAGGGAATTGAAATCCCACGGTACTATTTAAATACTATCTAAAAGTCATTATAAATTATTAAAATAAAATAAATTATTCTTTGTTTTATTCATTTTATAATTCATAACTAATTTTTTAACGCGGTTTTATGTGCTTCAATTCAATTGTAATTTATGAAAATATTTTAATATTGAAATTATTTCAAAATTTATGATAATTTTTTTTATTATCTTTGTGTCACATTAGAAATCGTCAATCGAGTAGGCTATTTCTCTACAACATCAGCAAAACTACCATATTTTAAAATATTTTCGAAACTGCATATTTTTCAAAATATTTTTATCATTACCTTAACTATGTATTAGCCAGTAGGGTGTGATAAATACTAGAGTCATGAAAAATAATTAAGTTGACGGCTATATCATTATGTATTGAGTAATTATGAATCAAAGTACTTTGGGAGAGAAAAACAAGTATTTTATAATCGTAAGGGCTAAAATATCGGCTTGAAACAAGAACCTACTCAAAATTATTAAGGACTCAAAGTATTTTTTTTATTTTTTTTTAAAGAATTTAATCAACCACTATCAATTTTCTTTCAAAACTTTATTTATGAAAACAATTTTTTAGTTCTTTAAATTGGGATAAATGTAAATAACACTCATGTTTACTCAAATTGTAAAATCATGTCCTTAGGGATAGTTTTTTTTGTCATTTTTCTAACCAACTTACATGACCCATTTTGTTTTGACGGGTAAAACTAAACGTGAGAGATATTGTGTTTGCGGGTTGGATTTCCTTCTACCTTAAATCACTATTTCAAATGTGAAATAAGAGACATTTTTCATGTGGATGGATCTATATCAATGTTTGTCTTATGGTCTATCAACGATATTGGAACTCATTGGAGAAATAAAAAAAAAGTATGATATTATCTCATCCATCCCCTAGTATTATTTTGGCCCACTCAAATACAAAATATTTTTCGAAATACAATTAAGGATCTGTTTGAAATAACTTTTATGATAGTCTAAAAAGATTTTTAAGCTTAAAAAACTTAGAGTTTTTTTAATCTAAAAATATTTTGGGCCCTCTTAAAAGTTATTTCAAATGGGTTCTAATTCTAAAACACAATGGTTATTTTAAAAAATGAAAAAAAAAAGAACTTAGAGTAGTTAAAATAAGTTTTAAAACTTAAAGATACAATCTGATTTGCAATTTGAATGTATCTCGTGAGTGTTATTTGCATTTATCTAATTTGACAAAGATTGATTTATAAAAAAAATAAACTAAGATTTCAAAAATATTTTTTTAAAAAGTTGATTATAAAATAAATAAATTAAAATAGGATATAAACATTAAAATTGTTATCCAACTTATTGTTGAGTAAAAATGGTCCACCAGGGATGATATAATCCATCAGCTCCTCCTAAACTAGGCTCGTACAACGACCTTGAAAGAAAATGAGAGAGAATAGAGTCGAGGTAAAAAGTGACCTACACAGGAATAGTTGAGCACCAGTATGATGTCGACCTATTCACTCTAATGCTTAAGTCAGACTAGAAGTGGTGTCGAGTAGAATAGGGATAAGTTAGGTACCTCAATAATAATCCACATTTGGGGATTTATAATAAGAGTGCAATGATGATTCTACTGCCTAGGTGTCAGGAGTAGGCTCTAGGTCACATGTCAGCCCTTGGTTAGATGCAAGTGTACAATTCATGGTAGCTTGTCTGCTTGCCCCATCTAAGGGCGAACCTCGATGGTCTCTGCTTTTCCCTTGGAAGAGTTGTTTTACTCCTCACCTAAGTATTAGAATGCCACACTAGGGTGAGCTAGGAGATCTAGAAGATGGAAAACTCTAAAATGTTGACGACTTTGAAGATTGAATATTTTTAAGACTCTCTGACAGCCATCTTGAAGATAAAGTGTTGAAGATCTCACAAGTTTCGAAGACTTTTAGTTTTCAAGCTTCAAGATCACAACAAATCGATTAATTTTTCACAATCTCAAAAGATAAAGATTCAATCACATCGATCTGAGAAATGCACCGATCAACCCTCACATCGAAGTTTATATTTAAAGAAAGAATCAGAGGATCAATTCATTAGAAATTGTAGCACTCAATTTCATTAATACAAATATATATTTTATTATGCATTTATTTCATTTCATTGAAAATTTGGTGTGATTTAAATATATGAGCAAACCTCTCACGTCATATTTATGAGTGATAAATACATACAGTTAAAAAAAGAAGTTAATGAATCAAGGCCAAATTTCTATCAAATTAATATAATTTATTAACAATAAATAATTAGGGTAAAGTACCCCTTTGATCCATAAGTTGTAGACGTCGTGTCTATATTCCTCGCTTTTTTAATTTGTGTCTAAGTAGTTCCTTAGTTTTGGACATCGTGTCTATTTGGATCCCTGAGTTTTAAAAAATTATTAGAATTAAGTTTAATTTATTCTTAATTTCACATATTCGTTTACTTCTATGCCTAATTGACTAAAATACTAACATGAGATTAAATATTGTTTCAAATGTTCAAACCCAAGATTTGAAATAATAATTAATCTCATGTCAGTATTTTGGCCAATTAAACATTTTATGTCAACATTAAGTCAACTTTTTGTTAAGAAGTTCATAAATTAAGGATCAATTAAAATTATTTTTAATAATTCGGGGACCATTTAGACACAAATTGAATACCCTTGGACAAAATAGACACAATATCCAAAACTCAGAGACCACCTAGACACAAATTGAAAACGCGGGGACCAAATAAACACGATGTTCAAGACTCAAGGACCAAAATGATAGTTTACCTTAAAAATTATTAATAAGATTTTATTAAAGTATTGAAAGTCAAAATTTGAAAAATGCAAAAATATTATATCCCTTGATTTTCAAGAATATTTTTGTAAAAAATAATTATTGTTTTTTTTTTAATTTAAATTTAATTTTTACTAAGATTTTCAAAAAATATATTTTAAAAAAAACGGCTGATAGAAAAAAAATAATAATAACAAACAACTAAAATTTTGAGAAACGTCAATTGATGACAATATTTTTTAAAAATAGTAAATGTTTTGAAATAATTCAAACATGACATTTCTCCGCCTAAAATTAAGGTGGATCAGGTGAGAAATGTCATTTTTGAAAATTTTGAAAAGTATCAATTCTTAAAATGTCATTTTTAAAAAATCACCTAAAATTATTGTCAAATGAAGCATATAAAAATCATTTAAACTTTTATTACAATTTTTTTAAAACATTTATTACATTGAATTTACCGAAAAGATTTCATTTATGATTTAAATTCCAATCCATAAAATCGTTATAATGACAGTAGGAAAGTAATGTCGTATCTAAGGATGGCAAATTTCTCCGCGGGTTAGGAACGGTAAAATCCTCATTTTATAGGGGTCGGGGTTAGAGTTGGGGGGAAATTTCCCCGATTTGTTTTAGGGTACAGGGATGAGAATACATTCCCCAGCCCCCGAGCCCGATATTTTAATAATATCTTATGTAGTTTGTTACTTTTATCTTTACTAGTTAAATTGTACGTGCGTTGCACGTGTAATGTAAGATTTAGATTCAACTTCATAAAGCAATCAATCCCTATCAAAGTATAAGAAATGAAAAAAATACCAAAACCTACCATCCCAAGTTAAACTTCTGATTTTGAAATAAACGATTTCAAAGCCCACCAATTGAGAGATCCAACTCCATGAAATAGTGTATCCTTTTTTTTGTGAGATGATCATTCCAATTCCCAATAAAATTGAATTATATAGGGAAAAAAAGAGGTGGTCATTGGAATATGATCAGATAAAGAATAAGCATTAAACATTATGATTTATGAAGGATGCAAATACATTGTCTAATATCACTCACTTTTTTGCTCAGTCAATTCATAGCTAGGCCGTTGTGGTTGCCTAATTATAGCAGAAGTTTGTCTCATCCACTGTCACAAGTTTAAAAAAATCAAAACTTAACATAACAAATGAGGAAAAGAGATTAAGAACACTCACACGTGAAGATAAATTATTTTTAACAATCTAAAACAAAAACAATGAAGATAGGAGAGATCTTAACAATAGAGACAATGAATAAGAAGGAAAACCATTACTTTCATTAGTGTTATCGAGAATATCAAAGAGAGGCGTAGTCATAGATTCACACAAAAATGAGATTCACACAAAAATGAGATTGCCCTGGTGAAAAAAAAAACCAACCAAAATAATTTATTTATACTATCTAAAAACAAATCAGATTAGATTATATTATCTTTAAATCTTCATGAAATCTTTTGTTTACTTTGTTGGAATACGAATATTAAATAACATGAAAAAAATTGGTAAAATTTAGTCATTCAAATATATACTCATCAAATCTTTATTTGAAAAACAATTTTTTAAAATAACTTGGAAAAATAACTTTTTTTATCACCAAATCTTTATTATAAATTTGTATATATAATTCGAAATATTTTTTTAAAAAAGAAAAAAATAATTTTAATTTTTTTTATTATAAATAACTCGAAATATTTTCTTTTTAATTCAAAAACAAAAAACAAAATTTTAAAATAACTTATATAATTGATTTTTAATTGGATAATATGAAATGAATTTGAATTTCATATATAATTCAAATATATTTTTAAAATCAGGAACTACTCATTCAAATATACAAGCACAAAATCTTTATTATAATATTGTATAAATAAATTCGAATTTTATATTTTAAATCAAAGAATATAAAACGAATTTTTAAAATAACTTGAAATAAAATAGTCATACATAATAATTGAAAAATACTCATTCATACTATTTTTATATTATTTTAAAAGAATAATTTTAGATAATAATATACTAATTAATCAGTATTCATACTATTTTTATATTATATTTTTTTTTACAAATAATTCGAAATGCATTTTTTAAATGAAAAAAAAAACAATTTTTTATATGATATTTATTTATTTAATTCAAATATGAAAGTGAAATAAAATTAAATAATAATTAAATTTGGTAGAGTTGAAATAACATTTAAAGAGGGAGATAATTATAATGGCAAACTTGAAATAAGATTTGAAAGTAGGGATAAATCCGGAAGTGAAAAATTCTCCGGTTTAAGCACCTTTTAGAGTAGTATAAATTAATCAAATTATAAATCCTCTGTATTTCATAAAAAGGAAAGATAAACAAAAAGTAGATTTAAACCCTAAAAAAACATGTAACCGGTTCAGACAAATCGAAAAATAGCTTTAGGGACAAACTTATATGTAGCTAGATCAAATTGAAATATATATATATATATATATATATATTGAAAAAAGAAAAGAAAAAACATTGTTAATTAAGATAATCTAAAGCTAAAAAGTGCATAAATTTCTTCTCACTTTATATTTTTTCTTGACATCATGGATTGCGTCTCCCTGTTGATCAAATATGAACACCGCCTGGCCAATTTGTTTAAGCCAATAGTTTGAAACAACTGTGAGATGTAGACTGAAAAATCCAACATGGATTTTAGAGTTCAAACGTTATTTTGCAATCATGCAGATTTTCTCCTCCGTTTTTGCTGAAAAAATCTACAACCAAAACCCTTGACGATCGGTTATTGCAATGAACTTGGTTTATAATATATTTTACTAAGAATAAATAGATTGAAAGAAATGGATGAATTGATTCTGTGAATTGAAAGATGGGTTTGAAAAGATACACCAAAAATTGTGAGAATTTTTATCGAGAATTGAATCAAATTATAAATCATCTGTATTTCATAAATCCAAGCAAAACTCTTAATTATCTTGAAATCCAAGTTCATTGCATCAAAAGATCAAAAGTTGAAGGAACCACTCAAAATCCGTTGAAATTTTCAATGAAGTTTTTAAATATATTAATAATTTAATGAGGAGAAAATAATAAAATATAAGGATAAAAATGTAATATTATAATAAAATGAGGGTAAAATTGGAAACCAATGTTTCTCCCAACATCCCCACATTTATATATGTTATAGATTTATTGAAAAAAAAATATATATATAATATGGTTATATTAATTAATAAATTATAAAATGTTTAGTATTATATTTTCTTTTTGTCTTAAAAATTCATATTTTAAATATATATTTTATTTTTATATTTATTTTTAAATAAGAATTAAAATATAAAAAGGGGAATTTTTCCCACGGGAAACCCAATCCCTGAACCTGCCCTCAATTTTTTATTAGGGGATAGAGTAGGGTATGAGGATTAAAAACCTTCACGAGTTAGGGGATGGAAAGTGCCTCCCCTCCCCTCCCCTCCCTAGTCATATCAGTCGAACAATTCCCATTTTATCCAATATAGTTTACAAAATATTTATTTTTAATCTAAGGTCATGTTTGGTCTATTGATAGATTTTGTATATAGGTGAATTGAAATCTCAAAGTACTATTTAGTTTCCCTCTAAAATTTATCATAAATAATTAAAATTAAATTAAATGTTCTATTTTATTTTGTTTTATTCATTTTAAATATTTTTTAAAAAAATAAAAATAATTAACTTTTAACATGGCTTTATATGCTTCTATTGTAATTTATGATATATATATCTTTGTACCACATTAGAAATCGTCTATCAAGTAGACTATTTCTCTACAACATCGACAAAACTACCATATATTTTAAAATATTTCAAAACTATCATATTTTTCAAAACATTTTTATGTTATTAATATAAAAAAAAATCCGTCATTAACGTAGCTATGTAGTGGCCACTAGGGTGTGATCAGGGATGGCAACGGGGCGGGACGGGGTCGGGGATGCACTTCTCATCCCTTAACCTACGGAGATTTTTAATCCTCAAACCCTACCTTATCTCCTAATAAAAAAATCAGGGTCGGGTTTAGAGATTTCCGGTTCGGGACCTTGTGTTAAATACTAGAGTATTGAAACATAATTAAGTGGACGGCTACGTCATCTATGTATTTGAAACAATGTGAGCTTAGAACGTACTCAAAATTATAACGACTACGATTTTTTTTTTTTCAATTTTAACGTAACCAACCAATATCAATTTTCTTTCAAACTTTGTTTATGAAAACAATATTTTAGTTCTTTAAATTGAGATAAATGTAAATAACACTCATATAGTTTACTCAAATTGTAAAATCATAACCTTCTGGTTTGTTTTTTCATTTTTTTAACCAACTTACATGACTCATTTTGTTTTGACGGGTAAGACTACACGTGAGAATTTTTAAGGCTATGCTGGCGAAATTTGGCATAGCACTTATTTAATAAGGACTTCTCTTGAGGTATGCCGGTGAATTTCGTTGGCATAGCCACTCAAATCAAATTTTTTCATTTTTTTAATTATTGATTAATAAAGTTCAATTTCTTGTTTTTCCCGTTGAATATAACAAATTTCACTTATTTAATGCATCGGATAATAATATTACTGTTAGGAATGGTGTCCTAGAACTTGTAATTATTTAATAATAATAATTTATTAAGAATAAATTAAATGAATAAACATAAGTTCTTTATATTATCTAGATTGATTCAATTGACGATATTAGGAATATATGGAAATATATTAATATCAAACATTCAAATAGTAAACCCTAAGTTACTCTTATGAAATCACGACTTAGTATGTGAGTCATACGAGAGGATTAAAGTCGAGATGGGTAACTTAAAAGTGTCTACAGTAAATGGATAACGTTTGGGAACCTTATCCTAGTAACACTGTTTATAGCTTCGCATTTTGTTTATAGACAAATGATCTAATCCTGATCATTCATGTAGGAGACATGAAATGGAAGTATCATATGCAATGTTGATTGTATAAGACAGGATCACGATGTTCGATCAAATTTCTCATTAGTACCGTTTACGAGAAATAATCGAATATCAAACTAAGTTTATCAACCGTGATAGATCTCAACCCTGAGTGAAATGCAGACTCCTATTTGTGGAGTTATGTTCTTTGATTCACATAGTTGAGAGCGATCTGTAAGAATGTTCAATACACTCCTGTTTTGGCAACATGACTAGATAAGTAGCTGGGAACTCATTTTCACGAGATGGAATTCATAACTTTCCTATAAATTAACGGTATCAGTGGGATACCTAAACATTTTAGGAACTTTAGGAAACTCCCTTGATGTACTGATTCGAGACATGAACAAGTGACGTCACAACTTCTATTGATCACAGAAGTATCTTATCTCTAGTTCGACTAAAGATAAAGTTCATTGGAGAATCAGCGGGAACACAATAAAGCGGTAATTACAGGGGCAAAACGGTAAATTTATCCGCTTGTAATTATGAGAGTTCCACGTGAAGGATAATATCACAGATATAAATAATGATAAACTAAATGGACAATAACTCATCTATAGTGAGGGGAGTTCAGCTATGAATCTATAGTGGAATTATTCATAGTTAGATAATAAGTAATTAACTGATTATGTGTTAATCACTTAATTGACTAATTATTAAGCCCATGATCTATAGGTCCATCGGGTCCCTATTCTAGCCCAAATATCGTAGTCGCGAAATCAAGTAAAAGAAATGGAAAGTTTAAGTAAAGCGAATTACTTAAATAGGCAGTATTAATTGTTTAAATATTTAGTATATTTAAACGGTAATTAATATAAACATTATTAATAGTTTAAATAATGAGTTTATTTAAACATGAAATTAATAATGAAATATTATTAATTAGATATTATTAATTATTTGAATATTGAGTATATTTAAATGGTAATTAATAATTTGAAATTAATTAACAATTATTAATTGTTTAAATAATTAATTTTATTTGAACGGAAATTAATAATTAAAATTAATTAATTAATAATAAAATATTGTCAATAAAATTATTAATTAAATAATGAGTTTATTTAATGGAAATTAATAATTATAATATTTATTATTAATTATTTAAATAATGAAATTATTTAAATGGAAATTAATAATTAAATATAAATTTGATAATATTTAGTCGGGAGAAAATATTAATATTATTAATTGTTTAAATAAAATATTTTATTTAAATGGTAATTAATAAATTAATTAAGTTGGACTTATTAATTTAAGAGAGAGTTTCAAGCCCAATTGGATTAATGAACCAAATTGAAATTGGCCCAAAATAATTAATTAAATAAATTGAATTTATTAATTATTTTATGATGATAAAATCGGCCATTTCATTATTTTGGGAGAGATAATTGTTTGAATTATATCCTAAAATAATTACATAGATTTATTTACCCAAGATAAATAAAATAAAGAAAATAAAATAATCTCCCATTTATCTATGGCATTTTCGAAATTGCAAGATAAAGGAAAGAGATAATCTTTTTTCTTTTTGTATTTATCTCTATAGATTAATCCTAATGTGATTAGGATTCCTATTTTCCTATGATTAGGATTCCTATTTTCCTATAAATAGGAGGGTTGGGTCATTCATAAATCATACAATTCAATTCCATAGAAAATTGGAAATCTCTCTCCCTCCCTTCTCCCCTTAGTGCCGATTTTGCTTAGCCATTGGGAAGAAAATAATTTTTCTTCTTCCAATTTCTTCTTAAGTTCGATCCCACAATTGGGTTTCGTTTGATCGATCGGGATATAGCATAGAAGATCCAGTGTTGTTGAGGATTTGATGCTGTAAAGAAACCTCCAACCGATTCTCCATTAACTACTCAATGTAAGTATAATTGATTTTAATTTTCGAAAATATAAGCATGAATCTACATCTTTTTCACAAATTGCATGATGTTAATAGATCCGCTATTAAATGTTAATAAGTTTACTAAATAAAATTCCGCTAGTTTAGTAAATCATTCCTTCAATTACGTTTTAAGAAAAATTGAAGATTGGATAGTATCAAACATGTCATATACAATATAAGTATCATATGTTGAATACAAAAAGACATGAAATTGTTAAAGACATAAGTTTGTTGTTCTAAAGTTACTTCATAATCACACGGAGTCTGCGTAAATGTACTAAACATGTTCCTCATATCATAGACATCCGTGCAAGGCAACCATACCTTCATTGTAATTACTTTTCAGTTCCTTGTTCTCTTTCATGAGTATAGCCACCGTCACATCTTGTGTGGCGAGTGAGCGGCCTAAAGATACATACACCCTAAAGTGTGTAGGTCCCGCCCCTAGGCCCTTGATATATCCGGATCAATAGCTCGTACTTTCTCAGCAATCTTTACATTGATTAGGCGTGGTTAGACAACTCCATCCACTTCCACATCGAGGGCAGCCACTAAGTCACACATCATGTTTTGCACGTATTACATAACACACGTTTTAAAAAAAACTTACCTAAAACCAAAACTTTATAGTGAAATATTTGAGTCTCGTGATACTTACATATTCTTCCTTAGCCGCATCATTGATCCAATCACCTTTCTCATTAGTGTGTGTGACTCGAAAAAGATCAATTTCATTGAATTCTTCTTCATGATCAGTTAGAGTTTAGAAAGGACAATTAGTTTATTTTAGTATATTTATTTTTGCTTTTATGTTTGTTATTTTCCTACGAATCATGTAGTGACACATGTGTTTACTTTCACTATATAATGAAAGTTTGGTCCTCAACACAATTATGTTGAGCCTTCCTTTCCAATTCCATTTTCCCTTTTAATTTCCTTCTATCTTAATCTCAAATTGTCATGGTATCAGAGCTATGGAAGCTCCAAAAAAAAGGAATAACTTCCATCAGATTCTGGGAATGAGTTTTTCAATTCAATATCCTCCTTTCTAAAATGGCTCAACATCACAAAAAAAAAAACAAAAACAAAACAACATACCTTGTTTTATGGGAAATTAAACATCTTAAAACTTCTTCACGGTGACTCTTCCTCTTGTCTCTGCAACATTTTTTTCTCTCTCTCATTCAAAGACCACTTTTCTTTTTCACGAGTTCTTCCTGTAAAATAATTATAAAAAAAAAGGGCTGGGTTTTTACTTCCTCAATTCCTTCACCTTCCCCAATTTCCAATACCCAGATTCCCATTAAAAGCTCTCTTCTCCTATGAACTTTCTCTCTTCCCCCAATCTCTCTTGTTCTCATTTTTTTAGATCTGAAATCCTTTATTCTCACTTTTTTTAGATCTGAAATCCTTTATTCTCACTTTTTTTTATCTGTATTCATAAAAAAAAAAACCAGTTCTCAAATCAAATTCCTCTTCTCTCTCATCAATGTCTTTTCTACCCCCCTTACTATTTTTGTTCAGATCCAGGGATGTAAGATCTCTTTCAAACAAATCTTGACTCTCCTTATTTTCAAACAAATCCTTCACATCTAAAATCTCTCTTCTCTTATGCAAGAAGAATCACATCAACAACAAGACTCCATAACCATGGAAATGGTGAAACCCCCATATTCCAATCTGATTCATAGAAAGGTAAATCCCGAGATTTAATTTTTTCAGTCAAACATCTTGGTCCAAAATCTCAATCTCATATTTCTTTCTTTCAAAAATGTCCTTTCTTCATTTTTTTTTCTCTCTTTATATTTTATTTTCCTAGGAATTTCATGTTCTGCTTCTTATTGTTCAACGTTAGAAGAAAAAAAAAACAGATCCCTTAGTTTTACTCTTTTATCACATTTTCCTTTTAGATCTGATGCATTCTATATCACTGATTTCTCTGTTTTCTGTTGATACGCAAATCTTCCAGATCTAAAAATAAAAAAAAGTACAGATCTCGAGTTTTTCTTTTAGATGTTACTTTTACAGTCTGTCTATACACAATTTATTTTCTTGTCCTTTTTTGTTCTTTCTTCATACTTTACCAAAATATCTATTATCCTTCTCTTGTTATCTTCAAATTTCATATCTCAACTTCATTAAAAAAAAAAAAAGCCTAATCTTTCTTTTTCTCTCTATTTTTCCATTATCATTTTTTTCTTATAGCCAATTTTTTGATTTGGATATGGCCAAACCTGAGTTCAACTTTCTCTCACTTCCCTACCTCACCCACCATTTCTTTCATTTCTCTATAGATACCCAAATCTCTCTTTTCATTCTCTTGGAGTTTTCATCTCCTTAACTTGATTTTTTTTTCCAGTCATAGAGTAAAGGGTAGTGGGCAAAATATTTTCTTTTTAATATTTACTTTTCTGGGTTTTGATAAGTTTTGACAATGTCAGCTTATGGTCATTTCTCAACCTTGTGATAATTATCTCTTTTAATTTAGAATATGAGATCCAACTCATTGATCTATTAGCTTCCAGATGACAAACATTTTGATTACTCTTTTTGCTCCAAGCTCACCGTTCTTCTCCGACCGTTTCGCTTGCGAGGGGATGTTAGAGTTTAGAAAGGACAATTAGTTTATTTTAGTATATTTATTTTTGTTTTTATGTTTGTTATTTTCCTATTAATCATGTAATGACACATGTGTTTACTTTTCCTATATAATGAAAGTTTAGCCCTCAATACAATTATGTTGAGCCTTCCTTTCCAATTCCATTTTCCCTTTTAATTTCCTTCTCTCTTTCTCTCAAATTGTCATAATCTTCGTCTTCTGCTTGCTAGAAGAACAATACAATACGAATTATTGTTTAAAATGTACTACTATGAGATGTATTTTTCCATATCTGAGCTTAACATACTTAAATAATTTGTCATGACTCACACATCTAACCTTGAGCTTGTCTTGTGATTATATTTCATTTTCCTCTGGTTTTCGACATTAGCCTCTGCGACGGCCTACAATACATTCAAACAGTTACCATATTGTATTGAGAACAAGAAAGCTTTAATTATTTATGTGTTTACCTTAAACTTCGGTGTCTCCCACCTATCACACAAGAACATCCTATCACACAAGAACATCCAGTCATCTATGTTCTCCACTTGTGGGCATAAAAAAAAACCTCAATTGTTTTGAAAAACCTAATATATATAAACTATAAATTCTGGGCATAAATCTTAAAACAACACATCCTAACCATATAATAATGATTTAGAAGAATGAAATGACAAAAAGAAAAAAATATTTATATACATGATCTAATATCAGGGAAAGCAATATCGACGAAATCATTATTCTCGCCTGAAAATTAAATTTCACCGGCTTTTTTTGGCCCAAATATCTTTGCCGGTGAAATTAAGCTCACTCTATGGCGGCAATTCAAATCACCGCCATTTTTCCCCGGCAATACTACTTTTTTTCAGTGTTATGGTTAGTTGTCATTTTTTAACAACCTACATGACCCATTTTGTTTTGACCGGTAGATTACATGTGAGAGATATTAGGCTAGTTTGGCATTGCGGTAGATTTTGAAATAATTGCCGTCAACTGTGGTGTAGAAAAAATCAGCTGTGTCATTAATCAATTTAGTGTTTGGTAAATTCAGCTTATGCAGAAAATTAGTGTTTGGTAAATTCAATTTTTAAAAATACTGTGAGATAATAATATCTAAACAATATTCAGTAAATTAATTTGAAGAAAACTTAACTATTTTATAATGTCATTATTATTATAACGAATTTTATATTTTCAAAAATTTTAATTTAAAATCAAATGTATATTAATTATGATTTTAATTTAAAATATTATACATTTGATTTTAATCATAATCGAACTATAAGTTATATTAATTTCATCACAATAATTCATAAAAATATAAAAATAAAAAGAAACAAAATAAATATTATCAATCTAATTTTTTTAAGCAAAGTATTATCTATTTAATAAAAATGTTTATTTTTTCTTAAAATTATATAATTATTACAACTATTAATTATTTTTTAAATTTTATTTAAGATCTAATATATATTGTTGCATAAAAATATTTATCAAATTCTATTACAAATCAAATTTGATTTATATTAATTTAAATATAAATTATTGAGAGTATAAACTTTTTTAGATTTAAAATAGATTTAGATTTATAAAATAGAGAACTCTCAACGTAGTTAGTGAGGAGAAATTGTAGGGAATTGCTTTTGAAAAAGCAAAAGCAAAGATCTATCTGCTTTTAAAATCAGGCAGTTATGAAGTAAGATTTTTTTAAAATCTATGAAATATTCTTTAACCAAACATTGAAAACGGTTAAAATTTTCTAATAAGTTGTCCAAAATCAACGCCAAACGAAGCCATTGTGTGCTTGTGGGTGGATTTCCTTCCACCTCAAATCACTATTTCAAATGTGAAATAATGGTAGATTACTAGTTCATCATCAAATATGCGTTTTATAATTATAGCTTATTAAATAATTATCAACAGAATTTATTTTAGATTTTTTTAAAAAAAATATTCACATAGAGCAGAAATACTATTTAATTTTTGGTATATACCTAAAACGAGTGCCTATATTGAATTCTACATTGAATGTCCATTTTTTCTTCTAGCAAGGTGATAATCAAAATGTAGATTCTTTGTTATAACAGCAAATATCACCAATGAGCTCGTTTGATTGAATAAAATATAATTGGTTTGCATATGCAGTTACATATCAACCATATGCGAGACATGATACTTACATATTCTTCCTTAGTCGCATCATGAATTCAATAACCTTTCTCATTAGTGTATGTGACTTGAAAAATATCAATTTCATTGAATTCTTCTTCATGATCTTTGTCTTCTGCTTGGTAGAAGAATAAAACAATACGAATTATTGTTTAAAATGTACCACTATGAGATGTATTTTTCCATATCTAAACTTAACATAGTTACATAATCTGTCACGACTCGCACTTCTGACCTTAAGTCTGCCTTGTGATTGCATTTCATTTTCCTCTAATTTTCAACATTAGCCCCTGCGACGTCCTACAATAAATTCAAACAGTTACCATATTGTGCTGAGTTATAAACAAGAAAGCTTTAATTATTTATGTGTTTTGAACTTCGGTGGCTCCCACCTATCACACAAGAACATCCAGTCATATTTGTTTTCTACTTGTGGCATGGTTCGATGCACGACCTACTTGAATGTCGTCTTTGTGTTCTTGTGTGATAGGTGTTCTCCATATGTGTGGCTAACTTTGCTGCATGATAGCCACACTCAATTTAATGATATGCATGAATAAAAGAAATGAGGTAATCAATTATATGTGTGACTAACTTTACTGTAGGATAGTCACGTATAATACAAGATGAATAATTTATATGTGTGGGCTAACTTTGCTGCAGGATAGCCACATCCATATGATGCATGAACGTATAATATAAGATGGTGTAACTAAATTTGCTACAGGATAGTCACACCCAAACAATTCTATGACGACTAATGTAAAAATAATCAAATGGCTAATGTAAATTTTACCTATCATTATTCGTCATGCTTTATATATAATGATTCCAATTAATGGTCCTAAAAAAATAAACAATGATTTTTTTAGTTTATAAACCAAAGTAATAAGGAAAAACAATCATAACCGCCAATTATTTGAACTTACTACTACAATCTACCAAATTATATAAATTCAAACACAAACACATCAACTAATTCAAAAAATTACATCATACAATTAAAATCCCCAAATTGAATCTCAAATCCTAACATTAACAACTATAGAATATTCACGTAATAACTGAAATTAAACAGAACACCTCAATACAATCAAATTTTATTGATTTAAACACTTATTGTTCATTTCAATAAAATATTAAACTAAAAATTGAAAACCCTAAATTTCATTTAAAGCCCTATAATTTAATTTCTACCTAAAAACATCAATTCAATATAGAATTGTAAATCTCATAAAAAAATCCCAATTTTTTTTTAAAAGCCCAATATGTATAAACTATAGATTTTGGGCATAAATCTTAAAACAACACATCCTAACGATATAATAATGCTAAATAGTGATTTAGAAGCATGAAATGACAAAAAAAAAACATTTATATATATTATCTAATATCAGGGAAAGCAACATCAGCGAAATCGTTATTTTCACCTACATTGCCTTAGAAAAATTAAATTTCACCGGCCTTTTCTTGCCCAAATATCTTTACCTGCAAAATTGTAAATTTCACTGGTAAAGCTCACTCTATGGCGGTGATTCGAATCGCCACCATTTTTTGCTGGCAATACTACTTTTTTTTAGGGTTATGGTTAGTTGTCATTTTTTAACCAATCTACCTGACTCATTTTGTTTTGACTGGCAGGATTACATGTGAGAGATATTGTGCTTGTGTGGGTGGATTTTCTTCTACCTCAAATCACTATTTCATATGTGAAATAAGAGGTCTTCATGTGGATGGATCTATATCAATGTTTGTCTTATGGTCTATCGACGATAATGGAATTCATTGGAGAAATAAAAAGTATGATATTATCTCATCCATCCCCTAATATTATTTTGGTCAACTCAAATGCAAAATATTTTTCGACATGCAATTAAGGACATGTTTAGAACAACTTTTAGTATGTCTAAAAATGCTTTTAAGCTAAAAAAAACGTAGATTTTTTTAATCCAAAAGTATTTTTGGGCTCTCCTAAAAATTATTCCAAATATATTCTAATTCTAAAACATAATGGTTAGGTTAAAAATGAAAAAACTTTAAGAGTGGTCAAAATAAGTTTTAAAACCTAAAGATAAAACCTGATTAGCAATGTGAATGTATCTCATCAGTGTTATTTGCATTTATCTAACTTAATAAAAATTTGTTTTATTAAAAAAAAACTAACGTTTCAAAAGCATTTTTATAAAAAAAAGTTGATTATAAAATAAATGAATTGATAATAAATTAGATTAAAAATTTAAAATAGGATATAAAAACTAAAATTGTTATCCAACATAATTGTTGCGTAAAAATGGTCAACCAAGCTTGACTTGATCCATCAGCTCCTCCCAGATTGGGCTTGTTCAACGAACTCAAAATAAA